>CP124714.1:21560000-22160000 GCA_031232105.1 Capsicum rhomboideum
ACCATAAACAGGGGATGCTGCGTTTGCACATATGCATAAAGATCTCATCATTCTTTCCCTACAATTAACTCATAAACTCCCTAATTCTACAAAAACAGAATCATATATAAAGCTGAAAATGAGTTGGTGATCAGTGACGGAGTCCGAATTTTTACCGAGGACATTCAATTTATATATAAAAAAAAACACAAAGAAATTAAAAGGATTCAACATCTAAAGTATTATATAGATAAAATAATATTTTTGACCTCATTTATATAATGTAATTTTTTGTAACACCCCAAAATTTTAGAACCTTCAAGAACCCATAAATTTATATGAATTTAGGTTTAAAAAAAAAATGTTTCCACGGAAGGACCCACGGTACGTGGATTGACCTACGGCCCGTAGGATGGTTCCGTAGAACCGATTCCGAGAATTTTTTTTGGGTCATCCTAGGGGCCTTTTGGTCATTTTTCCATTATGAGATCCGATCTTTCACAGTTAAAACACCTCCCAAACCCTAGAAACGTATTTCTTTCCCCAAAAATATACTACATCTCCTCTCTAAACACAAAGGGAAAAATCAACTAGGGTTCAAGCTTCAAGGTCCAAAAAGTCAAGTTTTCTCCAAATTCATTCCATCAAAAGGCATGTTTGAATGATCCCTATTTCAATTACTACTTTAAATGATGAATATTATTTATTATGTATATTATAATTGAGATTTGAAACTAGGGTTGAAGATTTTGTTACTTAAAGCTTGCTATGAATTTCCCCTTTTCTTTATGAATGATGATTAAATCTTTAATTAAGGTTTTTGAGATTGAATTGGCTATTTAAAAACAATGAACCATTATGTCTTGAAATGCAAATGTAAAATTGATAACTATTAAGCCATGATTTCTAGTCTCTTGAGAGCTTTGAAATTTCATAAGGAATATAAATGTTTTTCCCCGTCCTTTATATCATTGAAGGTATTATGTTATTCAAATGGTTTGAAATTGTTATGAGAATTTCAATTATGATTATGTTTATGATTTTAAAGGCGGGGTTTTTGAGTCAAAAATATTTAATGATAATGATTTGGCATGAAAGAGTGACTTGCAAGTCTTGGTATGACGATACCAAAATGCGAATGCCTTAATGAAAAACTCCATGAATGAATGTAATGAAAAATGTTTCAATTGGGCTTAAAGAGAATTATGTAAGTTTGCCTAGAAGGTGTAGTCCTTGTGACCAACACTGGAAACTGCGTTTGCCGACGTTGGGAGGTCTTGTCCTGAAAAATGGATGACCACTGTATACATGCTTTGAGCAGTTGTATGCATCTATGATTATATTATGATTTGGCCAACTATGTTATCTCAGTCCATGTGGCAAACATGGACTAAGGCCCCGCCAGTTGGCGAGTAATGGACCCATATTGCTCGTAGGTTACTTAATGTCGGTGTAACTAAATAGTTCAAAACTAAGAATTTCAATGATTGCTTTATTTTCTACTTTTAAATGTCCTTTATTTCGTACCTCATTTATGACAGACTTATATTGTGAAGATTTTTTTCCAAATTTTAATTATTATTATATTATATAAACTTTTTTGGATTCTCTTTCCTCGGGTTGCATGCTAGTACTCATTATACTGACCTTCTCTGGACGCTACATCTTTTCATAATGTAGGTTTTGAAGCACTTAACCGAGACTCGGCCCTACATTAGGATACATTCTGAGTTGCAGTTAGCCAGTGATGAGACATCCATCTTTCGGAAGGCATATGTCTTAGATTTATTTTCAGTTGAATTCAGACTATTTTGGTATTCTGATATTTTCGGGGCCATGTCCAGGCTAGAATTTCTATTCATAATGTTAGAGGCTTTGTAGACTCAAGTTGGTTATTGTTTTAATGTTACATTCCAAGATTTTGGACTTTAGTTATCTTTCAGTTAAATCTCTTATTTTATGGTCTATTTTCCGTAATTTTTATTATGACTTTGCTTATGATGTAATGCTAAGGGGTCTTCTAGAGCCATCATTAGTTTGGGAAGCCCGTCACTGCTAGGGCCTTGGTTTGGGTTGTGAAAAACTTGGTATTAGAGCACGGTTCATGGTCCCAGGGTATTTACGAAGCCATGTCAAGTAGAGTCCTTTTTATGGGTGTGTAGCGCGCCACACTTATAAAAGGGAGGCTATAAGACATTTAGGAATTGTCCCCTTTTCTTCATACTCTAAGTTCGTGCTAGAAAGTATGGTTCTAAGAAAATTATTCTGACTTCTACTTTTCCTCGTTTCAGATCATGCCTCCACGAAGGACTAACGACCAAAGAACTCCTGCTAGAACTTATGTCCCCAAAGTGGAACGTTGAACGGGTTCTTCCTACTTATGGGATGCAAACCCGTAATGGAGTTCGTACTTCTAGACCGACTACTCCTGTTGGTGCCCTACTAGTCCCAACTAGTCCTCCAAGAGCCCCTAGAATCAGTACCAATTGCACGCAGGCTCCTCAAGGTGAGATTTCAAATGCTGAATTCAGACAGACTATTCAGATGCTTGCACAGATTGTGTCATCTCAGGCTCGTCAGTCAGGTAATGGTGGTGCTACTATTGGTTCTTCTGACACTACTAGGATGGGTTAGTTTATGCGACTAAATCCACCGACATTTACTAGGTCCAAAGTTGAGGAGGATCCTCAAGGGTTTGTGGATGAAATGGAAAAGATTTTCAGGGTAATGAATGCCTGTGATACGGAAGGGGTGAAATTTGTAGCTTATCAGTTGAAGGAGGTAGCTTATCAGTGGTATGGTGAATGGGATGAATTTAGGGGTGAAGATGCAGAGCCTGTGGTTTGGGAGGATTTCTCTCAAGCCTTTCTTGATCACTTCTTTCCTCAGTAATTAAGAAAAGCTAAGGCTGAGGAGTTTGTGAACTAGAAGCAGGGGAAAATCAGTGTCAAGGAATATTCTTTGATGTTCACTCAGTTGTCTCGTTATGCTCTAAAATTGGTTTCCGATATGAGGTCTCGAATGAGGAACTTTGCTTTCGGTCTTAATGATGGTTTTGTGCTGGAATGTAAGAGTACAATATTGAATAGTAACATGGATATATCCAGGTTGATGGTGTTTATGCAGCAGATAGAGGATGAAAAAAAGAGACAGGCAGAGGTTGAGGATAGGCAGAGTAAGAGGGCTAGGTCGGCAGACCAGGAGACAAATCAACAGTCTGGTGGTAACGGTAAGTAGGGTAAGAGATGGCATAAGAAGAAATCTTGGGGTAATGTTCAGTCTTCGGCTGCTGAACCTGCCCCTAAGCCTTCAGGTGACTAGCGATTTCAGCCTAGCAATGGTTTCAAGGTGCAGGGCACTTAGTCTCAAGCTAGTACGACTCAATCAACTTATTTTTATCCTCCTTGTCGCACTTGTGAAAAGTTACACCATGGGCCTTGTCATTTGGGAAAGGGTGTGTGTTATGGTTGTGGTCAGGTTGGTCATTTTCAGTGGGAATACCCTTTGGCAAAGGGAGTTTTGGGGGGAAATAAATCCCAAGTTACCGCTTCTTCATCCCAGTAGCTAAGGGTACTACTTTAGGAACTGACGGAGGTCATAACCGTTTATATACCCTATCTATTCATCAGGATTCAGAGGCCTCACCAGATGTTGTCACGGGTATGTTACAGATTTTCTCCTGTGATGCTTATGTGTTACTTGATCCTGGCTCCTCTCTATCTTATGTGACCCCTTATGTGGCTGTGAGTTTTGATTTTGGTCACAAAAATATTTTTGAACCCTTCTCAGTCTCTACTCCTGTTGGTGAGCCTATTATAGCTAGACAGGTCTATAAAAACTGTTTGGTGTCTATCTTTCATTGGGACACTATGGTGGATTTGGTAGAACTTGATATGGTGAATTTTGATTTAATTCTGGGAATGGATTGGCTCCACTCTTGTTATGCTACCTTGGACTGTAGAACCCATAGAGTCACCTTTCGTTTTCCTAATGAGCCAGCAATAGAGTGGGAGGGTGATTCCTTAGCATTAAAGGGGAAGTTTATTTCTTATCTTAGAGCCCAGAAATTGATATCTAAGGGTTGTTTGTACCATCTAGCTCAGGTCAAAGATTCTAGCATTGAAAGTCCCTCACTGCAATCAGTTCTGGTAGTCAATGAATTTCCTGAAGTTTTTTCTAATGATCTTCCTGGTATTCCTCCCGACAAGGAAATAAAATTTGGTATTGATCATTTGCCTGACACTCGACCTATTTTCATTCCTCCCTATAGAATGGCTCCGGCGGAGCTAAAAGATCAGTTGAAGGATCTTCTTGATAAGGGCTTTATCCGCCCTTGTATCTCTCCTTGGGGTGCTCTGATACTCTTCGTGCAAAAGAAAGATGGGTCCCTTAGTATGTGCATAGATTATCGTCAGTTGAATAAGGTCACTGTGAAAAATAAATACCCTTTTCCTAGAATTGATGATCTTTTTGGCCAGCTTCAAGATGCTAAGTGTTTAACCAAAATAGATCTCCGTTTGGGGCATCATCAGTTGAAAGTTAGGGAAACAGCTATTCCCAAGACTACTTTTCGAACCCGATATGGCCATTATGAGTTTCTAGTTATGTCCTTTGGTTTGACTAATGCATCTGCAGCTTTTATGGATCTTATGAACAGGGTGTTTAGACATTTTTTGGACCTATTCATCATAGTCTTCATTGATGATATTTTGGTGTAATCCCAGAGTTGGGAGGAGTATGCCAATCACCTTTGAATTATACTTCAGACCCTTAAGGACCAAGAGTTGTATGCCAAATTTTCTATGTATGAATTTTGTCTTAATGTCATGACGTTTCTTGGTCATGTTGTTTTTACTAAGGGAATGAAAATTGATCCCCAAAAGATTAAGGCTGTTAAGAATTGGCCTAGACCAATAACTCCGACCAATATTAGGAGTTTCCTGGGTCTGGCAGGGTATTATAGAAGGTTCGTGGAGAATTTTTCCTCTATAGCTGCTCTACTAATGAAGTTGACTCAGAAAAAGGTGAAGTTTTTATGGTTTGATACTTGTGAGGGTAGTTGTGAGAAGTTGAAAGGTCTTTTAACCACAGCCCCTGTCTTGACACTTCCCAATGGTACTGAAGGATTTGTGGTGTATTGTGATGTATCCCTGGTGGGACCTTGTTGTGTACTTATGCAGCATGGTAAGGTTGTGTCTTATGCTTCTAGGCAACTTAAAGTGCATGAGAAGAATTATCCTACTCATGATCTTGAGTTGGTGGATGTGGTTTTTGCACTCAAGATTTGGCGTCAATATTTATATTGAGTGCATGTGGACATTTATTCAGATCACAAGAGTTTACAGTATATTTTCACACAAAAGGAGTTGAATCTCAGGTAGAGGAGGTGGCTTGAGTTACTAAAGGATTATGACATGAGTTTGCACTATCATCTAGGTAAATCTAATATTGTTGCTGATGCTCTTAGCAGGTTGTCCATGGGGAGTCTTTCTCATGTTGAGGAAGAAAAGAGAGGATTAGTGAAGGATGCTCACAGGCTTGCTAATTTGGGAGTCTGGCTGTTGGATTTTGAAAATGGGGGAGTGATTGTTCACGAAGTGGCTAAGCCTTCACTAGGTACTGAAGTCAAGGAGAAGCAGGTTAATAATCCCATACTTATGTAAATCAAGAATGATGTTGGGCAACAAAAGGTTTTGGCCTTCGAGATTGGGGGATACGGTATTTTATGGTATCAAGAAAGACTGTGTGTTCCCAAAATTGATGGGCTATGAGAGAGGATCTTGACTGAAGCCCATGTCTCCAGGTATATTGTTCATCCCGGTTCTACTAAGATGTATCATGACTTGAAAGAGATGTACTGTTGGAATAATATGAAAAGGGATATCGCAAACTTTGTTGCTAAGTGTTTGAATTGCCAACAAGTTAAGGTTGAGTACTTAAGGACTGGTGGTATGTCTCAGGATATTACCATTCCCATGTGGAAGTGGGAGATGATAAACATGGATTTTATCACCAGCCTTCCGCATTCTCGAAACTAATACGATTCCATCTGGGTCATTGGGGATAGAATGACCAAGTCCGCTAACTTTCTGCATGTAAAAACAAACTATTCGGGAGAGCATTATGCTAAGTTGTATATTTAGGAGATTGTTCGGTTACATAGAGATCCTGTGTCTATCATATCCGATAGAGGCACATAATTTTCTTCTCAATTTTGGAAATCCTTTCAGAAAGGTTTGGGTACACAGGCGAACCTTAGTACCGCTTTCCATCCTCAAATGGACGGGCAAGCAGAGCTATGTCATTGATTTCAAGGGTAGTTGGGTGGATCACTTGCCTCTTATTGAATTTGCTTATAATAATAGTTATCACTCAAGCATCCAAATGGCTCTTTTTGAGGATTTTTATGGTAGGAGGTGTAGGTCACCGATTATATGGTATGAAGTGGGTGAAACCCAATTGTTTAGGCTGGATCTTGTTCACCAAGCAATGGAGAAAGTTAAGGTTATTCGCGAAAGGCTTAAGAATGCTCAAAGTCGCCAAAAGTCATATGCGGATGTGAGGCGAAGAGAGTTGGAGTTTGAGATTGGTGATTGGGTGTTCTTGAAAGTTTCTCCTATGAAGGGAGTAATGAAGGAAAGAAAGGTAAGCTCAGCCTTTGTTACATTAGCCCATATCATATTTTGAGGAAGTTTCGTAATGTCGCTTATGAGTTAGACTTGCCCTCTAGTTTGGCATCGGTTCATCCTATGTTTCACGTGTCTATGCTTAAGAAGTGTGTGGGTGATCATTCTCTTGTGTTTCCCATAGAGAACATTAGTTTGGATGACTTTTTGTCTTATGAGGAAATTCCTATAGAGATTTTGGATAGGCAAGTCTAAAAGTTGAGAACCAAGGAAATAGCTTCAGTTAAGGTCTTGTGGAGGAATAAAAAGGTAGAGGAGACTACTTGGGAAGCCGAGGAAGATATGAGGACTAGATATCCCTTCTTGTTTCGGACGTCGGGTGACGTCATTTGAGATACTAACGCCATACTCACTTTTTATCTTATAAGTTCATGCCCTTCAAGTTTCATGCAATCTCTTTATTCAAGCTAAATGCTCCCTAATCATCATTCGGTGACGAATGATCCCAAGGGGGAAATATTGTAACACCCCAAAATTTTATAACCTTCAAGAACCCATAAATTTATATGAATTTAGGTTTAAAAAAAAAAAGTTTCCACAGAAGGACCCACGGGACGTGGATTGACCTACGGGACGTGGGTGGGTTTCCACGGAACCGTAGGTTCAAATCATGGATCAGATCCTGTAAATTGAAAAAAAAAATCTGATTTCCACGGAACCGACCCACGAACCGTGGATTGACCTACGGCCCGTAGGATGGTTCAATAGACCCGATTTCGAGAAATTTTTTTGGGTCAGCCTAGGGGTATTTTGGTCATTTTCCCATTATGAGATCCGATCTTTCACACTTAAAACACCACCCAAACCCTAGAAACGTATTTCTTTCCCCAAAAATATACTCCATCTCCTCTCTAAATACATAGGAAAAAATCAACTAGGGTGCAAGCTTTAAGGTCCAAAAATTCAAGCTTTTTCCAAATTCTTTCCATCAAAAGGCATGTTTGAACGCTCCCTATTTCAATTACTACTTTAAATGATGAATATTATTTATTATGTATATTATAATTGTGATTTGAAACTAGGGTTGGAGATTTTGTTACTTATAGCTTGCTATGAATTTCCCCTTTTCTTTATGAATGATGATTAAATCTTTAATTGGGATTTTTGAGACTAAATTGGCTATTTAAAAACAATGAACCATTATGTCTTGAAATTCAATTGTAAAATTGATAAATATTAATCCATGATTTCTAGTCTCTTGAAAGGTTTGAAATTTCATAAGGAATATAAATATTTTTCCCCGTCCTTTATATCATTGAAGGTATTATGTTATTCCCCGAGGCTCAGCCCCGTATTAGGATACATTTTGAGTTGTAGCTAGCCAGTGGTAAGCCATCCATCTTTCGAAAGGAATATGTCTTAGATTTATTTTCAGTTGAATTCAGACTATTTGAGTTTTCTGATATTTTCGAGGCCATGTCCCACGTAGAATTTCTATTCATAATGTTAGAGGCTTCATAGACTCAAGTTGGTTATTGTTTTGATGTTACATTCCAAGATTTTGGACTTTAGTTATCTTTCAGTTAAATCTTTTATTTTATGGGTCTATTTTCCGCAATTTTTATTACAACTATGCTTATGATGTAATGCTAAGGGGTCTTCTTGGGCCATCATTGGTTTGGGAAGCCCATCACGGCTAGGGCCTCGGTTTGGGTCATGACATTTTTTGATGAATACCTTTATGATACCGTGACATTATATAGATAATGTAATTTTTTTAGGAAGAAGGTTCGGATGAACCCCTTATAGTACCATAACATTATATATATAATGTAATTCTTTGACAAAGGAAGTTCAAATAAACCCCTTGCCTCATGATACCATGACCTTATGTGTTTTTATGATGAAGAAGGTTCATATGACCCCTTGTGGTACCCTGGCTCGGGCTGCGTTGCTATAGTGATGATGGCAGAGACAATTGTTGACGGCATTTTATGATACTTGAGTCATGCACTAATGGGGAGTTTTATAGTTGTGTTTTCCCTAATGGGCATCTCTTTTGTATTGATGAGCCCACAAGGATCAAAATAGTCGTTTGGGCTTTGTGGTTCTATTTGGACTTTAATGGGTAATCATGATGAAAATGTTAAAAAATTACGCCTAGTGTCCGGTGGCTGGTCTTGATTTTTTTTGCACCTCAAATGTTCAGTCTTTGAGTCTTTTTAGGGTCATTTCTGAACTTAACCCAATGAAATGTTCTTTAATGTATTTTTAAAAGAGTGATCAATATCTAATATCATGTTAAGATATGACACTTACGCCTAATTCAACTCCAAAAGTTAGCTCATGAGAGGATAATCTAACACCCACACTATCGGGCTAGAATTTGAACCATTCCTCATATGTGTCTAGGCCCGAATACAATGATTTCTATTTAGATATAAGTGTTTAGATCAATTCTTTAGTGTGCTAAGTGTTTTGGATGTGAATTATGGTCATAGGAAACCTCCAGCACAAAGACGAGTTGCACGTCCTACTAATGATTAAGTTTCCATATAAGTTTCTATTAGGGTCAACTTTAAACTAGCATTTCTCCTTGAATATTAAGAGTTATGTAGCCCAATACCAACTAAATTAATGATTTTTGAGTCTTCTTCCCAATGCCACCGACCGTTCGTCAATCAGAGTTTGGAGTAAAAAGTTATTGGCATTTTATTGAGACACTATCCCAACTGCTCGTTGGGCAGCGCGGAGCGGAGCTCAAGCCAGGAGATCACGGGTTACCTCTGCGTTGGGCTGTACGGCGCAGAGCACACTTTCCCGATGTAAAAAAAATATTTTCGCTATTAAATTAGGGGCAAACTAGTCCTTTTATCCTAACTTCCCTAACCCATTTTAAAACCTTAAAATCATCCTAAACTAGCAGAAATCTCCCAAATGCCTCATTCCACCTCTCCCCAAAAACTCTTAGAAGCAAGAGCACCTAGAGTTCAAGATTCAAGGTTCAAACCTCAAGTTTCTCGAAATTCTTTCGTCAAAAGGTATGAAGAGCAACCCCTTTGATTCAAGTGTATGGTTTCTAAACCCTTATATGCATATATGTGTTTTGAATGTTGAATTAATGTTTCAAATTACGTGTACATAGAATTTACGAAAGAAGTATAAAATTGTGATGCAATGTCTTTTTTTGAAATTGCTCCTAACTACCTAGTGATTTAAACCTTGAAGAGATTAATTGATTTTATTTTACTCTCATCCATATTAAAAGAAAAGGTTTGAGATATTTGTTGGGTCAAATGATTTTACTATTTGTTGAGTTTTATGATATATTAACATTCTAACAAAAAGCATGAATGAATTGACCCATATTAAAAGATTTGTTGTAACCCTTGAGGAAATTATGACTCCTAATTGTTGAATAGATTTCTTAAATGATTTGATTGGTTGTCAAGCACCATATTATACTTGATTTTTTTGACATTTTGGGTATAAAAAATTGATGACAGACCTTATTGTTAGACGAATAATCAAATAGATGACTTGCAAATCTTGGTATGACGATACCAAAAATGGTCTATGCCCTTAACGAAAATGGAATTGTTTTTAATGATGCTTGATAATATGAAAAATCTAAAATCTGGGCTTAAAGAGAATTGGATAGTTAACCAAGAAGGTGTGAGTCCAAATGGCTCAACACCCAAAACCTGTGTTTTGCCAACATCAGGATGGTTTGATCCTTAATTGGATGACCTTATATTTTCCTCTATGGGAATGAATGTGCTGGCCATAATGATTTAATCTCTATTCATGCAGCAAGCATGGATTGAGGCTTAGCCGATCGAGCATTGATCGAACCCACATAGCCTGTGGTGTTTTAATAAAAGTAGGTAATGCCATCTAGTTCAGAACTAAAGAACATAACGTCTATGTTTTCAACTTTGGAGTCATAACTGACATATTTTATTATGTTTTGATTTTTCTCTCATAGCTACTTTATATGAAGCTTATCTTATCCCTTTACTTGTTCTGCATACCAATACATTTCATGTATTGACCATCTCTGGGTGGCTATATTAGTTCATGATGTATGTTCGAAGTCACCTTTTCTTGGTTCTGTGCAGCGTTAGGTTCATCAGGACAACATCAGAATTGGTGAACCCTCCATCCTTTGGAAGGTGGTTTATCTTAGGGATTCATTATTTTCAGATTATGGTATCGTCGGGGCCTTTTCCTGACTTAGACAGTTTTCTTATGTTAGATGCTTCGTAGACTGTTATAGTTGGATATTATTATGTTGTACTTTTCAGAGTCTGGGTTACTGTTACATTTAAATTGAACGACTTCTGTTGGGTATATTATATTTTCCACAACTTGAGAATAACTATGCTATGATAAGAGGCTAAGGAGGCTTCTCGGTCCTTCGTTGGTCTCGAATACCCCTGACGTCCAGGGTCTAGTCCTGAGTCGTGAGAAACTTGGTATCAGAGCACGGTTCAAGTGTCCTAGGGTGTTTACGAAGTCGTGTCTAGTAGAGTCCTTTTTATGGGTGTGTAGTACACCATACTTATAAAAGGAAGGCTACAAGGCATTTAGGATATGTTTCTCATTCTTTCATACTCCTGATCGTGCAATAGAGTTGTCCATGAGAAACTTATCCTAATTCCTGTTTGGCTCTAATTTCGCTAACTATGCCTCATTTTTGAGGAGTTAGAAGTGTTAAAGCTTAGGGCCCTAACTGTCACGCCTCGAATTCCAACGGGGCAGACTGGCACCCGAAGCCATTGAGGCCTGAGAGAACCAATCTTTGCTCATGTACATTCATATTCACGTCGCTTTAAGAATAGTATTCTACCTCATGTAACTTAGAAAATAGAAACCACAAATAGAGGAAGTCAGGGAAACATATGTTATATATAAATGAAACTTTAGCCGTACGAGCCGTCAAGTCAAAAGATAAGACACATCTCTATCTGTCTGTACCGTGGCCTTCAAAGCCTCTAACAGATGCATAACCATAATCAACCGAGAGTTCAAAAAATACCCCGCTCTATACACATATACAATACCAAAATAAATGTGCATCGCAACTCGGAAAGCCCCGAAGCAACTGGATCTCACCAATGTTCTGTAAATGACCCGCAACCTACTGTGGAGGTCTACTAGCACCTGTACCTACAGCAAGTAAGGTAAGTCCCCCAAGGGACGTCAGTACGAAGAATGTACTGAGTATGTAAGGCCATAAGTAACTTGATGAGATGTCGTAACACGAATGGAATCAATGCAAATGAATAAGCAATATACATAAACCATTATTCTGCATGTGTATTTAGAGACATGTATCTTACTTTTATTACTTCCTTTGCCTTTGTATTCATTTATCATTAACCATTGCCATATGATACCCAGGCCCCAACTGATCAGTGGGAAGAATAACATTGGGATCATCTCTAGCTAGGCTTTCGCCCCTTTGAGCTGCCACCCATAATCAATAAAGCAGGTTCGTCCCTAGCTAGGTTTTCACCCCTTTGGGCTGCCCCCTGTATCCAATAATCATTCGGGATCGTCTCTAGCTAGGCTTTCGCCCCTTTGAGCTACCACCCGTACTCAAATAAACAACTATGCATTACTTCATTTCTTTACTTTTGAGAGATTGATACATTAATTATTATTGGAGCTTTGAAACGACATTTTTTTGGAACTTTGGAACAATGTACACCCTTGCGTGAGACATGAATAACAAGTTATCAATGAATGAGAAACATGTGAGTACTAATATGATAACTTGAAATGAGATACGCTTGGACATTTTGGAATGGAACAAGTATTATATCTATGTGAACAATATGTGCTGTAGAATAATACGGAGAAAGTAACCTTACATACCTTATCTTTCCACTACAAATAAACAGTTCCCTATGTGATTACAATAATCCAGCTCCTTTCTCACGTTTCATTCTACAATACAAGTACATATAGGAACTCACGTTAACAACCAACCACCTTATAAGTACATAAGACGATAATGAGTCATATGATTGCCCTATAACATCAATGTCACACCAAGTGTCTCCTTTACGCTTTCTCAATAACACCATGTCACAATCACTCCATCAAGTCACCCCAATACATTTTATCACAACAATCCCACAAGTCACAGTTATAGCAAAACAAATAAGTTAAATACATAACCACACCTTAGGTGTTGATATTTCATTTCATCCATACCATTCATTTTCATCAAAGCCTCAAGTCTCCTTTCAAGTTCAATTCATAAAAATTACACATCTTTTAGCAAAGAGCCAAAAGTGTAAATTACTTTCAAGCATAACCAACATGATATATACACCATCTTAAACATATAATATATGAATCCATGAGAATAAGGACTTACCAAGGCTTGTGAAAGGATGATCTTGTCCAAAGAAGTGTTGTTGCCTTAGGGTTTGAGTTGAGAAAAATATCCTTAGAAATTTCTAGATTAGCATGAGAGTTAGAATGAATAAAATCTGATTTTTGGCCTTTATATAGCCCCTCAAGTCATCCTTAGCCACTTCTTGGCATTAAATGCCATGTTGACTTGGTCAACACAAGACTTGGGTCATTTACCATCTTTGGGCCATACATTTTGCATCATTTTGGGCCTTAATACATCTTATAGATCCAGCCCAACATATTGAATGGGCAATACACTCAAACATTCCATCCGGTCAAAATAGGTCAACAAAGATGGCAAAATTTCACGGTACCGTGACTGGTGTTGTAGACCCCAGTCACGCCACGTAGGTTGGTGTCGTGGAAATCAGACCAAAAATCTAAGTCTCTGAAGTTCATCCACGGCACCCACTCACGTCACGTGAGTGGGAGTCACGCCACGTGACTCCTGCCGTGGAAATCAGACTGTTTTTCCAACTCTCTGAAGTTGGTCATGGCAGTCACCCACATCACGTGGATGGGACTCACGTCACGTGAGTCCTACCGTGACTCACCTCTGTGCCCAGTTCTTTCCTTCTTTTCATGCTCGTTTCCAGTACATGCTTCTTCACCTCAGGTGTTACATTCTTCCCCCCTTAGGAACATTCATTCTCGAATGTTAATGACAATATCCAGGGTACACAAATGCTAGTATAAGTTCATTTACATATCATAGACACATACACATACATACAATATTGACATCTTAATGTAGACTTACTTGTTATTGCTCTCTTGCTGTACTTTGAACTTGTTCTTCTGTGCGAAACAAATGCGGGTACTTTGACTTCATCATTTCTTCAGCTTCCCATGTGATTTCTTCTACTTGTTGATTTCTCCAAAGCACTTTTACGGAAGCTACTTCTTTATTCCTTAACCTTCTAACTTGTCGATCCAGAATAGCAATAGGTACTTCCTCATATGTGAGATCTTCCATAACTTGCACATCTTTAATGGGATCAATACGGGATGGATCTCCTATACACCTTCGAAGCATTGAAACATGAAACACCAGATGAACTGTGGAGAGTTCTTGGGGTAGTGCTAGTTCATACGTTACTTGACCAAATCTTCGGACAACCTCATATGGCCCTATATAACGTGAACTCAACTTTTCTTTCTTTCCAAATCTCATTACCCCTTTCATTGGCGACACCTTTAAGAATACCCAATCGCCTATGGCAAATTAGAGCCCTTATCTTCTAGTATCAACATATGACTTGTGTCGACTTTGGGCCATCTGCAGCCGCTGTTAGATCACTTTAACTTTCTCTATGGCTTGGTGAACAAGATCGGGCCCAAGTAAAGCAGTTTCAACCGCTTCAAACCATCCAATTGGTGATCGACATCTTCTTTCATATAAAGCTTCATAAGGAGCCATCTGGATACTTGAGTGATAGCTGTTATTGTATACAAATTCCACAAGCAGTAAATGATCATCCCAGCTGCCTTGAAAATCCATGGTGCAAGCTCGTAGCATATCTTCAAGTGTTTGGATAGTCCGCTCTGCTTGCCCATCTGTCTGAGGATGAAAAGTCGCGCTTAAGTTCACTTGGGTCCCCAAACTCTTCTGAAAAGATCTCCAAAAATGTGCAGTAAATTGAGCTCCTTGATCTGAGATAATAGAGAGTGGAATCCCGTGTAATCATACTATCTCTTTGACATACAGCCTTGCGTAATCTTCAGCTGTATAGGTAGTCTTGACTGGTAGGAAATGACTTGGTAAGCCTATCAACTATCACCCATATGGAATCAAATTTCCGCAGTGTACGAGGCAAACCTGTGATGAAGTCCATATTAATCATATCCCATTTCCGCACTGGAAGATTGATACATTGCATGTAACCTCCTGGTTTCTGATGCTCTACTTTGACTTGCTGGAAATTTGGATATTGTGCTACAAATTCTGCAATATGCTTCTTTATGTTACCCCACCAATACACCTCCTTCAGATCATGGTACATTTTGGTGGATCCCGTATGAATAGAATACCGTGAATGGTGTGCCTCTGTCATAATCCACTTCCTCAGCTCATCTACATTTGGTACACATAATCTTCCTTGGCATCGAAGTACTCCTTCTTGTGTAAGATCAAATGCTTTGGTCAACTCTTGCTACACATTCTCTCTCAGCTGCAATAGAATAGGATCTGCATACTATTTCTCCTTTACCTCAACTATTAAGGAAGAGTTTGTTGCGTGTTGCACAATAACCCCTTCATCTGGGGATTCAAGAAGATGAACCCCCAGGCTGGCTAGTTGATGTAGATCCCTGACTATGTCTTGTTTTTCCCTCAACTGATCATTGATGCTTCCTATTGCTTTGCGACTTAGTGCATCAGCTACCATATTCGCCTTCCCTGTTTGGTATAAGATATCAATATCGTAGTCTTTTAAGAGCTCTATCCACCTTTGTTGCCTCAAATTGAGTTCCTTTTGCTTAAAGATATATTGCAAACTTTTGTGATCAGTATAGATATTAACATGAACCCCAAAAAAATAATGGCGCCATATCTTTAAAGCAAATAACACAGCTGCTAACTCAAGATCATATGTGGGATAGTTTCTCTCATGTGGTAGCAACTGTCGTGAGGCATACGCTATTACCTTACCATGCTGCATCAATAAACATCTGAGGCCAACCCCGGAAGCATCACAATACACTACATAACCTTCTGTGTCTTCAGAAAGTACTAAAACTGGTGTGGAAGTTAATTTATCTTTCAGTTCTTGGAAAATTTTCTCATATGCATCGTTCCACTAAAACTTAATTGTCTTGTGCGTTAGCTTCGTTAATGGCACAACAATAGACGAAAACCCTTCCACAAACCTTCGATAATAACCGACCAATTCAAGAAAACTATGAATCTTGGTAGGCGTCGTAGGCCTTGGCCAATTCTTCACCACTTCTATCTTCTGCGTATCAACCTGAATCCCTTCATCTGACACAATATGACCCAATAATGCTACAGATTTTAACCAAAATTCACATTTAGAGAATTTGGCATACAACTTACGATCCCGAAGAATCTGTAACACCTGTCATAAGTGATTAGCATGATCCTCATGTGATCTTGAATAAACCAGAATATCATTTATGAACACAGTCACAAATACATCCAAGAACGGTTTGAACACCCTATTCATCAAATCCATGAAAACAGCTGGTGCATTTATTAGTCCAAATGACATAACTAAAAATTCATAATGACCATATTGTGTTCGAAAAGCTGTCTTGGGTATATCTTTGTCTCTAACTCTTACTTGATGGTAACCCGATCGCAAGTCAATCTTTGAAAAATATTTGGCACCCTATAATTGATCAAACAAATCATCAATTCTAGGGAGGGGAAATTTGTTCTTGATCGTTACCTTATTCAATTGCCGATAGTCAATACACATTCTCAATGTGCCATCTTTCTTCCATACAAATAATACTGGTGCACCCCACGGGGACATACTAGGCCGTATAAACCCCTTGTCTAGCAAATCTTTTAGTTGCTCCTTCAATTCTCACAATTCTGTTGGAGCCATTCTATACGGAGGAATAGAGATTGGTTGCGTACCTGGAATCACGTCAATACCAACTCTACTTCCCATTCTGGGGGTAAGACTGGAAGATCTTCAGGAAATACATCCAGAAATTCATTAACCACTGAAACCAATTGAAGAATTAGTGGTTTCACATCAGTATCTTACACTCAAACTAAATGACATATATACCCCTTGGCTATTATTTTCTTTGCTTTAAGATAGGAAATAAATTTTCACCTCGGTGCCCCCATATTACCTTTCCATTCAAGAACATTTTCTTGTGGAAAATAAAAAATGTACCTTCTTGGCCCGACAATCTACCATGGCATAACAAGAAGCCAACCAATCCATGCCCATTATAACATCAAAATCCACCACGTATAGTTCAATAAGATTAGCCAGTGTATCATGACCACACACAGTTACTACACAATTACGATATACTCTTTTTGCAATAATGGATTCACCAACTGGTGTCGATACTTCAAATGACTTAAGTAATAATTCTGGCGTTCTTTTAAATTTTGCAGCAATCAATAGAGTAACATATGATAATGTAGAACCCGGATCAATCAATGCATATACATCATGTGAATATATGGACAATATACCTGTAACTACATCAGGAGATGCCTCTGAATTCTGTTGGTCCACTAGAGCATAAGTACGATTCTGGGCTCCACTGGAACTAGCTGGTCCTCTAGTACCTCTACCATGACCAGTAGACTGTACACCTCGGTCGAAAGAAGGAACCAATGATGATAATGCAACGGCTGATCCCGTAGGTCGTGCAACACCACCCGTGCCCCTTTGTGGGTAATCTCTCACTATGTGCCCTGATAAACCACACCAGAAGCAAACATGCATCCCAACATGGCATGTACCTAAATGATACTTCCTGCTATACTGACACGGCGAACGAGGAAACCCTGCAGTCTGTGAATCGGAGCCACTGCTTTGCCCAACATAACTGCTCCTAGACCCTCAGAACTGGGATGGAGTGCCTGCTGTTGCATGAGAAAATGATGGTCTAGGTGGTCTAGGAAACATCTGAGGCCTAGAGTCTCCTTGGGACACTATAGACTATCCCATAGGCCTAGCCCTCTTTGAAGGCCCTCTTTCAAACTCATATACCCTTCTTCTCTGCCTCTGGTCTTCCATTTTTTGTGCGAAATCTTGAATTCTGGCTATGTCCATATCTCTGTTCAAAGCAGAAATAGTGCAGTCCCTTACCAAATATGGCTCCAATCTATCCACATATCAATGGACTCTGTCTGTCATTGTGTCCACTACATTCGGAGTATATCAAGCCAAAGAATTAAACTGAAGACTGTATTTTTGAACACTCATATTCCCTTGTTGAAGGTTTAGAAACTGGTCTGCACGTGCCTCCTGGATTTCATATGGGAGATAGTGATCAAGAAAGGCTATTTTAAATTCTTCCCAACCAGCTGGAAGTACAGCAATACCCCTCGACTGTTTCCAGTCCTCATACCACAATATCACTTCACCTTTCAATCTATAAGCCACAAGTTCAACTGTTTCTACACCAGTCACGTGCATAACATCTAGGGCCCTTTAGATTTGGTCCATGAAGTCCTGTGGATCTGCCTGTGGGTCTGACCCAGTGAATGTGGAAGGGTCTAGTTTCAAAAAATCCTGTGTTCTGCGGCTCGCTACTCTAGCCGCATCATCCTCATTTATTGTTGTACCAGCTCGTCCCTGCATTTGTGCAGCAACTAGATGAGTCAACATATGCACTTTATTTCTTAAATCCTGGTCAATGGCATTCATAGGCGGCTCTGCGGGTAAAGTAGAAGAAGACCGCGATACAAACTCATGTTCAACACCACCTTGATTTGCTTGTTCCAGTGGTGGTCTACTAGTTCCCTCTCCAGCAATCCTGTCTATCTTTTTACTTTTACCTCTACCTTTCCTTGCAATCGACATTTTCTATAACATACGAAAACCAATTCCAATAGTTAGATACGATTCCACTTACAACATTATCCCTATTGCACAATCTAGAAATAAAGAAAAGAAACAACTCCTAGATATCCCTTAGCCTCCTACTTATAAATGTGGTGCACAACACATACATAAGTAAGACTCTACTCAGACACGGCTTTGTAGACACCCTAAGATGACCCGCTCTGATACCACTTTTGTCACGCCTCGAATTCCAACGGGGCGGACACCCGAAGCCGTTGAGGCCTGAGAGAACCAATCTTTGCTCATGTACATTCATATGCACATCTCTTTAAGAATAGTATTCTACCTCATGTAACTTAGAAAATAGAAACCACAAATAGCAGAAGTCATGGAAACATATTCTATATATTAATGAAACTTTGGCCGTAAGAGCCGTCAAGTCAAAAGATAAGACACCTCTCTGTCTGTCTGTACCATGGCCTACAAAGCCTCTAACAAATGCATAACCATAATCAACCTAGAGTCGGGATAATACCCCACTCTATACACATATACAATACCAAAACAAATGTACATCGCAACTCAAAAAGCCCCAAAGCAACTGGAGCTCACCAATGTTCTGCAAATGACCCACAACCTACTGTGGAGGTCTACTAGTACATGTACCTGCAGCAAGTAAGGTAAGTCCCCCGAGGGACGTCAGTACGAAGAATGTACTGAGTATGTAAGGCCATAAGTAACTTGATGAGATGTCGTAACACGAATGGAATCAATGCAAGTGAATAAGCAATATACATAAACCATTGTTCTGCATGTGTATTTGGAGACGTGTATCTTACTTTCATTGCTTCCTTTGCCTTTGTATTCATTTATCATTAACCATTGCCATATGATACCCGGGCCCCAACTGATCAGTGGGAAAAATAACATTGGGATTGTCTCTAGCTAGGCTTTCGCCCCTTTGAGCTGCCACCCATAATCAATAAAGCAGGTTCGTCCCTAGCTAGGTTTTCACCCCTTTGGGCTGCCCCCTGTATCCAATAATCATTCGGGATCATCTCTATCTAGGTTTTTGCCCCTTTAAGCTGCCACCCCTACTCAAATAAACAACTATGCATTACTTCATTTCTTTACTTTTGAGAGATTGATACATTGATTATTATTGGAGCTTTGAAACGACATTTTTTGGAACTTTGGAACAATGTACACCCTTGCGTGAGACATGAAAAACAAGTGATCAATGAATGAGAAACATGTGAGTACTAATATGACAACTTGAAATGAGATACGTTTGGACATTTTGGAATGGAACAAGTACTATATCTATGTGAACAATATGTGTTGCATAAGAATACGGAGAAAGTAACCTTACATACCTTATCTTTCCACTACAAATAAACAGTTCCCTATGTGATTACAATAATCCAGCTCATTCCTCACGTTTCACTCTACAATACAAGTACATATATGAACTCACGCTAACAACCAACCACCTTATAAGTACATAAGACGATAATGAGTCACATGATTGCCCTATAACATCAATGTCACACCAAGTGTCTCCTTTACGCTTTCTCAATAACACCATGTCACAATCACTCTATCAAGTCACCCCAATACATTTTATCACAACAATCCCACAAGTCACACTTATAGCAAAACAAATAAGTTAAATACATAACCACATCTTAGGTGTTGATATTTCATTTCATCCATACCATTCATTTCCATCAAAGCCTCAAGTCTCCTTTCAAGTTCAACTCATAAAAATTACACATCTTTTAGCAAAGAGTCAAAAGTGTAAATTACTTTCAAGCATAACCAACATGATATATACACCATCTTAAACATATAATATATGAATCCATGAGAATAAGGACTTACCAAGGCTTGTGAAAGGATGATCTTGTCCAAAGAAGTGTTGTTGCCTTAGGGTTTGAGTTGAGAAAAATATCCTTAGAAATTTCTAGATTAGCATGAGAGTTAGAATGAATAAAATCTGATTTTTGGCCTTTATATAGCCCCTCAAGTTATCCTTAGCCACTTCTTGGCATTAAATGCCATGTTGACTTGGTCAACACAAGACTTGGGTCATTTACCATCTTTGGGCCATACATTTTGCATCATTTTGGGCCTTAATAATGGGCAATACACTCAAACATTCCATCCGGTCAAAATAGGTCAACAAAAATGGTAAAATTCCACGGTACCGTGACTGGTGTCGTAGACTCCAGTCACGCCACGTAGGTTGGTGTCGTGGAAATCAGACCAAAAATCTAAGTCTCTGAAGATCATCCATGGCACCCACTCACGTCACGTGAGTAGGAGTCACGCCACGTGACTCCTGCCGTGGAAATCAGACTATTTTTCCAACTCTCTGAAGTTGGTCACGGCAGTCACCCACGTCACGTGGATGGGACTCACGTCACGTGAGTCCTGCTGTGACTCATCTTTGTGCCTCAGTTCTTTCCTTCTTCGCATGCTCATTTCCAGTACATGCTTCTTCACCTCAGATGTTACACTAACGATGTGAACATTTCAAATAGAGTTATCAGAAAGTTATAAAACTACACAAGGGCTAAGACAAGTCCATTGGTGCATTCAAGTCCATGGATTGAAAGTGTATACCCTTACCCACGTTAATCATGTGATGATTCTAGGTAATATGTGTACCCTGACACTTTCAAAAGTTTTTTGCAGATGTCACACTTAAGAGAGAAGGTAGGTAGCTGAGTGTTAGGGTAATGTTGCCACCCGATGTGATGGCGCTAATTAGAGTTTTATTAGCTATGAGCAGTAATATTATCCCAGATCCATAGATATAGAGTCATAAGCTTAGAATACTGAGAGTGAAGGTAGTGACTGATCGAAAAAGGTAGATAAGTCTTGTATCCATTAAGTGAGTGTTTGGGTGGTATGCTCTTATAGTGTTGGCTAAGGTGTGGCAAATTTGCAAATTTTATGGTGGTTAGTAGAGAAAGAGTGATTGGTTACAATGATTTAGAAAATATATATGAACCAAGGAAGGAGCTCGTGTTGTCCTATTATTGTGGAAGCAAGGATCAATTATAGGTTATGAATGGAAACCTAGGGTGGTTAGGAATTTATAAATTTATGCCTCAATTTGTGGTACTTAGAAAGAGAGGCTCCTTGGTGCTTATAAAACTATGAAGATGGTTGAAATGTATATATGGGTAAGTAGATGTGATGTGAAAAAGAAGAATGGGTTAATCAACTATAATTAGATAGGTTGTAGGACTAAGTTTGACTATTCTTATCATGATGTTTTAGTAGACCCAGTGCTTCTTAATTTTACCGAGCAGTCATTGTAAGCCAGCCTAGTATGTGATAAGATGAGTAGTAGTAATATTGTGATGAAGAATGTTCTTGTAAGCCGCAGTTAAGTGGAATAGGAAATTAAGGTTGATTAATTTGTCAAAATTTTGATGGACTAGTATAGTATGTGGGATGTTTCTTTTGAAACTCATGTTGGTTCTAGACACTAAGTTTGAACTTTAGGTGTTGACTGTAGTGAAAAGAATGGTAGCTCGAGGATAGTGATGCATGTTTTGTGGAAGGTGGGTTTAGTAGGCTTGATATGATGTGTCAAATAGCTTAGGTTGATAACTTGTGGAAAAATATGAATGTGCAATTAAGAATTAATATTGAAGCAGTGAATTGTGGCTAAGTCATTAGATGAATAAGAGCTTTAAGTTTATAAAAATAAGATGTACCCAGGTAGTATGTTGTTAGATGAGGTTTTAAGTTTATAAGTGTTATGTGTTCCTAGTAAGTGTTCTTGAGTTGTTTCATATGAAGAAGGCTAGGTAAATATAGTATGGTGTTTCGTAAAGCTAAATTGAGGGTAATATTTTAGATAGACGAGGTTAAACGTCTTAATATAGTTTTAAATTCCTTTGATCTAGGTGGATATGAGATTAGAGGTATGATGTTAGTAGACTATGAAAAGGAGGTAATATTGTTAAGTGTTAGAGCGAATGGATATGTATGCCAATGAAAATGTAAGTTCTATGATGATGACGTTGGGGGATAGAGAAAGTTTAGAGTAGTACCCTTGAAAGGAATGGTATAGCAGAAAGTTAGTATTTTTCCTATAATAGTTTATTAGGTCAAGGTTACCATTCATGTGCATAGTGATACCCCATCTTGCTGAGTTTTGGGCATATAGCTCTATTTAGAGAATAGGTCCACAGACCTAGGATAGTGGTCTTTGAGCTAAGAGGGAGATGAAGAGGTGTTGAACCAGGGCAAGTCTTGATATTTCTTGTGATGATGAGTTTCAGAAAAGAGTTATGGTACGTACCATAGAAACCCGCTCTTATTTTATCATATTTCTTGTACTTTAGCCTAGGGGCTGCTCTCCCCATGTCTTATGTATTCATGCCATTGCCTAAGCTCCACACACTCTATGTATGTCCAAGATCTGTCCATTGAACTGGAAGAAGTATTCTCTCTCAGTGATCCAACTTTTTCTCTAAGATTCTAGGGACCCAATTTCTATGTTTTGATGCTCATGATCTATGAACCCATGTCTCACGTTATGCCTAGTTCCAAGAAACTATACTTTGTATATGTTACCAACTCAGATTATGTCATGTCTAAGCCCAAATTGACACTCTCTATGCAAACTCATGACTATTCTCAGTTCCCAGAATGAGAGGCAATAGCTTTAAGTAACGGTCTTCATCATATTCCTTGAATTTATGAATTCTAGCCTTATGTTATATAGCTCTTGATATAGGTACTCATGTTTCTCAGTATGGCCAGCCCTTAGAACTCATGTTATGCTAGAATTGTGTTTATGTTGGGATGACCCTCTATTCATGATCTATATGTTTGATATATGATATACTTCATGCCAATTGTATCGTATCTTAAGTCGCAGGTCCTATCATGAGTAGTGAGATAAATAAGAGTCTTAATTGAGTTGTATCAATCCTATTCCTGATGTTTGTAGTCTAGTCCCTCAGTGACCTTTCTTAGGTTGAGATGATACTGGTGGTGGTAGCATAGTAATGTTTTAAGATAAGAGAGTATATGTTCTTTGTAGTGAAAATTATGGTTTGATAACTCAAGTTAAGGTGATAGGTGAAAAAGGGAGTAGGAGATGAACTTTTGTTATGTGAAATGGTATATAGTGAAAATTCTTGTAAAAGTGATTAAGGATGCTAGTTTTAGGTGTGGAAGTCCATAAAGGGGGTGTAGTAATGATAGGCTTGAATGTTGTGATTTGTAGGTATGTGGGCCATTATTTTATGTGATTAGAACACCTTGATTAGAGCTTGAGGTTGGTTGATTATAATGATAAGATGGAGTAGTATTCTTGGAGGGGGGGGGAGTTTTGAGAGGGATAGAGACTATAAAAGAAATTTTCGTAACTTAGACCAGTATGATTGCACTATATGTAGGACATTGTGACTCCCACTTAGGCTTGAAAATGGAAACAATATAAAGTTAGACTCAGGCTCTGGTAATTATGTGTTGGAGTGGATATTATAAGATGGAATTGATGAAGTGTGGTATTAAAAGGACAAGCATAGTCAAGAAGGGTTACTAAGCTTAGGGGCTTTTATTTATATCATTTGAGGTGGAAATAGTCTCATCCCTATGTGCAACACAACCGTATTTCTTGTTAAGTATCCATCTTAATTCATGGTTATGATTGCATGGAATTCATGCCTTACATCACTATGATCAAGTTCTGTACAGGCCTGAAACCAATGATTTCTATTTAGATGTAAGTGTTTGGATATATTTTCTAGTGTGTTAAGTGTTTTGGATGTGAATTAAGGTCATAGGAAACCTCTAGCACAAAGACTAATTGCACGTCCTACTAATAATTTTTCCGTATAAGTTTCTATTAGGGTCAACTTCAATCGAGCATTTATCCTATAATATGAAGAGTTATTTAGTCCAATACCCACCAAATTAAAGGTTTTTGAGTCTTCTTTCCAACGCCACCGACCGTTCGTCAATCCAAGTTTGGAGAAACAAGTTATTGACGTTTTAGTGAGACACTATCCCAGCTGCGTATTGGACAGTGTAGAGCGAAGCTCAAACCAGGTGATCACTGGTTAGCCTCCGTGTTGTGCTGTACAGCGCGGAATGTACTTCCTCATCGTAAAAAAATATATTTTTCTATTATTAAATTAGTGGCAAACTAGTCCTTTTACCTCATGTAACTTCCCTAACCCATTTTATAACCCTAAAATCATCCTAAACTAGTAGAAATCTCCCAAATCCCTCATTTCACCTCACCCCAAAAACTCTTAGAAGCAAGATCACCTAGGGTTCAAGATTCAAGGCTCAAACCTCAAGTTTCTCAAAAATTTTCCGTCAAAAGGTATGCAGAGCAACCCCTTCTCAAATCAAATTTTGAGTCTATGGTTTCTAAACCCTTATATGCATATTTGTGTTTTGAACATTGAATTGGGTTTCAAGTTACATATATATAGAATTTACGAAAAAAGTATGAAATTGTGATGCAATGTCTTTTTTTGAAATTGCTCCTAACTACCTAGTGATTCAAACCTTAAAGAGATTAATTGATTTTATTTTACTCTCATCCATATTAAAATAAAAGGTTTGAGATATTTGTTAGGTCAAATGGTTTTTCTATTTGATGAGTTTTATGGTATATTAACGTTCTAACGACTCATGAATGAATTGACCCATATTAAAAGGTTTATTGTAACACTTGAGGAAATTGTGACTCCTAATTGTTGAATAGATTTCTTAAATGATTTGATTGGTTGTCAAGAACCATATTATACTTGATTTTTTTTTTTGACATATTGGGTATGAGAAATTGATGACAGACCTTATGGTTAAATGAATAATGGAATAGATGACTTGCAAGTCTTGGTATAACGATACCAATAATGGTCTATATCCTTAACGGAAATGGAATTGTGTTTCATGATGCTTGATGATACGAAAAGGCTAAAATTTAGACTTAAAGAGAATTAGATGGTTAACCGAGAAGGTGTGAGTCCAAATGGCTCAGCACCCAAAACCTGTGTTTTGCTTACATAGGGATGGTTTGATCCTTAATTGGACGACCTTACATTTTCCTCTATGAGGAAGATTGTGTTTTCCATAATGATTTAATCTCTATTCATGCGGAAAACATGGATTGGGGCTGAGCAGGTCGAGCATTGATCAGACCCACATAGCCCGTGGTGTTTAAACAGAAGTCGGTGATACCATCTAGTTCAGAACTAAAGAACAGAATTTCTATGTTTTAAACTTTGGAATCGTAACTGACATATTTTATTATGTTTTGATTTTACTCTCATGGCTTTTTTATATGAAGCTTATATTATCCCTTTACTTGTTCTGCATACCAATACATTCCACGTATTGACCGTCTCCAGTCGGCTGAAATGATTTAGGTTTAAAGGCACTTTTCTGTGGTTCTGTGCAGCGTTAGGATCATCAGGACATCATCAGAATTGGTGAGCCCTCCATCCTTCGGAAAGGCGGTTTAGCTTAGATATTCAGTGTTTTCAGATTATAGTATCGTCGCGGCCTTGTTCCGGCTTAGACAGTTTTCTTATTTTTGAGGCTTCGTAGACTGTTGTAGTTGGATGTTATTATGTCATGCTTTTCAGAGTCTGGGATTACTGTTTCATTTAAATTGAACGACTTCTTTTGGGTGTATTATATTTTCCATAACTTGAGAATGGTTATGCTATGATAAAAGGCTAAGGGGGCTTCTCGGACCTTCGTTGGTCTGGGATACCCATTACGTCCAGGGCCTAGTCCTGGGTCGTGATAGATAACTACCCATATAAGAAGACCATCTGTTCATTTCTCAAACCAATGTGGGAATCTACGTACGCACCCTCACAATTTTAATGTTAGTCACCACATAAATATATGAAAATAAGGTGTATGTGCTAAACTAAAATTGGTTGTATCACATCACAATAAGGAGTCTTATAATATTATCAACATCAATTTTGGGATATATTTATGTTTTACTATATCATTTATGTTCACTATATCTCTTCAAACAACTGAAAGAGGTACTAATAGCAAGAAGTATAGAAATTATTTCTTGTTCAATGTTTTATGTGCATACCATTTACTTTATTTTTTGTATAAAAAGGAAACTTGGAATACAATAGGAGAAAGCATTACACAAGAAGTTTAGAAACTCCTAATTCAATATCAATCAGTTGGCTTAAAGTAATAAAAGGGAAAAAGTTATTCAAAAGTGCCTTTTCCTTGGCTAAAGATGCAGAGACTTGTTGCATGGTTGGCCTAAATTGAGGACTCGGATGAAGACATGTAAAGGCTACTTTTGTGATCTTGATCAATTCTTCAGCCACTCGAGAGGGAGGAAGTAAAGGCGGCTGATCAATGAAATCCTTTAACAGTATGTCAAAGATTTCTGATGTTGACGAAAGTGATGAGATGGCTTGAACAAGATCAGCTGGATATCGACCTAAAATCACTTCCAACGATAGCATTCCAAAGTTGTAGGTGTCACAACTTTCATTTACCTCCATGGTGTAAGCAAGCTCTGTAGACACACATGAAAATAAAGAAGTCATTTGCTAATTGAAATTTGACAACTTAAGAAGTGCAACTAAACCATGCATCGACAAGACATTAAAGTTATCTTGAGGAGAAGTTTTTTGTTACTTACATCTTGACTTGTACTACACATGGAAAGTCTTGTTTAATTTTGTAGTTATATAGTTATATTCTTGAAATTCATGTAAAGAGTTTATATGTAAGAGTGTTAAAACTTAAAACTAGGGGATGGAAAAATAGATAAAAACATACTTGGAGCCACATATCCAAAAGTTCCAGCAAAAGCAGTCCAATTAGAGGCATTTGGCCGTAAGAGTTTTGCGGTACCAAAATCAGAAAGATGACGCCTGTCTTCATAATCTATCAAAATGTTCTTACTTGATAGATCCCGATGAAGAATAGGAGGTGAATATTCATGAAGAATATAAGATAATGCATATGCCACCCCTTTGACAATGTTCACCCTCTTAATCCAATATAACTCTTTCACTTTTTCGTCATTCCTCAGTCTCTCTGACAAGTTCCCTCCTTCCAAGAACTCATAAACCAAGAAAGAATGTCTTGTATGTGAAAAAAATCCATAAAGCTTTACAATATTACGATGGTGGATTTTCAACAGTGTTTTGTTTCATTTTTAAAGCCTCTCAAGCTATCCAATTCACCATTATGTGATGAATGAAATTTTTTTACCGCGACTACTTGCCTGCTTGGTAACTCAACCTTGAAGACTCTTCCATGTCCTCCATTTCCAATGCAATATTTGTTGTTAAAGTCCTTTGTTGTTGTGATGATCTCTCATAGGTCATTTTCCCGTCAAAGATCCAAATAGAAATGAGATCCTTCGTTTGGTCAATTTGGTTCCTTCTTTTCCAAGATGTGGCGAAAAGAACACAAATGATCACCATTAAAAGAAGGGCACCACCCAAAATAAAAAGAATCGTCGAGATATTTATTCTTTTGTTGGTGATTTTAGATGAAGAGCAAGGTTTCAAACCAATTAGATGGTCACACAAGCCTTTTGATAACCCCCAAAATACGAAAAGAGGGATAAAGTACGAAAACAAGAAGAAAGATAGAATTTGTTATACGAAAAGTAAAGGATAGATAGATAAAGATAGTTAGATTGACACAAGAAGATAAGAAAATAGGAACTAATGAATATCTTAAATTCAAAGACCCCAAATTTTGATTATCAACAAGCACCTAATCTCCTACGAACGACCACGAGGGAATCATAACGCCCTCGTAACCATTGTTTCTAGGCAAAGGTCAACCTAAGCTTTTCCAAGCTACACTCATGATCCATAAGGAGTCTCACAATATCAATATCATCAAAAATCTAATGAAAATAAAGCTAGGTCCTAGTATTTATAGCCTTGGGCCTTCTACTACTTATATGGGCCCAAAAGTGACCCAATTCAATAAAATGGGGCAAGCTGGCCGCTTCAGCCCACATGCCCATGCATATAACCACCTGCTGGCGCAGAAGGAATCTGCGGGTGTAGGTCACCCACCTGCGGGTGCAGGTCACCCACCTGCGGGCATAGGTGAGGGTGCAGACCACTCCAGGACGTGGTCGAGCTCCTCTTGACTCTCCAACGACCTCTCCAATGGATCTTTTGACTCCAAGATTTCTTTCATACGTGATATTTCTCTTCTTGAAGATCAAAATAGACCCTCCAACCATGTCCTTGTGGCCTTAAGCTCTTTGTGGCTTGAATCCCATGTTGTCGCCCTTGAATTGTAAGCCAAAAAAGGTTAACACCGATTCGGCTTGTATCATCCTCCCCTTCTTGAAATGGATTCGAGGTCGAATCCAAACCTTGCAAAATCATAGGGAAAACAAAAAACAACAGTTTCCTCATGGCATGAGGGTTAGTGTTAGAAAATTCAATCATAGAGTCATGCCAAGGTTGCACACACTTAAGACATAGCCAAGGATCCCTTGTGTTTGACATGAAAATACCATTGAGAAGGGTCCTACCTCTAGATAGTGTTGACACCCAATTTTGACCTCCCGATGTTCCTCCCGGGCTGCTATTTTATCAAAAATAATAGTTTTAATTTTTTAATTTGGTATCAAATAAATTCTGACATTTTGAATTCATGATTTTAAGGTGTGAAATTTATTTTTAGCATTTAAATTTTATATTCTTATATAATATATAATTTACTAATTTAAGTATAACATTTATAAATATTTCTTAAATTATTTCTGCAAATGTGTATACTCATAATTTACAAACACGTAGTCTATTTATATTATTATTATTATTATTATTATTATTATTATTATTATTATTATTATTATTATTATTATTATTATTATTATTATTATTGTTGTTGTTGTTGTTGTTGTTGTTGTTGTTGTTGTTGTTGTTGTTGTTGTTGTTATTATTATTATTGTTGTTGTTGTTGTTATTATTATTGTTATTATTATTATTATTATCACTATTGCTATTATAACATTTCCTTAAAATTCATATGCATAATTTATTAGTGCCTAATTTATTTCAAATTATTATCGTCTATTTCAAAATAATATATCACGTGTCATTAATTTTATTATAATTAATTGGAGAATAATTGTTTTATGACATTTGTTTAATTTTGTTAGGTATTTTTTATATTTACTGATTTATTACCATATTTACAAAATAGCAGCCTATTTCAATTCAACTCTTCCAATTTATTTAATTCCTAGCCTGGTTTTACTCAATTAATGTCATTTTTAGCCTACATTGAGCAAAATCTGGCTCAATTTTGAATCCCAAATCCAATTTCAATTGAACTCAATTTAAATAACCCAATTTTTAACCCATTCTTGCAATTTTAAATCCCAACCATTGATCATATGATCAACGGCTAAGATTAAATCCCTCTTTTTCTTTCCTTTTAATCACATACCTCAAAACCCTAATTCACTTCTACCCCTATCAACCAACACCCCCCTTCTCTCTCTTCCCTCTCGATTCTCCACCTCCACTACTCCGGCCAAACCCAACTCCGGCGGACCACCCTCACGAGTTTCGGCTAGCGGTGGCCAGTGAGAACCCACCAGCCGCACCCTCTCTCCCTTCTCTCTCCTCCCCTCCTTTCTCTCTATCCCCGCATCCCCTCTTTGGTGAAACACCCATATCGCCGCACCACCAAAAAATGAACTCCACCACAACGCCGCCTCCCCTCTCTGGAAAACCAGCCGCCATCACCAGCGACCCCCTCAGAACCCACCACAGACCACAATCAACACCTCCCCTCTCTCTCTACCCGATCTCTCTCGATTTCCCTCCCTCTCTCTCCTACGAACTCCATTGAACACTGCCGGAGGTCAGACCCCATCACTGGCAGATCCCTCCGGTGAACTCACGCCCGCAGCCGTCTTCGCTACTGTTCCGGTAGACCAGCAAAAAGCCAGTCCACCTGCCGCCTCAACTTCAGTCACCTCCACAAGCAAACCTATCTCCGATCTCTTTTCAGCGAATCGGCACACTGGATGAAGCTCCAATGATCTCTCACGGCTAAAATTCGATATCCTCAGAAAACTTTGAAAATCATCCATTTTATTTCGGTTCGGTTCGAACTTCAAGAAGGCAATGTTAAGACGGATTCTCATGAATGTGAATCCGTCCCTGGTATGATTTTCTATGTCCCTAATTATAATTGATTGCTACCTTATTGTTCGATTTCATATTTCCTGCCTCGAATATATTCATGATCCTAAAATTTGTATATCTTTTTTGACAATTTTTGTTTATTTCTCTATGATTCTTGTGTGTGTTTCTGTTTGGATGACATGAAAATCCGATGGCGGTGATGTTTGAATTTCTGTTAGTCCATTGTGTTTCCTCTTAAGAATGGGCTTGTATTATGTATTTCGTAGGAGTATCTGTTAATTATTATCCTTTATTTCTTTCATTAGAAACTTGACAGCCTCTGCGTGGGATTGAATTTTCACTGAGTATGTTGTTGTTGTCTGCGTGCGATTGAACAGGACAAGCACGAGGTTTTATTACATATTTGTCGGTTCTTGGTAGTTTATGCTAACTTTTGATCGATCTATATCCCTTGCCTTTTTGAATTTGAACTGTGATGACCTCTTGTTTGACTATATTTGGTAAGCTTTGACTGATTTCATGTTCGATTGCCTTATGTGGAAATCTTTATGATTTGTATCTCATTTACTAGTTTTCTTAAATTATTGTGACAGCTTGAGTATTTAGTTAATTATGGAAGATTTGATATTCAAATCAATTTGTTTCCCCTCTCTTTAATTATATATATATATATATATATATATATATATATATATATATTTATGGTACTTTGGCCTTTGATTGATGTTCTACCCATTTACTTAAGGAAAATATCTTCATTAGCTGATTTTTTGAATACTTTCTTCTCCTCTACTTCTTTAGTTTTACTTGATTAACTATGGTAGTCAAATATAATTTCTCCCCTCAATTGATCTTCCATAATGGGTAAAGGAAAGGGTTTTATTGACTGATTTTAAGAAATATCCTCCCTTCCTTTTATTTTTGATGACCTCTCACAATTCTTTGACTGTATAATCAAGGCCCTTCCCTTCACTATTTTGGAAAAGATTATTCGCACACTCACTTCTCTTTTACATAGACTGAACAACAGACTTTTTCATCACATTATCTCTTCCACACTTAAAAATATTTCACTACTTTTGATCTTGAAAGATTGTTTTGGTTGCTAATTATCATCACTGGTTTTCACTTTGGAAGTACGGTTTCTTGTTTGTTTTACTATTCTCGCTACCAACTGGTTAGTTTTATCTAACGATGCATTCATTCCTTTTATGCTAATCCTGTGTGATTATGATCTTGTTTTGATTTATTTTGCAATTAAGTGTTTCCCTATCGTGGTGTTACGTATGTGAATCTGAAATGATCTTTGCGTATCTCATAACCCCTTTGGTATGAGCCTGCCTAGGATCCTTGAAATTCTTAGGATCTCGACAGCACCAAGGGTTGGTTATGGGCTACCAACGGTATGATTTTGGATGCTGGGAGTGTTTTGGTGTCTGTGTTCATGTTCAACAGGTTGAACGCGAGAGTTTAAACGAGATGAAGAGTTGCCAGGGATTTGGGAGTAGTTAAAGACCGTCCCACTTACCCCTTCTTCGTTTCTTCTTTTTTTATTAATTGGTCTGTAATAATTATGGTACAAACTCTATGACTGTATAATGAAATATTGGGGATACTGTAGGGGTGGGGATTCTATGTGTTAAATATTCTATCACTTAGAAACCATGCCTATAGGATTATCCAATAGATTTCAGGTATCAATTAAATTATTTTATCACATAGGCAAATATTCTAGGGTCATTATTCGTCCTATTATTGAGAAAATCATGTCTTTAGGATCATTAATTAATTTTTGACCTAGTTAGACTAATTTTGAACATGTTAATTCAATTTAAGCACGTTTAATAAACTTTCGGCATAGTAAAATAATTTTTAGCATTTTTATATGGTTTCCAGCATATCTTTAAATTTTCAGCATTTAAGATCTAGTTTCCAGCATTTTTCTATATAATTTCCAGCATTCAAAATTTAATTTTTAGTATATTTTTAACAATTTTCAGCAAACTTAAAATAATTTCAGCAGTTTTAAATAATTTTCAGCAGTTAAAAATCTAATTTTAAGCAATTTAAATTAACTTCCAACATTTTTTTTAATAAATTTTCGGCATATTTAAAATAATTTCTACACATGGAAATAATGAATTTTCTGCATAATTTAATTAATTTTCTGCATGTGTAAATTAATTTTCTGCATATTAACATGTTTAAAGTTAATTTTCTGCATGTTAAATTAATTTTCTGCATATTTAAATTAATTTTATGCACATTTAAATTCAATTTCCTGCAAATCAAATTAATTTCCTGCATGATTAAATTAATTTTATGCACAATTAAATTAATTTCCTGCATGTTTAAATTAATTTCCTGCACAATTGAATTAATTTTTTGCACAATTAAATTAATTTTTTGCATATTTAAATTTAATTTCCTGCATAATTAAGTTAATTCCCTGCATATTAGATTAATTTCCCGCATATTTCAATTAATTTCCTGCATATTTAGATTAATTTTCGCACATTTAAATTAATAAATTTTTTGCATATTTAATAATACGTCTCGCCTAGAAATCATGCCTATAGGTTTTAATCACGCAAAACAAATAATTATCTTTTAAGCATGTTAATCGCCTAATTAACTCTAATTAATCAAGAGGCTTATTTGAAACCGTTACATGCTACTTATAAGTCCTATTTTGTTTTGTATGGCGAAAACCTCGAGTTTAATTAGGCAGTCTAGGCTTTTTCTTGTCTAGAACCAAATCTCAAAATAGTAAGTCCCACGCCTCTTGGACATTAAGTTGGGACGGGTAGACATTTTAGGAAACGTTAGTTTTATCATTTTCTTTAGAACGCCTTTAAGACTAATAATCAAACTTGGTGGGGTAGGTAGAAAATCAAAAATGATGGAAGTTGACCCAAGCTGAATACGACAATGCGATATGCGACATTGTCATCCGTTAATAAGCCGGGCGCTGATCCGAATAAGCTAAAATTAACTCCTTGTATAAAATCTTTTCTAAATCGATTTTCTTTATATTATTTTGAATGTTCAATTATTTGGGGCAGTTTAGGTTCGTTATTATTTAAATAAATCTTTCGGTTATATAAATTGTGTCCTTCTCTCTTCTTGCTTATCTGATATTTTATTTTTCTTTTCATATATATTTTTCCTAATGTGTATTACTTAGGTTTATATTAATTAAATAAATAACTATTTTCCCTGTTTAAACACTTAGTTATTATTAAGTTAATAAAAATAATTGACCTTTTTCTTATCACATAGATTTTCCCTACGTAATATATGAATTCGGTCGGGACCCACATTTGTGGACCTCGAAAGGTGCCTAATACCTTCCTTTCGAGGTAACTTGAACCCTTACCTGAATTTCTGGTGACGTAGACTAATTAAAATAAGTTTGTAGTTAGTCTAAAATGGTGCCCTAATGCACCTTAATTCGTTAGGTGGAGACTCTTCACTCTAAACCATCCCAAAAAGAGTTTGTCACATCGAATCCCGCTTTTCGCGAGAAAAATGGGGCGTGACAGCATGACGACTCCGCTGGGGATACTTAGGTTCTAACCAATACGAATTTGTGTATTATGTGGGATTTTATGTTTTTTATTTATTTTTTATGATTAATTTTCTTCCTTTCGTCCTTTGTTTGCTTCCTTAAATAGTTAATTTCTTTTCAAGTTTGACACTTTTCTGGATGTGTTTCTTAACATGAATTTTCATATTAAATTCTTTTCTTTCCCATTTATTTTAGTTGACTTTCATTTTTATCAATCTTTTTCTATTACTTTTAATTGCTCAAATGCGTATCTGAATTGTGAATTGTGTCCATGCTAAATCCTCCTCCTTATCCCATAATATGTTTATGTCCTTTTGATGTTTCTTGTATTTGTTATCTTTTACCTTATTTTCTTAATTATTCATATAATATTTTAATGTCATTTATTTATTACTTTCCTTAAACTGTTTAGATGTGTTACCGTTTTTCACTATATGCTACATGTTATCGCTTTTCATTATTGACATTTCGCTCATACTTCCCCCACTTGGGAACTTCACACTTTCACACACTTTCACTATACTCGGATGTTGTGCCTTCGCACTTCTCCAAAATTCTCTTTAAAATCCCTATTATAGAGAGTCGGCTAAGACGTGGTGGAGCGGATAGTTTTACTACCGTGAGACCACGTGCCTCCTCGCATAAGATTACCCTCGGTCTGTGTCTACCAACTCTTACAAAACTTAAGATAGTACCGTATCCACTCCTTGCATTTAATTCATACATTCATTAGCCATAGACGTTTGACCCTCGAGGTTAATCCACGAAGTTAGAAACCAACCTCTTGTCGAAAGGGTACCCACCACCCAAGCACAGACATGCATATTATTTGCTATGTGTTACTATCTCTTTGGAACTTGACCCGTGTTTCTCTTTATTAATGAGTGTTTCATTAAACCTAAAAGGTCTTAATACCCTCAATGTGTTAAGGCCAATGGTTTAACCTTCCCAAGGGGTTCAGACCCCAAAAGGGTACATAACCTTACTTACTATGTGTTAATTTCTACATTTGTGTTAATGTCTTACCTATCTTGTTATTCTTTATTTTCCTATTTTAGTTATTCCTTACTCTTAGAATCCATTACTCTTAGAGTTTCTTAAAATTCCTATCGGGTTATGTTTCTTTTAGGCCTGAATCATACAATCTTATGGCCTAGTCAACCCCCCCCCCTTTCATTTATTTTCATAGACTGAGTTCATACTCTAAAGTATCCTTCGACATACTAATCATCTCTTGAACCGATCCATTCCTCGATATGATGTTCTAGATTATTTCTACTCTTTTAGGGTAACTCATTATTTTAGGATATTCTTACTTAACACCTTCAATATTAACATACCATTTGTCTTCATTATAACTCTTGATCAGTAATGTTTTTATATTCGTGGCATACTCTAGCTTTCCTAACTTTTAAGCCATATAGAGCTCTCATAACTCCTATTCATTTTGAACGAGCGTAACTCAAATGTTTTACTCCATGATATTACTCATAGACATTCTATTGTCGTGCGTTTTTACTAATCATAGGTCCTTTCTTATAAGGTTGACTAAAGTTGAACATCAAGAATGGTCAGTCAAGCAATGATTATCAATATTGCCAACAATGAAGTTAAGAGTAGGAGTTTGGGTTTACACCGAGACAAGCTTACTCCCTTTGAGTCAAGCATCATGAGTATGGAAACAAAAATTGAGAGAAACAGAGGAATAATGACCATCTTCGACGTTCAGCTGATATGCCACCAGACTTTCCAGAGCCATTGTCCAAAACTGACTTCATTGCTCCCATTTGCACTATGGAGTCTCCTATATTGACGACCTCACCTATGCCTAATTGTGATACACAAGTATCTCTGAGTTTGTATTCAATCGCACTGCAAAAAACACTCAATGGGTTGACTGAGATGGGCAAGGAGAAGGAAACAGAAGGAAAGATTTCTAACCATAAGACAGGGTCATCTCAACAGCTAGAGATGGATAAGTTATCCAAATTAGGAGAAGAAAATAAGGATGGAGTTGGGGACTTGAACTTTCCGTTATACGATGGGTCTGGCGATCCTCATTCCCATTTTAAAGCGTACCTGGATGAGCAAACAATTATAGGGAAAAGTGATGGTCTTAAGATGAAACTTTTTGTCAGTTTACTTACAGGTCTAGCATTGATGTGGTACCCGGAGAAAGATACAAGCAAATGGGCTTCTTGGGACAATTTGGCAGGTGACTTTATTGGGCGGTTCGGCAATAGGCTGAAGAGGAAGTTCATAGGTAAAACTCTAGTACATGACAAGTTTGGGCTGCAATTCAGGAATAAGGGAAAATCAATTATCAATGAGGCATCAAAGTCCCCAAAGCCCAAAGTGAGCAAATCCCAAGTTATGACTCTCTTAGAAGAACCACCTTCAATCACTTTTGAAATGTTGAGGTCATGTGGTATCTTGCAGCCTAAGCCTATTGGTTCCTGTTACCCTTCAAGTCCTTTCTTTAATCCCAAAAAGCATTGTGCCTTCCATTCTGGCATGCCTGGTTATGAGACAGATGAATGCCTCCAGTTGAAGAGAGAACTAAAAAATTTGATAAGTGATGGGAGAATAGTAAGGAAAAGTCTCCCTCAACTGATATGGTATCCATCTTCAGAAATCACTCCAATATCGAATTACGCTTATTATGCCCAATCCTCCACAAAAACTCATCCTCAAACTATTTGGTACCCACCTCCATCTATTGCTCCAACATCTAAATACATTCCCGTGTCTTGTCTAAATCCACCAACAAATCAACGATCCAATCAGTCCGCTAGACCTCCAATCAAGTTTTGGAAAAATCCACCAAGACAGTACACTCCTTTGGTTGAGCCCATAGCCCAACTTTATGAGATTAAGAGATGATGGCTATATCACTCCAATTCCTTCAATTGTAATGAACACATGTGCAAAATGGCTCGATCACTCAAAAATTTGTGCTCATCATTCAGGGATGAAAGGGCACACCACAGAGAAATGTCGAACTTTGAAAGACATAATTCAAGCGATGATTGATACCAAGGTGATAACTGTGATAGGGACAAAATCTTGATGTGGATTAATTTCCTAAATATGACTTGCACTTGTTTGGCATTCGATGATCATGTTTTTTCTCCACTCCGGGCTCCTTAGCACTTGAATCACTTTAAGCTTTACATACTTGGAATAATATGGAGTTTCGTTTATGTTGTTCCTTATGTATTTGGAACTACGTTTGACCTGATTCCCCTATAAGTGGGATATGTAGGCGCTCATTTAATGGGTTCGCCTCATTATAATAAATTTTCTTTCCCCCGGTTCTTATCATTTTTTTTGTATGAAGATGGAAGGATTAGCGATGATATCAATCACAAAGGATGTTTCAAAAATCAACAGTTATGATGTTCAACATGAGACGACCTTGTCCATTCCCCTAGCTTTCTTATTTTCTTTACAACTATAATTTCAAATTCAACATTATGTTAATCTCTCCAAAGTGTAACTTCGTTCACTAGCGTTTGTCTCGTACGTTAGAAGCCTAATTCTCTACGCTTAGATCATTTATTAAGTCATAGTCTTCATCCTGGAATGTCTTCTATTTATATTGTTTTAAACTTATTTGTGCTATGTGGTAACTTTTGTTTGATTTATTTATTTTGTTTAAAGGTTGTCTAGCATTTGAACATCGACTCGACTGAAAATCTGCAAATATGACAAATATGCTCAATATCCAAAAAAAATCCAGCCTTCTTTCTTCTCGTCCAATGGAATGGATGGTATCTCCTTATTCCCGCCTTACTCACACGCCCTTGCGACAGTTGCCTTCAGCACGCACCACTTTTGGAAATGAGAGAGTTGATTTAGATGCACGGCAGCAAAAGCTTCATGACTTAGAAAAGAGGTTGGATGAGAATCTATACTCCAAAGGTATTCATGACTTGAGGTATGAGAAACTATGTCTACATCCAAGGGTTGAGTTACCTCCAGGATACAAAGTCCCAAGGTTCAACATGTTTGATGGGCATGGAGACCCAATCACACATCTAAAGGACTATTGCGGCAGATTAGTTGGCATAGGGCATAATGAGGCTCTCCTAATGAGATTGTTTATTCAAAGTTTGTCAGGGATAACACTTGCCTGGTTCGCCAAATAAGACTTTGATAAATGGCATACATGGGAAGACGTGGATCAAGACTTTGTAGGATAATATAAGTTCAACATCACCGTTTATCCGATAATATGGGATTTGCTCGAAGTAAAGAGAATGACTCACGAATCTTTTGAGGAATATGCATTCCGATGGAGATTGGAAGCTTCTAAGATACGTCCTTCTGTGCCTGAAGAAGAATTGGTCCAAACTTTCATCAGGTCGCTAGATGAAATATACTACCAAGAATTGTGCTTCCTAAATAGTCACAGTTTTGAGAGTCTGATTTCAATCGAAAAAAAGCTAGAACGTGGTATTCGAACAGGGAGAATTATTGATGTGTCTGCAATGCCAACCACTTTCCAAGAATCAAAAAGTCCATCTGAGGAAGAGGAAGAGGATTTATCACCTTAGACACAATGCTAACAGAATAATGAAGAAGCCCTTATTGTGTTTGAATCCCGACACGAGTATCTCAAACCCTATGACTCATAAGATACTCAATATGAGGCTTATCATATCCAACCCTACTCTTTCCAGCAAGATACTCAACATGAGGCTTATCAGATCCAACCCTACTCTTTCCAGTAAAATTTTCAAGATGAGGTTTATCATACACAATCCAACTTTCAACATTAGTCTTACCCGACACAAGGTGATTTTTATCAACCAAAGAGAATGAGGCCTCGTACTTTCACTCCTTTGACTGAGCCATTGGCGAGCATATTTGAAAGATTGAGGGCCCAAGGTATTGTGCAACCAAGAAGGGGTTGGATTCCTAAGTATCCACCTCTTAACTTTGATCCATCCAAAAATTGTGTTTATCACTCAAATATACAAGGCCACGATATTGAGGATTGTTCAGCACTAAGGCACAAAATTCAGAATTTGATTGAAAAGGGGGAGACAAAAGTGCAGTGAGGCCCAATAAGTAACATCTACAACCTCACCACTATAGGAAATATCATTGCTCAAGGTGATCCAACAAAAATATTTCCTAGACGTTCGCGAAGAAAGCGCAAAGCACATCACATGGACTGATAAGGACAGACCATCATCATACCATCATTTTTCTATTTGTCCGTCTTATGGCTAATAACATTTTCCTGCTTTATCTATTTTTTCCTTGTAATCTGAACTACGTTTGACCTGATTTCCATTTGGATACGTAGGCAATCCTTTATTAGACCCGATTTCAATCTAATAAAAAATTTCTTTTTCTCTCCATATTCAATTCAAACACTTTGCTCAAATTCAAATTCGAAATACCAGGCTAATAGGCCGACTCTTGAGCATATAAAGACAAATTCAAATTGAGATCACTATGTTCAAATGTAAGGCAACCATTTCTTTTGAACTAATATTTTTCTTTGAGTGAAGCAGGAATATAAGACTCCAAAAGTCAAAAACTGGGGCAAAATTTTTGAGAAAACCTCAAAATTTCCACAAGGAAGTAATATGTAAATTCACAAGAACGTGCGAAGGGTCAATCTCTGAGATCAAAACAATGACGAGGAACCAAGCCAAACATAGGTATGGGTCAACCTTACTTTTCAACTTACAGTTTTTCTTTGAGTGCAGATAACACGTATAAATTCAGCCACTGCCTTGCAATATCATCAAAGGAAACCCAAATTACATCCTCAATCTTGAAAAGAAGCTAAGTCTCTCTATCCTTTAACTTTGACAATAATATATTGCAATAATAATTCAGCATCAAACTTAGCATTGGGTTCCTCAAACGGACCTTAAAACGATATTGGGCTCCCCGCAGGACCTTAAAACGGCATTGGGCTCCCCGCAAGACCTTAAAATGGCATTAGGCTCACCACAGGACCTTAAAACAGCATTGGGCTCCCCTCAGGACCCTAAAACGGCATTGGGTTCCTCAGACGGACCTTAAAACGGCATTGGGTTCCTCAAATGGACCCTAAAATAGCATTGGGTTCCTCGCCTAACTTTAACGCTATTAGCTTCCCCGTCGAGCTTTAAACCAAGCTACTACTGAGTTTCTCGACAAATACGAGACAACTAAACAATTCTCTTTCTCCTGATTTTGAAACATAATTCTTCATCCTAAATCATATTCACATCCCACATTTCAAAGCCACTCATACTCCAAATCTCATCAACTCGTGCTATCTTCATTCAAAATCCACATTCGTCAATTTTCTTTAGGAATCTCATTCGTTCCTAAGTCTTCGTTCCTAAGTCTAGAACTACACATGGCCTGATTCTCGTGAACTCGAGACATGTAGGTGATTTAAAACCAAAGTCTCGGCCATACCCTTTTAATAAACCCCTCTTGCTTTTCGACTCCAGCGAATCATCCTATTGGTCAGACAAAATTGGCTACTATGTCAACTTTCGTTGCTTGATAATTCTACCATCATTCCCAAGCAACGAAGGGGCAGCTGTTGACACCCAATTTTGACCTCCCGGGCTGCTATTTTATCAAAAATATTAGTTTTATTTTTTTAATTTGGTATCAAATAAATTCTGACATTTCGAATTCATGATTTTAAGGTGTGAAATTTATTTTTAGCATTTAAATTTTATATTCTTATATAATATATAATTTACTAATTTAAGTATAATATTTATAAATATTTCTTAAATTATTTCTGCAAATGTGTATACTCATAATTTACAAACACGTAGTCTATTTCTATTATTATTATTATTATTATTATTATTATTATTATTATTATTATTATTATTATTATTATTATTATTGTTGTTGTTGTTGTTGTTGTTGTTGTTGTTGTTATTATTATTATCATTATTATTATTATTATTATTATTATTATTATTATTATCACTATTGCTATTATAACATTTCCTTAAAATTCATATGAATAATTTATTAGTACCTAATTTATTTCAAATTATTATTATCGTAGATTTCAAAATAATATATCACGTGTCATTAATTTTATTATAATTAATTGGAGAATAATTGTTTTATGACATTTGTTTAATTTTGTTAGGTATTTTTATATTTATCGATTTATTACTATATTTACAAAATAGCAACCTATTTCAATTCAACTCTTCCAATTTATTTAATTCCTAGTCTGGTTTTACTCAATTAATGTCAATTTTAGCCTACATTGAGCAAAATCTGGCTCAATTTTGAATCCCAAATCCAATTTCAATTGAACTCAATTTAAATAACCCAATTTTTAACCCATTCTTACAATTTTAAATCCCAAACATTGATCATATGATCAACGGCTAAGATTAAATCCTTCATTTTCTTCCCTTTTAATCACATATCCCAAAACCCTAATTCACTTCTACCCCTATCAACCGACACCCCCTTCTCTCTCTTCTCTCTCGATTCTCGCACCACCGAAAAATGAACTCCACCACAGCGCCGCCTCCCCTCTTTGTCAAACCAACCGCCATCACCGGTGACCCCCTACGAACCCACCACAAACCACAGTCGACACCTCCCCTCTCTCTCTACCTGATTTCCCTCCCTCTCTCTCCTACGAACTCCATTGAACACCGCCGGAGGTCAGACCCCATCACTGGCAGATCCCTCCGGTGAACCCACGCCCGCAACCGTCTTCGCTACTGTTCCGGTAGACCAGCAAAAAGCCAGTCCACCTGCCGCCTCAACTTCAGTCACCTCCACGAGCAGACCCATCTCCAATTTCCTTTCAATGAATCGGCGCACTGGATGAAGCTCCAATGAGCTCTCGCGGCTAAAATTCGAGATGCTCGGAAAACTTTGAAAGTCATCCATTTTATTTCGTTTCGGTTCAAGCTTCAAGAAGGCAATGTTAAGACAGATTCTCATGAATGTGAATCCGTCCCTGGTATGATTTTCTGTGTCCCTAATTATAATTGATTGCTACCTTGTTGTTCTATTTCATATTTCCTGCCTCGAATATATTCATGATCCTAAAATTTGTATATCCTTTTTGACAATTTTTGTTTATTTCTTTATGATTCTTATATGTGTTTCTGTTTGGATGACATGAAAATCCGATGGCGGTGATGTTTGAATTTCTGTTAGTCCATTGTGTTTCCTCTTAAGAATGGGCTTGTATTATGTATTTCGTAGGAGTATCTGTTAATTATTATCCTTTATTTCTTTCATTAGAAACTTGACAGCCTCTGCGTGGGATTGAATTTTCACTGAGTATGTTGTTGTTGTCTGCGTGCGATTGAACAGGACAAGCACGAGGTTTTATTACATATTTGTCGGTTCTTGGTAGTTTATGCTAACTTTTGATCGATCTATATCCCTTGCCTTTTTGAATTTGAACTGTGATGACCTCTTGTTTGACTATATTTGGTAAGCTTTGACTGATTTCATGTTCGATTGCCTTATGTGGAAATCTTTATGATTTGTATCTCATTTACTAGTTTTCTTAAATTATTGTGACAGCTTGAGTATTTAGTTAATTATGGAAGATTTGATATTCAAATCAATTTGTTTCCCCTCTCTTTAATTATTTATATATATATATATATATATATTTATGGTACTTTGGCCTTTGATTGATGTTCTACCCATTTACTTAAGGAAAATATCTTCATTAGCTGATTTTTTGAATACTTTCTTCTCCTCTACTTCTTTAGTTTTACTTGATTAACTATGGTAGTCAAATATAATTTCTCCCCTTAATTGATCTTCCATAGTGGGTAAAGGAAAGGGTTTTATTGACTGATTTTAAGAAATATCCTCCCTTCCTTTTATTTTTGATGACCTCTCACAATTCTTTGACTATACAATCAAGCCCCCTCCCTTCACTATTTTGGAAGAGATTATTCACACACTCACTTCTCTTTTACATAGACTGAACAACAGACTCTTTCATCACATTATCTCTTCTACACTTAAAAATATTTCACTACTTTTGATCTTGAAAGATTGTTTTGGTTGCTAATTATCATCACTGGTTTTCACTTTGGAAGTACGGTTTCTTGTTTGTTTTATTATTCTCGCTACCAACTGGTTAGTATTCTCTAACGATGCATTCATTTCTTTTATGCTAATCCTGTGTGATTATGATCTTGTTTCGATTTATTTTGCAATTAAGTGTTTCCCTAATGTGGTGTTACGTATGTGAATCTGAAATGATCTTTGCGTATCTCATAACCCCTTTGGTGTGAGCCTGCCTGGGATCCTTGAGATCCTTAGGATCTCGACAACACCAAGGATTGGTTATGGGCTACCAAAGGTATGTTTTTGGATGTTGGGAGTGTTTTGGTGTATGTGTTCATGTTCAACAGGTTGAACGCGAGAGTTTAAATGAGATGAAGAGTTGCCAGGGATTTGGGAGTAGTTAAAGACCGTCCCACTTAGCCCTTCTTCGTTTTCTTCTTTTCTTATTAATTGGTCTGTAATAATTATTGTACAAACTCTATGACTGTATAATGAATTATTGGGAATATTGTGGGGGTGGGGATTCTATGTGTTAAATATTCTATCGCTTAGAAACCATGCCTATAGGATTATCCAAAAGATTCCACGTATCAATTAAATTATTTTATCACATAGGCAAATATTCTAGGGTCATTATTCACCCTATTATTTAGAAAATCATGTCTTTAGGATCATTAATTAATTTTTGACCTTGTTAGACTAATTTTAAACATGTTAATTCAATTTAAGCACGTTTAATAAACTTTCGGCGTAGTAAAATAATTTTTAGCATTTAAGATCTAGTTTCCAGGATTTTCCTATATAATTTCCAGCATTCAAAATTTAATTTTTAGTATATTTTTAACAATTTCCAGCAACCTTAAAATAATTTCAGAAGTTTTAAATAATTTTCAGCAGTTAAAAATCTAATTTTCAGCAATTTAAATTAATTTCCAGCATTTTTTTTAATCAATTTTTTGCATATTTAAAATAATTTCTGCACATGGAAATAATGAATTTTCTGCATGTTTAAATTAATTTCCTTCATATTAAATTAATTTTCTGCATGTTAAATTAATTTCCTGCACATTTAAATTCAATTTCCTGTAAATTAAATTAATTTTCTGCATGATTAAATTAATTTTTTGCACAATTAAATTAATTTTCTGCATGTTTAAATTAATTTCCTGCACAATTGAATTAATTTTCTGCATATTTAAATTTAATTTCCTGCATAATTAAGTTAATTCCCTGCATATTAAATTAATTTTTCGCATATTTAAATTAATTTCCTGCATATTTAGATTAATTTTCGCACATTTAAATTAATAAATTTTTTGCATATTTAATAATACGTCTCGCCTAGAAATCATGCCTATAGGTTTTAATCACGTAAAACAAATAATTATCTTTTAAGCATGTTAATCGCCTAATTAACTCTAATTAATCAAGAGGCTTATTTGAAACCGTTACATGCTACTTATAAGTCCTATTTTGTTTTGTATGGCGAAAACCTCGAGTTTAATTAGGCAGTCTAGGCTTTTTCTTGTCTAGAACCAAATCTCAAAATAGTAAGTCCCACGCCTCTTGGACATTAAGTTGGGACGGGTAGACATTTTAGGAAACGTTAGTTTTATCATTTTCTTTAGAACGCCTTTAAGACTAATAATCAAACTTGGTGGGGTAGGTAGAAAATCAAAAATGATGGAAGTTGACCCAAGCTGAATACGACAATGCGATATGCGACATTGTCATCCGTTAATAAGCCGGGCGCTGATCCGAATAAGCTAAAATTAACTCCTTGTATAAAATCTTTTCTAAATCGATTTTCTTTATATTATTTTGAATGTTCAATTATTTGGGGCAGTTTAGGTTCGTTATTATTTAAATAAATCTTTCGGTTATATAAATTGTGTCCTTCTCTCTTCTTGCTTATCTGATATTTTATTTTTCTTTTCATATATATTTTTCCTAATGTGTATTACTTAGGTTTATATTAATTAAATAAATAACTATTTTCCCTGTTTAAACACTTAGTTATTATTAAGTTAATAAAAATAATTGACATTTTGCTTATCACATAGATTTTTCCTACGTAATATATGAATTCGGTTGGGACCCACATTTGTGGACCTCAAAAGGTGCCTAACACCTTCCTTTCGAGGTAACTTGAACCCTTACCCAAATTTTTGGTGACGTAGACTAATTAAAATAAGTTCGTAGTTAGTCTAGAATGGTGCCCTAATGCACCTTAATTCGTTAGGTGGCGACTCTTCACTCTAAACCATCCCAAAAAGAGTTTGTCACATCGAATCCCGCTTTTCGCGAGAAAAATGAGGCGCAACAAAGTGGTCTACAATGTTGGCATTACTTGTCATGTCGTCACAGTTAGTGTTTGTTGTAATTAAAAGGTAATGTGAAATATCAAGGTTAGGATACGGTCAAAAAGAAAGAGCGCGATAGTGTAAATTCAGGTGATGACAGCCCCGTTACGTAGCTTGGTAAGTCGTGATTGTGATATTTATGTGAGGCCTAAGGTCACTGAATAAATGAATTAGATGGTTGACGTAAGGGTAGACTGGATTGAACCGTGATGCATTTTGGGCTGACCCTTGTGATTATTTTTGCATGAATTATGATTGTTGATTTCTTGCACACATCCATATGCATTGTGATGAGATGTTGAGATGATGGGTCAGGTACCATGCTGGTACAATATAGTATGTGATGATATTGGGTCGGGTACCACGCCGGTATGTTATGATTAGGAGATGAGGAGGGATAAGGAGAGATGATGCACACATCTTGTATATATATGTTCTCCAACATGTTGCCCTATTGTAGTGAATTATGAAAAATGGTTGCGAAGGTAAATGGGGTACCTTGTACGGATCGGGTTAGAGGTTAGATTCTATGGTAATGTCGAGTGCTTGCGAGTACCGAGAGAACTTGATTGATTATAGCTTAAGGAGTTGCAAATACCGTGAAAATGGGCCGGTCTGAGTGGAAATGGGTACCGATTGGAGTGGGTAGTTAAAGGACAGAGATATACAAAATGTAAGTCAAAGGACAAAGATATACAAAATGTATTCAAAGGACAAAGATATACAAAATGTAAATCAAGGGACAAAGATATAAGAAATGTTAAGTCAAAGGACAATGATATACAATATGTTAAATGATAGGCAGGTCACATAGATGCTAAGTGTGGGTCACAGAGATGCTAAGTGCAGGTCACAGAGATGCTAAATGACGGTTAATAAGAATTGATAATCTGAGGGCTTAAAACCAGAACTTTACTTGATGTGGTGATTTTTCCCGTATTTATTATTGATGTTATCTGTTTCAAACCCTGGTCGACCGATGATGCTTGACAGTATGTGTAGTTGTACTGATGCTACACTTTCTATACCTCTACTCGAGGGTATTGCCATTGTTGACACCTAAATTTTTCATTTCCCGACTAAATTTAATCCTGAGTTGCTTTGATTTTGAATAAAATCAAAATATTTATTTTATCTGGATAATTTTTTTTTCAAAATACGTATCTGTGTTAATTTTGTTATTTGAGTGACGATTATACATTTTCGTATTCGTATATACGAGATTGTATAATTTTTTGTTACTTAATAACTATTTTATCTAAGCGGCTTTTACTCGAAATTTGTCTTGAAAATTAGTTTAAATAGGATAAATATTAACTTCAATATAATTTATTCTAAAAAATAATTTATTTGAAAAGAATTTGTTTGATTTTATTAAATCAAGAAGCTCGGGGTTAAATTGGTTATTAATTTGTTTCGCATTTTGATTCAATTTGGCTGATCTATTAAATTTGGTCATAATTACAATGCAATTGGCCAATTGATTTTTAATTTAATTTAAAATTTAAATGACATTGGTTAACCTCCAATCTAATTGGCCATTTTCTAAATAGCCTAATTTCCTTTATTTTATGACCTAATTTCTACCCTCCCCTTTCAATTTTAATTCTCCAAATCTGGCCAAATAACAACAAAACAATCCACCACCGTCCTAGGCCTATTCCACAATGACCTACCCGGCCCAACCTTAAAACCCCTCTTCCCTTCATCGAATAACAGCAGCTACAACAAATACAACAACAGACAAACAACACCATTGACAACAACCACCTTTCACCCGACCCCGATAAACCCAAAGCTACAATTACTCTATCTCTCCTCGATAGTTCGTACCCAAAATGCGCGTGCCAGTCATGAAGTACACGAGAAACCCTATAGAAGTTTCAATTTCCTCACAAATCCAAAAATCTGAAAAATTTCCAAATTCGAATTTCAATTTTTTCGTACTAAAGTAGTACGAAATCCACGCAACCTTATCTTCTTCTCAAATTCGTTTTCCCCCTCCATCCCCCTAAAACCCCTTGAAATCCGGAGGAACGTTCTATATAGGACACTCATTCCATTCTTATTGGGGGAATCGCTAGCAAGGACGAAGGAGAATCAACCTCCATCCATTCTCTTTGATTTAATCTCAGCCATGGGATTTGGTTTTTGCAAAAATCCCACATCGACGGGAACCCAAAAATCGACCCCAACCTCTTGCTATAAATACCCTACTGTTGGGAGATTGAAACCAAGTCTTGGAGGTGAAAAACTTCTGAGCAAAAGTCTTGAAGCATTAAAAAATCGTTCAAGCAAAACGAAAGAATTTCTGAATTGCGAGAGGATTTTCTTTGCTAAGTCTTAAAGATTCTAGGCTCGAATCCTCGTAAGACTCCTTTGAGCGTTGGATTCCGGCTAAGAAACAAGTGGGTTTTCCGGTGGTGGCAAGAGCGCTCTGACGGAGGCTTGAAGTCCGGTTTGCTGCTCTGAAAGAGGTAATCCCCTTATTTATTTTTTTTCCCTTTCTGTCTCTTTTCGTCAAATCTGTTTCGTTGTTGTAGTAGTGCTATTTGGTTTTCTTTATGTTGGTGGTGTTGTTTAGATTTATTTGTTGTATATTTTTTTACTAATTGAATCTCACGTTCATTTGTGGGTGTGGTAGTGTTGCGGTAGATTTTGGTTTCTATTTTCCTTTCTGCTTTGAATCGCTGTTTCATAGCTAAATCGATTCGTTGGTGCTGGAGAAATAGTGTTTGAGTGTTGTTGGGTATGTGATGTAGTGATTTGAATATTACGCCTAAGTCAAGGACTCTCTTAAGGATATTCTTAGCCTATAACGTCAAGTAAGGAAGAGACGAGATCATCTCTATTTGTCCCCTTTATTCAACATAGCTAAACAATATCTTTTATTCCACATTTGGAACTTATTCTCTAGAAATCTATGGTACAGCTCTGTTTAAATTGGACATGAGTTAGTTTGATATGAGTTTTGATTTAGGGAAAATTTTCTTCTTAGGATGTCGAAATCTAGGAACCGTTTCTTTGAATTCATGTGCATTTCATTTGCAATTTGTTTGTTCTTGACTGATATAGGAAGAAAGTGCAATATGTCTTGAAGTGTAAAGTCCCCACGTTTGAATGTTGGCTTAATTATGAATTGTGTGAAGTCTAGAAATTTAGTTTTTCGCTTTGTTTGCCATAGCTTGATGTTTCCAGCTTATGTCGATGTTCTGATTTTCCTGAAAAATTGAGTGAAAAAAAAAAATGAACTTGAGCCTTAGTTAATAGAAACCTTTCCAGATTATTAGTATATGTAGACACATGTTTGGACGTCATCTTCAATTCTCAGAGTAGTGTTTGAATTGTTAAGTACTTCACATGTTTGAGTAGCAGGATTTGTTATAATGTCAAGTGATTCAAGATCTTTCTGCCCATTTTCCCATCTTCCTGTTTGCTCTATTCTGTAAGGTTGTCAAAAGTGTATGGTAATGATTCATGATATGGTTCAATAATACCTTTTTAAAAGAAATGACTTGTTGAATTCTCCAGAAAACATAAGTGCTTTAACATGTCACCTCTTTTTCCCAATTCTCATGACGTTTGCTTTGGCGTTTAAATTCTGTAAGTTAATAGTGGAAGGATAAAGTTTGAATGTCCAACTACTTAATTTTTTTTACTTTGGATGAGTTAATTTCAAACTTACGCTAATTCCTTATCTTTTCTCTTTGACATGTGACATCAAATCCGAGTCCATACGTGGACTCGGTGTATTCACCCCTGCATTGTTGTTGGGCTAAGCCCAATTTTTCATCGAGTCAGCCTCGGGGATGAACTCGGAAGCTAGTGTACAGATTACCGGAGGAAAATGGGCCCGAACTCATTGAAGCTGAATAGACATTTTAGGCTAAAAGCCAACTTTTTTGACAGTAACAAGAAGGAAGCAGCAGCGGTACTCATGGACTTTGATGTCCGAATAAATAGATTCTAGGATAGGTTTATTTGGAAGCAAAAAATTGGCCAAGCCCAACTACTCTCTTTGAATAAGTCCAAAGTTGGATTCTTTAGGGGGTTTGGCCTTAAAGGGCCTAAACCCAATTTCTTTCCTTACACATTTATTTATTTTATGGGTAAACAATATAAATCCCGACAGTTAGGAGCTTAATTATAGAAAATTTCGACATTTTATATAATTATTGAAAATTTTGATTTTGGGTCTGTCGAGGTACATGGAAGATACATTTTTTCTTTGTAAAGATACATAATTAGCTTTCGCTACATTTTTTTCGATCTTGGTTTGTCGAGATACATAATACATTCAATGCAGATGCATTTTTTCCTTTTGTAAATATACATAATTAGTTCTCGATATATTTTTTTTCGATTTTGCTCTGTCGAGATACATAATACATCCAATTAAGATATATTTTTTCTTTGTAAATATATCTAATTAAATTTTGATACATTTTTTTCAATTTTGAGTCTGACGAGATACATAATCAGCTCCCGATATATTCAACGAAGATATATAATTAGTTAGAATTTTTGTAATTACTTTGTAAGGATGAAAGTTTGTGTAAATATGGTAAGTTAAGATGTATGTTTAAATTATTTTTCCTAATTTTATTTTGTATGATGCTTGGACACTAACATTTGAATATTTTAGTTGAATTCCCCGTTCGAGTCGTCTCGTTTTGCAAATTCTTCTTTTTTAGTCGATTCATTTTAAACTAAATTTTGATTTTCTTTTCGAACTTATTTCAAAATCGGTAACAAAAGAATTTCCTTTGGCAATAAAACAATTTCTTTTCAAATAATCAAAACTCATTTTTAAAGTTAGTCAAAAAGTTGTTTTCAAATAGTCCGAACAACCGCAAGTTAGCGGATACTCCGAATGTCTTAAAAATCTTCTCGAGTTATTAATTTGAACCCTTACTCGGATTTCTTAATCTTAAAAGGATTTTTGCTGTTTTAATCTTTTAAGTATTTTTCAAAGGTTTTCTTAATTTTTCTTAATTAATTAAGTGGCGACTTTGTTTTAAATTGAACTTGGAAATTTCTTTAAGTTTTCGAATTGAAACAAGTCTCAAGTAATTTTATCCGCAAAACAACCATGTTGCAGGTCAGTTGGAGTTTCTATAGCAACGATGTCTATCATTCAGCAGCAGCCCCTATCATCTCTATCCTTCATGGATGCTACATCATGAATTTCTCTAATTCTTGTCTAGTGCTCTTGTACCGGTTTAGACTAGGCTCTGGAGAGTCACTTGTAGTTATTTTCCGCATTTACTTTTCATAAATGATGTATTAAATAAAAGTTTTGGGAAGAGTTAAATTTGTAGACATATTTCAACTTGAATTGACTTTCGGTTGGTGGACATTAAATTAACTAAGTGTCTATTGTTTTAACTTCCGCATTTGGTGAATTATGGAATTATCCGGGTTCTCCTATCTAGTGTAGGTCTAGGTAGGTGCCCGACACGACTCGGTGGGTTGGGTTGTGACATATATGGCCTTCGCGTTTGCGGCCAGGGCTTCGCATTCGCTAAGGTCCATGACCCGGACCCTCACGTTTGCGACAACACTGTCATGTTCGCAATAAAGGATTACTTCCTTCTCCTTGTTTGCGGCTATGGCCTGCATTCACTAAGAAAGGTGGGGTCTTCACCAGATATCAACAAAATGCGGAGTTTTGGCAAATTGAAATGTTTCCGAATGGACACAAATGTTTCGTTTGGGACCCTACAGAAATAAACCATATATGTTACTAGGCTATTTTCGACATTTCGGACTCAATGGCAATGTCGGATTTATGAAAAAAAGATCGTTTTCAATAAATTAGCCCTTTAAGGCAAATTTCAGTAGTTTCCACAATAAGGATCGAAATACAAACTAAGGGTTTCGAACCCGAACCAAAAACGCTACTAACCCAAAATTGACGTTCCAAATGTAATGGAACTGTCCAAAATTGCCATCCGGCACTCAGAACATCAAATGTTGACCGAAGTCAACTATAGGACTTTTAAAGCCTTAAAAACCTCAAACTCTCTTAGAACACTCCCGAAAGAATTGGGAACCGTGCCAACCATCCACATACCCCAAAATTAGCATTTAGCAACTATGGGGAAGGGCAGAATAGTCAAATCACATAAAAAGTGATATTTCCCAAATCAGGTAATTACAGTGTTACAATGTATATGTTCAATCTTGGGGAACTTCCTAAGGCGGCAATGGGGTGCTTTAGACTGGATAAACAACAAAGCCCTCTTTCAAACATAGAACTTTGAATAACTTGTAAACTGCTCCAGTTGATTTGTGAATTGTAACTACTATATTGTTACTCTATTAATTGTAGGAGTTTGTAACTTTGCGAAGTAATTTTTTCCTGTCCATTTGGTATTTGGAGAGATGCGCGGCATCTCTATCTCTTTGTTCTTTTTGTGCAATATGGTTCTTTTTTTTGGGTGATATAAAGTGCACTGCCACCTTACAGCAGGAAAATTAAAAAAAAAATTAAAAAAAGTAAACAACAAACAAGAAATGGCAACTGCAATTAGCACTAGTGGAGACATCTGAGTCCTGTTCCTACACTATACAACATTCATTCAATAAACATAAAAAACGGAGATGCCAAAGCTTTATCGTTTCAATTCGTATGCAGTCCAAGTTCAGATTACTCATATACAAATTAGCTTGGACTTCTTGAATGTTCATGACTACCAAACAAGTTAAGAAAGCACACAAATGATTTTTCGCATGACTAGTTAAAACTTGTAGCGCTAACCCTGCCCTCTATTCAGCATGTACATCAAATCTAATTACATAATGAAGCACAGAAGTTTGCAGACGTTGCAGGTCTATTCAGAAATAAGCCTAACTAATTTTTGATTGTTAAAGAAGCATAAATGATTAGCAAAGTAGATCTACTTCTTGTTGAAAGTAATGATATGAGATTATTTACTCATTCTCTAATTCAAATTAATGAAACAGGGGTCAGTCCAAGTCCTTTTCTCCCCTGAACTCCCTTATGACATGGTAGTTCTGCCCCCTCCCTCCGCCCCCCAAGACTATTGCAATATACCGAGCCTTACAATTCCATGTTGTGGAGTGGTAGCCACTTTCCATTTCACACTAAAGCATGTTTTAGATTTGAGGCTTCGGCACTTAAATGACACAGACTCAACTTTTCCATTTTGATAAGTAATCAAAGATTTTATAACTACAGATTATGCAGATCCCCTATTGTATCTAAAATCACATCAACATCCTGTACAATAACCAGGTTGCACCAAAAAGATAGCAAAAAAAGACATCTTTGTTTAAGGCTATGTAAAATGACACAGGTTCAACTTCACTTGAAAATACATTTATTCTCGGTTTCTATTCATATCCATATCAATATGATTGAAAGAATGCCAAATTTCATTAAAGAGTGGAAGATTTACACCAGAAGATCCTTACCTTCAAGGTCAGCATGTGTTCTTGTTCCTAAATCTTGTGTTTATTCAAACTGTTTGTACTTGCATCACAATGTTTGTTTGAGTGAAACAAGATTCAACCATTAATTCACAAAAGCAAAGATTGTCAAAAAGAGAAAATTAACAGCTTGACGTGATTTACTAATAATAAAAGTTATTACTATGTTGCAGCTTGTTTCCTAAATTTCATGTTCTCGCTACAACTATGCCTTTTAAGGCTCTTGAACCAACAATTTACATCCGCTAGCTTGAGCTTTGAAAAACAATAAACAACAACCTAGTAAGGAGGAATGCTTATAAGGCTCCACACAGTACGAGCACATTGAAAAATAACAACTTCATATTCATCAAACACATTGTAAACAGCAACTATTTTATATTTATCATATAACTCATCATATCCAAAACTATATCTAAAAGAGGCATAGAAAATCGGACATAATGTAACTCCTGGCAATATTTTATATTTCCTAATTGATGGGTTCCTAATATTATATCAACTTCTTACTTGTATCAACTGGCAGCACTAAAAGAAAGAAAGTTTATGGATTCTTATTCAAAGCCAAACCATGTTTGAGTTATGTTCTCTAAAACAATATTTTGCTACAGCGTGGAAAACATATTGGAAAGTTACAATGATGTTCCCGAATCTTCTGAGCTAACAACAACAGAGAATGATCAGCCACAACCTGAAGTGAAAACCTTGAGAGCTGAATTTCTAATGCTACGCCGGTGCTTGCTCTACGGATGGGCAAAAATGCGAAGGCTTGAGCTCCAATGACCGGAAGCCCTTCAAGCATCTGCTAAATGAAGTTCTTTATGTTGTTAAGGAACTAAAGGAACAAGATCTGATGGGGAAACTTGAAAGAGCACGGCGGAAGGAGGACAATGCTATGCTAGAAAATCAAGTGCTACGTGAACAAATTGAGAAACTCCAACTTGGTTTGGCTTTGAAGACAGATCCCATTGATGATCCATAAACAATTGCTTGCATTTAGGGCCGCCAGGTGGTACAAGTGATAAGCTGATATAAAATTAGGAACCCAATTTCTGGCAATATTTTACATTTCCGAATTGATGGCTTCTCACTTTTATCACCTGGCAGCCCTAAACACAAGCAAGTTTCTAGATCATCAATGGGATCTTTTCTTCAAAGCCAAACAACATTTGAGTTCCTCTATTTGTCCATTCAACACTTAATTTTCTAGCATAGCATTTTCCTCTTTCAGCCATGCTCTTACAAGTTTCCCATCACATCTTGTTCCTTTTGTTCCTTAATAGCCAAAAGAACTTCATTAAGTAGATGCTTGAACGGTTTCCAGTCATTGGAGCTCTAGCCTTCATAATTTTTTCCCATCAATCGAGCAAGGCCCCAATGTAGCATTGAAAATTCAGCTCTCAACGCCTTCACTTCAGGCTCCGGCTGATCATTCTCTATTGTTGTTAGAAGAAAAGATTCTGGAACATCTTTGTACCTTACCAATATACTTTCCATCCTATAGCGAAATATTATTATAGAGATTATTGAGGTTTAATCTAGTGGATGGAAATTCGACATGGCTTTTGGGCTTTTGTTTTCTCTGATTTGAAGAACAAGTTTGTGCCATGGTAGTTGTGCAGATGGCACAGACCAAATGATGGGATGGTCATTAGGGTTAGGTTCATTATGGTTTTATAGTTGAAACAATTTCATGGCATGGTCACATTTTTAGAGTTTTTAGTCAAAATTGTGTCATATGCCATAAAATCTGAAATTAAATTAATACCTTTTTTATCTTTCCATAAAATCTGAAATTAAATTTATACCTTTTTTATCTACCCATAAAATCTGAATTTGAATTTATACCTCTTTTATCTTCCCATAAAATCTTAATTTAAATTTATACCTTTTTATCTTCCCCTAAAATCTGAATTTAAATTTACACCTTTTTTTAATTTATTCCAACTTCTCTCTCCTACAATTAATATCTATGCCCTGATTTTAGCAAGTTTTCTTAGTAATTTTTCTTCCTTTTTCACAATAATCTATATACATTCTTTATATTCATCAGTTCACTTGACTGTTGAATGCAAAATAAATACATATCTTCTGAATACGTAAAATTGAATATTTACATTAGTTTGGGCTTATGTACATATGTTGTGTAACGAAATTATGTTTGATGTTATAAGGTATATAGAAATAAATATGATTGTTTCTCGTTTAATACTTCCTTATAAAAAACTTTAGTGTATGTTCCTGTCTGAAATAAAATAGGAATCAATACCAATTTATGTACAAAAATAGAAAAATAATTATTGTTTGACAATATACAGATCATGTAATTCACTTCTAAGTAGATTTGAACCAGCTAAAAATAGCCAAATTTCCAATCATAATTGAAACTTGGTATGGTCCTCAGATTACTCATCTTGCTTATGCAAGCAAATCAGCCTCAATGTAACTACTGTCAAAATCTTTCACATCCCAATTGATGGGTTCCAACTACATAAATTAACTCCACGCTCTGTAATCCAAAATACTAAAGAATTTAACAATAAAGGGAGTAATCCAGATATACATCTGTGTTATGCATCTAAAAAGTTTTAAATCCTTTAAAACCAAACACTATCGTTTGATTGTTATAGCTAAATATTGTTATAGAGAACATTAAACAAAACATAATATGAAAAATCGGCTCCGAAGAACATTTGGTTATCATATTGAAATGTTGATATAGAGGATGATGATTGTATCATGGACTGCTGATGCAGCAGTTAGAAAGCCCGCCACACAATCACCAAAAACCCGCCCATCATATCCAACTAATGCTACACTTAATCCAGCTGTTCTGCCTTATTTACCACCAATTTCAGACAGCAGGAATGAACCATATATGCAACTAGGCAATTTTCGACATTTTGGACTCAATGGCAACGCCGGATTTTCAAAAAAAAAAAGATCGTTTTCAACAAATTAGCCCGCGGGATACCTTTTAGACAAATTTCTCTAGTTTCCACAATAAGGATCGAAATGCAAATTAAGAGTTCCGAACCCGAACCAACCACGCTACTAACCCAAAATTGACGTTCCAAATCTAATGGAACTGACCAAATCGTCATCCGGCACTCAGAACATCAAATGTTGACCTAAGTCAACTATAGGACTTTTAAATCCTTAAAAAACTCAAACTCTCCTAGAACACTCCCAAAAGTATTGGGAACCGTGCCAACCATCTTCATACCCCAAAATCAGCATGTAGCAACTACGGGGAAGGACAGAATGGTTAAATCACATAAAAAGTGAAATTTCACAAATCAGGTAATTACAGTGTTACAATATATATGTTCAATCTTGGGGAACTTCCTAAGGCGACAATGGGGTGCTTTAGACTGGATAAACAACAAATCCCTCTTTCAAACATAGAACTTTGAATAACTTGTAAACTGCTCAAGTTGATTTGTGAATTGTAACTACTACATAGTTACTCTATTAATTGTAGGAGTTTGTAACTTTGTGAAGTGTTTTTTGCCTGTCCATTCGGTATTTGGAAAGATGAGCAGCATCTATATCTCTTTTTTCTTTTTGTGCAATATGGTTCTTTTTTTGGGGTGATATAAAACGCACTGCCACCTTACAGCAGAAAAATTATTTTTTTTTAAAAAAAATAAACAACAAACTTGAAATGGCAACTACAATTAGCACTGGTGGAGATGTCTGAGTCCTGCTCCTACACTATACAACATTCATTCAGTAAACATAAAAAATAGAGATGTCAAAGCTTTATCGTTTCAATTCGTTTGCAGTCCAAGTTCACATTACTCATATACACATTAGCTTGGACTTCCTAAATGTTCATGACTACCAAACAAGTTAAGAAAGCACATAAATGATTTTTCACATGACTAGTTAAAACTTGTAGCGCTAACCCTGCCCTCTATTCAGCATGTACATCAAATCTAATTACATAATGAAGTATAGAAGTTTGCAGACGTTGCAGGTCTATTCAGAAATAAGCCTAACTAATTTTTGATTGTTAAAGAAGCATAAATGATTAGCAAAGTAGATCTACTTCTTGTTGAAAGTAATGATATGAGATTATTTACTCATTCTCTAATTCAAATTAATGAAACAGGGGTCAGTCCAAGTCCTTTTCTCCCCTGAACTCCCTTATGACATGGTAGTTCTGCCCCCTCTCTCTCTCTCTCCCCCCACTCCCCCCCTTCGGCACTCAAATGACACAGGCTCAACTTTTTCTTTTTGATAAGTAATCAAAGATTTTATAACTACAAATAGGGCAGATTGTTATTTTTTGGATTTGGTAAAATCTATATCTTCAACAATCACTTCAATCACATGTTCAAACTAAATAAGAACAATCACATGAAGTTGTAACTTTGTATTTCACAACTTTGAACCTCAAAATAGGTTCAACCCAACTTATGAACATCAACAAAATAAAGTTTAAACTATTTTCTGGAAAATAGCAAAACTGTCGTTTAGAAAGAGATGAAAAATGAAGACTGGAATATATCCTTCCAGGATAAAATGAATCACTTTGATAGAAGGGCGGTACCTCAAACTCTGTCGAACAACGACGCACTCAATGATTCGTTAATCATACTTGAGTTTTTATGAATAAGAAGATGTTTTTCACTTCAAAATTTTGTGCCTATAACTAAGAAAAAATTGAGGTATTTATAGCCAAAAGGTGGTGCTTCAGAAAAGAAGCAATGGTTCCAGAAAAATGTACTGTTTCAGACTGTCGGGACCACCTGCGTCTGCAGGTGCCATTTTGGCACAAAACAGAAAGTCTGGCTTGACATGCGCCGGCCATCTGCGTCCACAGATCGGTGACCTGCGCGCGCAGGTCACCTTTTTTGTCTTCAACCAGTACCTCAAAGGGTCACGTCCCTTCGAGGTGCATTGTGACATGCGTTCGCACTTCCTCATGTACGTCTGTAAATGGAGAAATTTTAGATTTAATTTTTGTATCATTAACTCTCAAGTTTCAAATGAATTTTGTCCAAAAATATAGTCTTTCGATCGATCATTTGATAAATCCAAATCCAAATTTGAAGTCGAAGCGAAAACCGAAGTTGGGCCGAGCGACGATGACGACGGCGCGAGGCTTGACTTGTTCTTTTCTCACTATCCACATGAAGGAATGCTTTTCAATATAAGCATAAGAAAGTTCCTTTCTCCCACCAATGTGGGGGAAACACTTTTCTTTAAAGTGAAAACACAATTCACTTTTTTCCTCCATTTGTTTCCTCCATTTTCCATTCATATTTCATCACTAGAACCCAACAATCCTCCACATGAATGGGGAATGGCTATTTCATTTAAAAATATTCGGACAAGTGTGTGATCTACAAGTAAAGACTAATTGGACCTGGATAAGTAGGTTTTCTTTGAACTTTCCGTAGTAAACTTGCATCGGATGCACTCGGTCAATCGGTAGATGCGATATCTTTGAACCGTCGAACTTTAGTGTACACCTAGACAACACAAGTCACATAACCATCCTTTTATCATTTATGGTTCTCATGGTTTTGTTCGTGTCAGCCATGAACACAACCTGGTTTGATGAGAGCTTAGAGAATAGGCCTTTACTATCATTCTTCTTAAAACGGCTTCCACTTTAGCCTCACATAGGTGACTCCAAAACATTTCAATCCTACAGATCAAACTACTTGGTCAAATCTGCCAAACTAAGAAACCATTAAAAGACTACCAACCATAAGTCTTATCCTTGTTTTCTGAACATTGTCTTCATCATGAGAATGGGTTGAGTTAATTGACAACATTGAACAGTCAGTCATAACTTTATTTTATCTCTTTGAACCTTGCTCTTGGGATCTCCAGTCCACTAGGTAGAGTTACCACCGTGATGACTTGTCCTAGGCCGTAAACCCATTTCCTTCGATGATCTCTCAACTCCCTCTCTATATAGGCCTTTTGGAAGTGGATCTGACACATTATCCTTTGACTTCACATAGTCAATCGTGATAATTCCACTAGAGAGAAGTTCTCTAACGGTGCTATATCTCCATCTTATATGACGATATTTACTGTTGTACATCATTCTCCCTGCCCTACCTATCACAACTTGACTATTACAGTGTATGCATACTGGTGCCAAAGGTTTGGGCTAAAAAGGAATATCTTTAGAGAAATTTCAGAGCCATTCAGCTTCTTCACTGACTTTATCTAACGCAATAAATTCAGATTCAATTGTAGAGCGGACAATACATGTCTGTTTGGATGATTTCCAAGAGACTGATCCTCCACCTACAGTAAATACATATCCACTCATAGATTTTACTTTATTTGATCCGATGATCCAATTTGCATCACTATATCCTTCAATTACTGCAGGATATTTGTTATAAAGCAAAACATAATCTTGAGTATGTTTTAGATACCCCAAAACTCTTTTCATTGCCATCCAATGAGTTTGATTGAGATTACTTGTGTACCGACTCAATTTACTAATAGTGCATGCTATATCTGGTCGCGTACAATTCATGATGTACATCAAACTTCCCAACACTCTTGCATACTCCAATTGTGAGTCACTTTCACCTTCATTCTTTCGAAGTGCATAGCTCACATCCATTGGAGTCTTGACAATATTTAAATCCAAATATTTGAACTTATCAAGTACCTTTTAAATGTAATGAGACTGTGACAATGCCAACCCTTGTGGAGTTCTATGAATTCTTATCCCTAAGATTACATCTGCAACTCCAAGGTCTTTCATATCAAACTTGCTCTCAAGCATTCGTTTTGTTGCATTTATGTTACTGATGATCAATATGTCATCCACATACAAACAAACAATGACTTTGTGATTCGGAGTGTCTTTAATGTAAACACATTTATCACATTCATTTATTTTGAATCTGTTTGCCAACATGGTTTGGTCAAACTTTGCATGCCACTATTTGGGTGCTTGTTTTAGTCCAAAAAGTGACTTAACAAGTTTGTACACTTTATTTTCTTTATCAGGAACCACAAAACCCTTGGGTTGTTCCATGTAATGTAAATTTCTTCCTTCAATTCTCCATTTAAGAATGTTGTTTTCACATCCGTTTGATGGATTTCAAGACCATGTACCGCAGCTAATGCAACCAATATTCGAATGGACGTTATCCGTGTTACTGGCGAGTATGTGTCAAAATAATCAAGACCTTCTTTTTTTCTAAAGCCTTTCACTATAAGTCTTGCCTTGTATTTGTCAATAGTACCATCAACTTTCATTTTCCTTTTGAAGATCCATTTAGAACCTAAAGGTTTATTGCCTGGAGGAAGATCAACCAACTCCCAAGTATGGTTTCTAGAGATTGAATCAATCACTATTGATAACCTTTTTCCAAAAGGATGAGTCCATAGACGACATCGCTTCTTTGAAAGTTAGAGGTTCATTTTCAAGAAGAAATCTGATCCGAATGAAGTCGACGTTCTTTGTCGCTTATTATGCCTTGGATTCTCTTCATTATGTACATTCTTCCTTGGTTCATCCCTAGGTCATTTAGACCCTTCACTAGACAGCTCATGTCTAGTCTTATACGGATAAATGTGTTCAAAGAACTCAACATTATTTGATTCAATTACCATATTATCATGAATATCCAGATGTTCGAATTTATGAACCAAAAATCAATATGCTTTACTTTTTATAGCATATCCGATGAAAACACAGTCCACAGACTTTGGTCCTATTTTCACCTTTTGGGTATAGAAACTTGGACTTTTGCTAGATACCCCCACACTCTGAAATATTTCAAGTTGAGTTTCCTTCCTTTCTATTTCTCATATGGAGTAGATTGTGTCTTTCTATGGAACACTCTATTGAGTATTCAATTAGATGTAAGGATAGCTTCCCCCCCACAAGTTGTGAGGTAAACCTGAACTTACAATTAAGACATTCATCATCTCCTTAATGTTCGGTTCCTCCTTTCTACAATCCCATTTGATTAGGGTAAGTACGGGGCCGTAGTTTAATGGACAATTCCATTTTTCAAACATATCTATGCAAAAGGAGATTCATATTTTCCACCCCTATCACTTCTCATCATTTTGATTCTTTTATCTAATTGATTTTCAACTTCAGTTTTATATTGCCTAAATGCATCTATTGCCTCATCCTTATTATTCAGCAAATAGACATAACAGTATCTGGTGCAGTCGTCAATAAAAGTTATGAAATAATTTTTCCCATCATGAGATGGTGTCGACTTCATATCACAAATATCTATGTGAATTAAGTCTAAGGGATTCAAATTCCTTTCAACAAACTTATATGGATGCCTAGCATACTTCGATTCAACACGTTTGACACTTTGATTTACTACACTTAAATTTAGGCAAAACTTCTAAGTTAAGCAGTTTTTGCAAGGTTTTATAATTGACATGTCCCAAACATTCATGTCATAATTCATTTGACTCAAGCAAGTGAGAAGAAACCTCAGTTTTATTCATTTCAACAGCCATTACATGAAGTTTGAAAAGACCCTTAATGAGGTAGCCCTTTCCTACAAACATTTCATTCTTGCTTATTTCAACTTTCTCCGAAACAAACACACATTTAAACTTATTTTTAACGAGTAGTGTTATCGACACTATGTTTTTCCTAATAGTAGGAACATAGAGAACTTTGTTGAGAGTCAACACCTTGCCAGAAGCCATTTTTAGGAATATCTTCCCACTTCCTTCAACCTTGGCTGTTGTATTATTTTCCATGAAGATCACTTATTTGGACCAGCGGTATCATAAGTAGCAAAAGCTTCTTTGTCCGCACAAACATGTCTAGTGGCTCCTGAATCAAACCACCATTCATTTGGATTTCCAACTAGATTATATTCTGTGATCATTGCACATAGATTTTCAATCTTTCCATTTGCTTCCAACATGTTTATCCTATTTCTTTTCTTGTTCCTTTTCAGAACTTGACAACCTAGTGCTTTGTGGCCAACTTTACTACAATTGTAGCACTTGCCTTTGAACTTTTTTTTGTTCTGCTCTTTCTCTTTGAAGTTCACACCAGAGTATTTTTTCGATTTCTGTATCGTTTCCATTGTGTCAGCAACATCTAAATGACTTAATGACTCAACATTGGTTGTCGTTGGGACAACACCAATCACAACCGAATCAATTTATTGTTCAGTTTCATTCGTCATTTCCTTGTCAAGCTTTGACAAACACTTTTAGTATTTTTGAATACTAAATATAAAGACTTTAATCTTTAAACATTTGTTTCTAGTCAACAATGAAGTTTTTATGTCTTCAAATTATCAACCGAATGAACTTTGAAATCTGACAAAGTTTTTATATTCTTCAAATCAGAAACAAATTCAAACAGAGTAAAAACCATAGATTTTAAACTCCAGAAACTAATACAAAGAGTTCAACGAATCAATTAAGTTTTTCTATTCTTCGAACCGAATTCACATTCCAATTTCTCAGTAAAGTTTTTATATTTCTTAAACAGAGGGAGTAGAAATGAAAAGATTTAGTCTCCACAAAATTAGACACTATACAGATTAACAAGTACTTATAATTTCCTTAAGATTGTTGTTTTTCGGGTTTGGTAAAATTTGTATTTTCAATAGTAACTTCAATCACATGTTCAAACTAAATAAGAACAATCACGTGAAGTTGTAACTTTGTATTTCACAACTTTGAACCTCAAAATAGGTTCAACCAACTTATGAACATCAACAAAATGAAATTCAAACTATTTTCTAGAAAATAGCAAAACCGTCGTTTAGAAAGAGATGAAAAATGAAGATTCAAGTCCACTGAATTCACAATGTGTCCTTAAGGAAATTATTCCCCTCAAGTACCCGAGGTTCTGGAATATATCCTCTCAAGATAAAATGAATCACTTCGACAGAATGGCGGTACCTCAAACTCTGTCGAACAACGAACGCACTCAATGATTCGTAAATCACACTTGAGTTTTTATGAATAAGAAGATGTTTTTCACTTCAAAATTTTGTGCCTATACCTGAGGAAAAATTTAGGTATTTATAGCCAAAAGGTGGTGCTTCAGAAAGAAAGCAATGGTTCCAGAAAAATGCACTGTTTCAGACCGTTGGGACTACCTGCGCCCGCAGGTGCCATTTTGGCACAAAACAGAAAGTCTGGCTTAACCTACACCGGCCATCTATATCCGCAGATCGGCATCTGCATGCGTAGGTCACCTTTTCTATCTTCAACCAGTGTTTGTGCGTCCGTAAATGAAGAAATTTCTGATTGAACTTTTGGATCATTAACTCTCAAGTTTCAAATAAATTTTAGCTAAAAAGATAGTCTCTCGATCATTTGACATATCCAAATCCAAAGCCGAGCCGAGCGGGGATGACGACGGCGCAAGGCTTAACTTGTTCTTGCCTCACTATCCACATGATGGAATGCTTTTCAATATAAGCATAAGAAAGTTCCTTTCTCCCTCCAATGGGGGAGAAACACTCTTCTTTAAAGTGAAAACACAATTCACTTTTTTCCTCCATTTTCCATTCACATTTCATTACTAGAGCCCAACATAGATCCCCCATTATATCTAAAATTACATCAACATCCTGTACAATAACCAGGTTGCACCAAAAAGATAGCAAAATAAGACATCTTTGTTTAAGGCTATGTAAAATGACACAGGTTCAACTTCACTTGGAAATGCATTTATTCTCGGTTTCTATTCATATCTATATCAATATGATTGAAAGAATGCCAAATTTCATTAAAGAGTGGAAGATTTACACCAGAAGATTCTTACCTTCAAGGTCAGCATGTGTTCTTGTTCCTAAATCTTGTGTTTATTCAAACTGTTTGTACTTGCATCCCAATGTTTGTTTAAGTGAAACAAGATTCAACCATTAATTCACAAAAGCAAAGATTGTCAAAAAGAGAAAATTAACATCTTGACGTGATTTACTAATAATAAAAGTTATTACTAGGTTGCAGCTTGTTTCCTAAATCTCATGTTCTTATTACAACTATGCCTTCTAAGGCTCTTGAACCAACAATTTACATCCGCTAGCTTGAGCTTTGAAAAACAATAAACTACAACCTATTAATAACTTATATTTCATTTAAGGAGGAATGCTTATAAGGCTCCACACAGTACAAGCACATTGAAAAATAACAACTTCATATTCATCATGTAATTCATCAAACACATTGTAAATAACAACTATTTTATAATCATCATATCCAAAACTATATCTAAAAGAGGTATAGTAAATCGGACTTAACATAACTCCTGGCAGTATTTTATATTTCCTAATTGATGGGTTCCTACTATTATATCAGCTTCTTACTTGTATCAACTGGCAGCACTAAGAGAAAGGAAGTTTATAGATCAACTGGATCCTTATTCAAAGCCAAACCATGTTTGAGTTATGTTCTCTTAAACAATATTTTACTATAGCATGGAAAACATATTGGAAAGTTACAATGATGTTCCCAAATCTTCTAAGCTAACAACAGAGAATGATCAACCGCAACCTAAAGTGAAACCCTTGAGAGCTGAATTTCTAATGCTACGCAGGGTGCTTGCTCGACGGATGGGAAAAAATGTGAAGTCTTGAGCTCCAATGACCGGAAGCCCTTCAAGCATCTACTAAATGAAGTTTTTTATGTTGTTAAGGAACGAAAGGAACAAGATCTAATGGGAAAACTTGAAAGAGCATGGCGGAAGGAGGACAATGCTATGCTAGAAAATCAAGTGCTTTGTGAACAAATTGAGAAACTCAGACGTGGTTTGGCTTTGAAGACAGATCCCATTGATGATCCAGAAACAATTGCTTGCATTTAGGGCCGCCAGGTGATACAAGTGAGAAGCTGATATAAAATCAGGAACCCAATTTCTAGCAATATTTTATGTTTCCGAAATGATGGCTTCTCACTTTTATCACCTGGCAGCCCTAAACGCAAGCAAGTTTCTAGATCATCAATGGGATCTTTTCTTCAAAGCCAAACCACATTTGAGTTCCTCCATTTGTCCATTTAGCACTTGATTTTCTAGCATAGCACTTTCCTCTTTCAGCCATGCTCTTATAAGTTTCCCCATCACATCTTGTTCCTCTTGTTCCTTAATAGCCAAAAGAACTTCATTAAGTAGATGCTCGAATGGCTTCCAGTCATTGGAGCTCTATCCTTCATAATTTTTTCCCATCAGTCGAGTAAGGCCCCAACGCAGCATTGAAAATTCAGCTCTGAATGCCTTCACTTCTGGCTTGGGCTGATCATTCTCTGTTGTTGTTAGAAGAAAAGATTCTGGAACATCTTTGTACCTTACCAATATACTTTCCATGCTATAGCGAAATATTATTATAGAGATTATTGAGGTTGAATCTAGTGGATGGAAATTCGACATGGCTTTTGGGTTTTCGTTTTCTCTGATTTGAAGAACAAGTTTGTGCCATGGTAGTTGTGCAGACGGCACAGACCAAATGATGGGATGGTCATTAGGGTTAGGTTCGTTATGATTTTATAGTTGAAACAATTTCATGGAATGGTCACATTTTTAGAGTTTTTAGTCAAAATTGTGTCTTATGCCATAAAATCTGAATTTAATTTTATACCTTTTTTATCTCCCATAAAATCTGAAATTAAATTTATACCTTTTTTTATCTTCCCATAAAATCTGAATTTGAATTTATTCCTCTTGTATCTTCCCATAAAATCTGAATTTAAATTTATACCTTTTTATCTTCCCCTAAAATCTGAATTTAAATTTACACCTTTTTTTAATTTATTCCGACTTCTCTCTCCTACAATTATTATCTATGCCCTGATTTTAGCACGTTTTCTTAGTAATTTCTTCCTTTTTTGCAATAATCTATATATATCATTTATATTCATTTGTTGACATGACTGTTGAGTGCAAAATAGGTACATATCTTCTGAATACGTAAAGTTGAATATTTACATTAGTTTGGGCTTATGTACATATGTTGTGTAACGAAATTATGTTTGATGTTATTAGGTATATGGTTTTATAGTTGAAACAATTGCATGGGATGGTCACGTTTTTTGAGTTTTTAGTCAAAATTAGTATTATTTTTATCTTTTAAATATCATTTGAAGTATCTTTAGTCCCTATTGGAGCATCTATAATATATTAAAATATTCTAAAACTTTTTATCCTTAATTAAAAAACTCTACAATAGATAAAATTGTCAATTACTATTTTTCTAAAATTATTAATTAATTATCTTTATGACATTTAAAATTAAGGAGTCTTAAGATATATATGGTATGTGAAATATATATAGTAAGAAATATTAGGAAAATTAATAATTAAGTGGTACTAAAATATATGAAAAGTGAAAAATATATTTTAAAAATTAAGGAATCCTAAAATATACACGGTAAGAGAAACATATATGACAAGAAGTATTAGGATAATTAATTATAAAGAAGTCCTAAAATATATGGTAAGAGGAAAATATATTTAAAAAAATTGAGGAATCCTAAAATATATATGATAAGAACGATAAGGATAATTAATAATTAAGCATACCTAAAATATATGGTAAGATGAAAATATATTTTAAAAATTAAGTTATTCTAAAATATATATGGTAAGAAGTATTAGGAGAGTTAATAATTAAGCAGTCCTAATATATGGTAAGAGAAAAATATAATTAAAAATTAAGAAAACCTAAAATATATATGGTAAGAAGTATTAGGAGAATTAATAATTAAGTAGTACTAAAATATATGATAAGAGAAAAAATATATTTTAAAAATTAAGAAATTCTAAAGTATATATGATGAGTTTGGATCTATGTCTATGATGCATGAATAAAGTGTACTGATAAAGTATTCAATGCATTTTTTTTCTAATGTAAAATGTTTCCATATGTTAAAGAGTAATTTGAGTTAAAGATTGAGAAGATCGTGTTTACTTGGCTTAGAAATGTAGTTTGTGTTTTTTGTTATGTTGAAGTTCATGTTGCTTGAATTGTAATAAAAAATGAAATTTAAATAATCTTATGTCATAAAGGATATGCAACTTATGATGGTATAATGGATAATACCCATACCTTAATCAATTTGGTTACTTACCATTTTAAAATTTCACATTCACTCCAAAAAGATTGAATGATTTTTTGTGATTTGTTGTTTCTATATTTGTGCCGGTAATTAGTTGGATTTTGTGCTAATTCATAAATTTTCGAACAATCTGTTTCTGATAAAATTTAAGGCCTTAATTTTGTGTTATTATTAATTTAGTGTGAGTTTGAGTGAAGAAGGTTGTATGTCAAGATTTAGAATGCAGTTATGCTTCTAAGTCGAGACCAATAAAAATTCAACATTAAAAATGAGCGAATCAAGGCCTGCAAACACAATTATCCAAAATAGTTTAAGTTAAGTACAAGTTGATAAAAGCGACCATGCTAGAACCACTAGACTCGAGGGGTGCCTCACACCTTTCCCTCGATCAATAGAATTCCTTACCGGATCTTCTGTTTTTGCAGACCAATAATAAAAGAGTCAACTTTCTTTTGACTAGGGGTTCAAAAAGGTGACTTGGAATATCATAACTCAATTTCAAGTGGTGGCTCTATAAATAAATAAAAACAATTCCTATTCAAAATGGTCACTTCAATTCAAAAAATCCTTTCTTTCTTTCCTTAGCTTCGACACGACGAAAAAAAGGGGTGTGACATCTCTAGCGACTCTGCTGGAGACAACCAATATTTAAGCTTTTAATATTGACTTGTACTTGCTTTAATTATTTGGATATTGTGTTTGTTGGCCTAATGTACTACTTGCCGCTCATTTATCGCTTTGATAATGTTGAATTGTATTATAAATTGTCTTCTTTCGCACACCCATTCCGAGTCTCTGAAACATAGGATAGAATGAATGCAAAGTATGCATCCTACTTTTCTTTTGAGATAAAGCCAGAATGTCCAGCCACCTGGTGAAGGATTATTACTCACACATGTTAGGTAGGGTTTGGACCAGCAGCGAAGGTGGAATAGCACTGCTACAGAACAAGTTGCCCCTCTCCGACTCGAGTGTCCACTCGGGTAAGCCAGTCTAGACACCTATCTCCATCAGGTTAAACCTAGTAGACCTAAAACTCAGACGTGACTATCCCTATTATATGCATTATGTGTATTTGACTTAGCAGGACTCGACACAAGGGTTGGGTTCGTCTTGGACAGGTGTCCCTCTTTAATTGACCAACATGTGCATCATATGTGCTCTTTGTCATTTGTTTGGAAGGCCTATTTAATTGTTACCTTGCTTTAGGCATCTTAGTGAAGCGGAAGAGAGTAACTTTTCCTCTAAGTTTTATAACTGTTTTCTTAAAAAAAAATTTGGTTTTTATAGTTTTCACGAACTACGTACACTTGATTCTCACCCTAATGAGATACGTAGGCAGGCCTTTCGGGTTCAGTGACCTTCTAAAAAAAAAAGAGGTTTTGAAAAAATTGAACCCTAACACATTCGTTATCTATAGAATAAATATAGTTTAAGGTGGTTGGTTTGTGGTTAAGATGGCATCGCATCCATACAACACCAAGTCCAAAGGAAAAGGCAAGATGACCCACCAAGATGGTATAGAGTCTGATAATGAAGAAGCACAAAATCTGTTGATTCCGCAGGAATCCGCATCAATGAAGGAGGTAAGGTTATTAAGAGAACAAATGACTGAAATGTACCAGTCTTGGGTGAATGGACAAGCGCCACCCTATTCAATCTCACGAGTTTCGTACATAAATGTTCCAATTTCTACTTGGGCTCAAACAAGTGATTCAATTTACCCTCCCAGGTTTGCACCACATGCTAATGTGTCTAGCACGGTTGGGACCTCATCCCCCCCCTCCCCCCCCAAATGTGTCCCTCACAAACAACTCATTTTTCATTCCCACGGTACAAACTACTGCAGGCCCTCAGCCTACAATGATACAAAAATCTAATAGCGAGCCACATCTGAATCAATTCTATCCCTCTGAAGCAAATTTTAAAGTCCCAGACTCCTACTATCCTGCTCATCAGCATAATTTCCCTATTGTGATTGAGAAGACTACTAGGAACGAGAAGCAAGAAGAGATGTCTAGGAAAATGAGAAGCTTGAAACAAATATGAGAAACATGCAAGGACTAGGAGGGCAAAAGAGTGTTTCTTACAAGGATTTGTGCATGTTCCCCGATGTTCACTTGCCTCTAGGGTTCAAAACTCTAAAGTTTGACAAGTACGAAGGCCGCAGTGATCCTTTGGCTTATTTGAAAAGGTTTTGTAATCAACTAAGAGGAGCATGGGTAAAAGAAGAACTACTTATGGCTTACTTTGTAGAGAGTCTGACGGGGATAGCCTCAAAATGGTTTATCGATCAAGATATCTCTCGTTGGCATATTTGGGATGACATGGCTTAAGATTTTATCTAGCAATTCCAATACAATATTGACATAGTACCATATCACACTACATTTACTAACATGGAAAAAAAAAACCACTGAAAATTTTTATGAATATGTTATTAGGTGGAGGGAGAAAGTTGCTAGGGTCAAGCCATCAATGAAAGAGATGGGGATGATTGATGGTTTTATTCAAGCACAAGAGTCTGATTACTTTAACCACCTGCTTTCTACAGTAGGTAAAACATTTACCAAAGTAATCAAAGTCAGAGAAATGGTTGAAAATGGCATCAAGTCTAGAAAAATTGTAAGTCAAGTAGCCCTTAAGGCTACAACTCAAGCAATTCAGAATGGTTTAGGACATTTTGGGGTCAAGAGGAAAAATGATGACGTAGCAATGATCGCATGAGTCCCTCAATATTCTATCATCCCACCTTAGTATCCAGTCTATAGGGCACAACCATATGTCCAACCATCAATCTATCCCCAATGGCAAGCACCAACATATCGCAATCCTCGTCCTACTTCTCAAAATATTTGAGCGCCCTATATCCCTCGTCCAAGGCAAGAATATAGTTGGAACCTGAGGCCCAGGAAAAATTTCACACCAATTGGAGAGTCATATACAAGTATATTTGAGAATTTGAAAAATTTGAACATAATAGGAATGATTCCTCAAGATCATGACCCACGTACAAAGTGTTTCAATCCTGGCGCACATTGTGCATATCATGCTGATGCTCTAGGGCACAATATCGAAAATTATCGGTCTTTGAAAAGGGAAGTGGAAAAGATGATTCAAGCAAAGGCGATTGTGGTCCAAGAAAGTGATCTCCCAAATATTACTGAGAATCCTCTGCTAACAAATAATAATGTAAACTTCATTGAGATGATATGTGGTGATGAAGAAACTAGAAATTCTCTCAATTCTCCAAAAAGGGCAATTGAAATTGGTAGAGGTTCTGTTAATGGTAATGTACAGATAAGTGGCTAAGATGTCAAGATTGGTGATTGAAAAGATACTTCTTTCTTCTCTAGAAAAGAGTTTTGATAGTTTATTTTGTCATCATTGCTATTGTCTGGTTATTTCAGGGTTGTAATTCAGATTTTATTTTGTTTTATTGAGTCAAATCCTCCTACCCTTTCATTTTGTTTGTTTATGAGTCTAGTTATAGTTTTGTTGTTTGGGTTATTCAGGGTTATAACCTATAGCTTAGTTTGTTTGTCTTGTTGTCAAATCCTTCTATATTTACTTAATGAAATGCAACTTTTTAACCCATTTTACTAAGTTTTTTTATCCATTTCTTTTCATTTTAGTTTTAGTAACATGATATGCATACGGAATTTCTGGCCAGATCTTATAAAGCCTTCTAATCATGGAATGAATATGTTGAAAAAGTTAAAAATGAGAGAAAATATTTTATAATAGGATAGAGGACTGAAACATCTTGAACTATAACAATATCAAGAGATTCTATAAGGTGAAACAAATCCTTTGATGTCGAAAGAGGTTAAAAGGGTGAGTTCCATCTAAATTGACATGTGTCATCTATTATGAAGAAATTGTCTAAATGAAGATTTCTAGTAGACAATCATGGAGGGAAAGTGACTACATGTTAACCAATATAGATGTTGTGATTCTCACTTCTGATTCTTAAGTGCGTGCTTGTATTCGATATTTTTAATAATTGAGATGACGAAGACATTTTATTCTGCTATCCAAACACCGTGTCATCCTTTGCTATCCCTTTTGATCCTTAATTTTAGTTTCTTTCATATCCTTTTTTGAAATTTCAATAGAGTCAAAAGTAAAAAAAAAATTGAGTTAAAAAAAGTGTCAAGAAGAAGAAATAGAGTCAAAAAAGTGTTTACTTTTTTTAAAAAAAAAGTCAAAGAAAGCGAAAAAAAAGAAGTAAAAAAAAATAAAAATATACAAAGCAGAACAAGCTTCCTGAACTATGTTTGACCTGATTATTGCTTTGAAAAGATACGTAGGTACCGTTATCCTGGAGTTCGGTCCAACCAATAAGAGTCTTGAAAATTCCCAAGTCACAGAAACTGGAGCCAAAAAAAGTTTTATTTTTGTCAAAAGAGTTCATTCCAAAAGTTGTAAGTCTTAACCCTATAGCCTTCATGCCATCCCTTTCTTTTTAACTATGTCCAAAACCCACATTACAGTCCAAAGAAATACCTTCTGATCAATTTTTAAGAACGACAAGTCAAGCATGATTTCGGTGTTGATTATCATATGAAGGGCAATGTCATATCACTTGCATAAAAGAGTCTCATCGGAGAGAGTCCTTCAAGAACTGTAAGGCATCATTGAGTTGAAAAAAAATTGAAAAATGAGAGTCGTATTGGTGAAAATCCTCATGGGCACAATAAGGAAATGGTGAGTGAGAGATAAAAAAAGATATGAATGAGAGAGGATTGTTGGTGAAAACTCTTCGGAGCACCACTAGTCGAATAGTGTTCCCTAGTTCAATGAAGATGTCACAACTTAAAAGTCTGACTTTACAGTCTGAATGTTTGACATGAATAGAGTTCTAGTTGGTTTGAGAGATCAGGTTGTTCAATTCAAAATGCATGTCATGATCATTAGAGCTGACTACGACATTCAACAAAGTCTTTTCTTTTCTTCTTTTTCGAAAGAAATATCTTTTGTCAAATACTTTTTTTTCTCATTTCTTTATTCTTTTTCATTTTTGTTTGAGTCAGTCTTTGTTAAAACAAGTAAGAAATGGTGTCAAAATTTGCTATCATCTTTTCAATTGCCAAAGCAAAGTCTGGCCAGCACATCAAATGTGGCGTGATTCGAAAAGAAATGATATGGATCATAATTTATGGTGATTGAGTAATTTGAGAATGAATACAAGGTTTAGGGTTTATTAGATGAGGCCAATAACAGATATAAGGTTTGAAATTGGCAATTAGAGGTTCTTCAATGAGGTTTTCAGGCAACAAGCACAATCTACCCAAGTCAAAGTTGGGTCGAACATGGCAACAACAGAAGCTGTTACACTCACAGTCGAGCCACAAACCGACTACCATTTTAAAACTCACAAACTTTCTTTCTTTTCTTAAAACAGGGGCAATTTTGTTGATATAAAGGCAATTTCAGAGGTTCAAGCTTGCAAACAGGATTAAGTAAAAACTCTCACTCTTTCTTTATTTCATGCATATATCCATCAATTTTCATTTTTCTCCTAGGATAACATTTTCTAGTCTGAGATGGTTATTTCTCATAGGATGACATTTCCTAGTCAGAGACAATCGCTTTTCATTTTCTCCTAGGATGACATTTCCTAGTCTGAGACGGTTACTTTTCATTTTCTCCTAAGATGACATTTTCTAGTCTGAGATAGTCATTTTTATTTTCTCCTGAGATGACATTTCCTAGTCTGAGATGGTTATTTTTCATGTTTCACTTAGGATGACATTTCCTAGTCTGAGACAGTCGTTTTCATTTTCTCCTAGGATGACATTTTCTAGTCTGAGATGGTTATTTTTATTTTTTCCTAGGATGACATTTTCTAGTCAGAGACTGTTGTTTTTCATTTTCTCCTAGGATGAAATTTTCTAGTCTGAGACAATCATTTTTATTTTCTCCTAGAATGACATTTCCTAGTCAGAGACTTGTCTTTTATTTTGCGTCGGGTTAAATATTTCCTAGTATCAGATAGTCATTTTCCTTTTTCTCCTAGGATGACATTTCCTAGTCTGAGACGATTATTTTTTATTTTCTCCTAGTATGACATTTCCTAGTCTGAGACAATCATTTTTATTTTTCTCCTAGGATGACATTTCCTAGTCAGAGACTTGTCTTTTATTTTGTGTCGGAATAAATATTTCCTAGTCGCAGATAGTTATTTTCCATTTTCTCCTAGGATAATCATTTTCTAGTCTGAGACTTTTCTTTTATTTCTCCTGGATAAATATTTTTCAGTCTGAGATATTTATTTTCTTTTCTCCTAGGATATACATTTCCTGGTCTGAGTTTAGTTATAAAGCTTACAATTGCTAATAACTCACAAAAATTTCCAGTGAAAACTGGTGCAAAAAATTTTGTTTGTTTCTTTTGTTTATGATGTCTTGCAGGTTTTTCCTGGTGGATCATGATCTTGATGTCCGAATACACAGTCCTAACTCTTACTAGACGTTCAATCTCAATGACAATCAGAATTAGTTTTCAAATGCATGTAGCGGCCCGGCATCCTGACGTCGGTTTATATTCAACTATTGGTCAAGAAAATAAGCATTCAAGAACATTCTATGACTGTCATTTGAAAGAGCGTCAATGACTCAATCTAAGTTTCAAGTTCAAATCTCAAACCTTAATTTCAAGATCAAGGCACCCACCAAAAGAGGGTGAGATGATAACTGAAGATCCAAATGAGAGAACTACAAGAAGACTCAAGACAAGTAGAATAGATAGGATCTTGTATTTTTTTTTTATTTCTTAGATTTTGGTTTTTCTGATGTAATGATAGGAGCCACGAACAAGAATCTCGACAGGACCTCACTCGACTCTACATCTCAGTATGTTCCACCTCCATTCTTATCCCTTGGACTATGTGTGACCTGATTCCCTAATAAACCGAGATATGTAGGCTGTCCAAAACCAGGACTTGGTCACATCTTTTCCTTCTTTTCTTTTCCATTTCAAATAACAGTTGGGTCAAAAATTATCTTGTTGTCTACTTCTTTTTCTGAAAACTCTTCATATTCACAGACAAAGAGGGGTAAATGTAGACACGTGAATTTTGACCCTCCCCGAGTTTTAACTCTTTTTTTTTTTAATCAAAGACCCAATGGGCCGCTTTATTAATCAAACAGAATAATATACAAACAGTGGCCCAAAGTGCCAAAAGCCCAAAAGGAAAACAGAACAATGCAAAAAGAAACTAAAGTCATCCTAATTAATTAGGAAAGTAAAATATCTGGAGATAACTCAACAGACACATAAAGTTTCTAGAGAGAACTCCATTGTCGTGAAAATCTTCCAGGCTCAAAACTCAAACACGCACACAGAGCGGAGCTGTGAAAAGGATTTCCAGCAGCTACAAGCTATTTCTTCTTCAACCAAGCATTCCAAACTGAGCAAATCAAATAAATCTGATTTGTTCATCAAAAAAGTTCAACCTCGTCACCACAGGTGAATCTTGAACTTCCAAACACATTTCAGGTATTGTGGTTACGGTAAATTAGATTCCTTTCCTTAGATCTAAATTTCAATGGGTTGAATCCCCAAAGGAGATTGATACCACCATTGACATTTAAATCCTCGAAAAGATCTCTAATTTTAAGATATTTTGAGGTTGGAATCGAGCTGCTTCAAGGCTATTAGGCTTCATCTGCTCATGCTTGTCAAAGTACCAAGTTGAAATCTCCAAGAGGAAAACAGAGGTACGACTGAACCTTTGCAAATTTATACTAGTACGACTGAACCTTTGCAAATTTATACTAACACCCTAGTCTTTACACTCTTTTCTTTAATGGATTGAACCCTTGTAGGTTAATACCACCATTTAAGTGAAGAGTCTCAAAAATAGAGTGAATTAGTAAGATCTGTGACATAAGTGTATAAATACTAAACGAAACTAAAAAATCTCCTACTATTGACCTGTGATTCCTGGTTTCATACCATATGAAACACCTCAAAGCTCTCACCAGGTGCATGGTATAGTAACCAACAGAAATTAATTCAGAATCCACAAAGTACATTAATAGATTAGATGTTTTAAACTCAACATTAGTATTCATAACATAAAATTGTACCAGAAACTATGACTGTCTAAGTTGTGAAGCTTGTAGCAACAGAGCGCCTAATTCTCATATTTGGTAAACTTAGCTTATCAAGATTGATAATCCTTTTGCCTTTAATTAGAACTTCTTGGAAATTCCTGTATTCAACTGTACCTGCAAAATCAAAAACCAGGTTAGCAAAATAGTCAGCAAGAGTATTTCCCTCCCTCAAGGAGTGTTGTACTCTTACTGACATAGTCTCCATAAGCCTTTTAATGGAGTTGACCTCCATTGTCACACTCCAAGGGACTTCCCAAACTCCATTAATGATATGAACCAAAGCCAAAGAATCAGATTCAATAATGATATTAAAGAAATCATTTTCCCAACAATACTGTAAACCTTCTCTAACAGCCACAGCCTCAGCCACCAGGTTAGTTGAATCAACAATCTTTAAACCCTTTGCACCCACTAAATCACCATCACTGTTTCTTACACAAAAAGCTGCAGAGCTAGCACCTGGATTACCTCTTGAGGCCCCATCTGTGTTACATTTCCACCAACCAGATGGTGGTGGTAACTATTTCACAAATTTGCACTGAAAACTTGGCCTATAACCATCAAGCAGAGCTACCATATAAGGCCAAGTTGTAGGAATCTCAGTATATTGAAACTTCAATCTGATAAACTTCTGGAGAGTATCGTTAATATCACACAACACCTTACCTATAGAGTACACTCCTCCATGTAAAACTGCATTTCTCCTCTTCCATATAAACCATAAAACAATATTAGGAATTGCTTGAAAGATCACCTTTTGTCTAGCATTCCCATGTGCACCCCACCACTTTTTCATGGTTTGTTTTACCTGAATCCAAGGGCCAATGATACCAGCTGCATTTGACATATAATTCCAAATATTGGTAGCTATTTCACCTTTTAGAAAGAGGTGTTCCATGGTCTCTCTAGATGGTACTGTACAACAAGAACAAAGTTAAGAAATGTTAGGATTCCAGTTAGCCAAAATTGCTGCAACCGGGACCCTGTTTGTCCATACTCTCCACCCAAAGAATGAAATTTTAAAAGGAAGTCCTTGCACCCATATCTTCTTAAAATAGTCTGAAACTTTATCCTTTTTTCTCAAGATTTCCAATGCACTCTTTACTGAAAATTTTCCAGAACATATCTTAGTCCACCAAGGTTTATCCCCCACCTCAGATTGCCTGACATGATCTATATGATGTCTAACATGATCCACAATATGGTCAGGTATCTGATTCTGCATTTCCTCATAGTACCATCTTGCTTCATTCATAAACACTCCAATTTCTGTCAAAGGATGACAAGAATGCATCTCTGATTGCTGATCATAAAGTGGACCAAGCATTGTCCAATTATCATACCAAATAGTAACTGAACGTCCCTTAGGTTCCCACCATATGTGTTGTTTAATGCAATCTCTATTGTATAACATATGTTTCCACTGTTGAGAGCCTCCTCTCCACTGAACCAATGAAGGTATTTGTTTCTTACAATACTTGTTCCACAAAAAGGTAGCCCATAAAGTGTTTTGTGTTCTAAATCTCCACCATAGTTTATACATGGCTTGTAAGACATCAAACATAGATTTAAAACCCAGTCCTCCTTCTTGTTTAGGCAAGCAAACTTTATCCCAAGCAGCCCAATGTTTGCTCCTTCCAGTGACCTTGTTACTCCAAAAGAATTTAGCAAAGATTCTGTGTAATTCCTTGAGAACACATATAGGAGGAACTATGGCTGAAAGTACATGTATAGGAACACTTTGTAAAACACTTGTGATCAATACCTCTTTGCCTCCATATGATAACATATTCCCTTTCCAAGCTTGTAACTTTGTCTTGACTCTCTTGATAAGATCAGCATAATGTTCTTTTCTTTTTCTGGCATGGGTTATGGGACACCCTAAGTATTTCAAAGGAAAGTGACCTCTAGTAAAACCTGTGCACTCTTCCACCAGTTGTCTCACATCATATGCTGCATTTTGAGGCATGTAATAAGCACTTTTATCCTTGTTGACCTTTTGACCTGATTAAACCTCATACTCCTGCAAAATTGACACAATTTTCTCCAAAGAATACTTATTAGTTGAAGCAAATATAATAGTGTCATCTGCATATGCAAGATGATTCAGATTAGCACTCCACTTAGGTAAACCATACCCTACAAATTGAGTATCTTCGAATAAGGAGTTTAGGGCCCTGCTTAAAACCTCTGCTGATAGAATGAACAAAGCAGGGGATAAAGGATCCCCTTGCTTCACTCCCCTGGTAGAATGAAAGAAACCATGAGATTGACCATTAACCAAGATTGAATACCAGTTATTTGAAATTAGCCTCCAAATCATATCAACAAATACTTCTGAAAAACCCATTTTTCTTAGAACTTTCATCAAAAAATACCAAGATACTCTGTCATAAGCTTTAGTCATATCAAGCTTTATGATAACATTGGAAGGTTTACCCCTCTTCCTAATATCAGTGACAATCTCTTGAGTCAATAGCACATTCTCAATGATGCTTCTACCCTTCACAAAGCGTGATTGATTACAAGATATTAATCTAGGAAGAAGGGTTTCCAACCTGTCATGAACAATCCTAGAGATTATCTAGTTAATGAAATTGCTCAAACTAATTGGTCGCAAATCTGTAAATGCTTGTACCTGTTCCTTCTTAGGTAGAAGAACTAGATTAGTATGAGTAATGGATTTAGAAAGAGTATTACCCCTAAAAAAATCATGTACCAGTCTGAGAATATCATTCCCCATAATCTCCCAACAACTTTGATAGAATCTTCCTGTTAGACCATCTGGACCACTAGCACTGTCCCCATTTAATTCAAACACAACCCTTTTAACTTCATTTAAATCAGGTTGTCTACAAAGCTCTGCATTTTCTTCATCCCTGATGGATTCCGGAATATTTCTGAGAAGTGAAAAAGTTGTGGCATCTCTTTCTTGGGAAAACTGATTCTGATAAACATTAATTGCTTCTGCAGCTATGTCTTGTTCATCCTCCAACCAATTCCCCTGATTGTTCTGAATCTTTTGCAAATGCAGTTTCTTTCTTCTCCCCTTCACAATACTATGGAAGAACCTAGTATTTCTGTCACCATTCTCAAACCAGTCATATCCTGCCTTTTGTTGCCAGAAAATCTCTTCAAAATGTAGATATCTTCTATATTCAGCTTGAGCTCTTTGCAGTACTTCTCTATTTTCAGCTGTGGGCGCCTCATCAAACAACTTTTCTTTAATCTTCACAATGTCTTCTCTAATTATTAGTTGCTTAAAAATGTCACCATAAGTATCTCTACTCCATTTTGTCAATGCTGATTTAACTTTCTTGATATTCTCCTTGAAATCTAGAAAAGGATTTCGAGAGGCATTTGGAGTCCAATTCTATCTAACAATCTCCTGAAAGGAATCATTCTCCGTCCAGAATTTGAGAAACCTAAAAGGTTTCCTATGTATGGCCACAGTAGCTTCACACTTCAGCAACATAGGGGCATGATCAGATCTTGTTCTTGGTAAATGTTCAACCTCAGTATGATTAAACCAGCCTTGCATTTGTTAATTGATTAGAATTCTATCTAATCTTTCAAAAATGCAATCATTACCCGCCCTACCATTCCACCAGGTGAATGGACTTCCCTTAAATTGTACTTCTGTTAAATCACAAGATGATATGCAACTCCCAAAATCTTCACAATCAACATCATTCACTGGTAAACCACCAATCTTTTCTTCTGAATTAAGCACCACATTGAAATCACCCCCAATCAACCATGGATTATCCATTCCTGCTGCCAATTGATATAAATCCTCCCAAAGGATCAATCTTTGATCAGAAGTACATTTAGCGTACACCAATGTAACATAGAAACTGTTTGTATGATTGTGATGCTTTAACTTCATGGTTAACTGTTGATCTGTGTCCTTAATAACTGTTGTATCTACATCATTATTTGTAAAACACCAAATCTTGCCATTACAATTAGCTGCAGCACTTGGCATCTTCAACCTCCTCCTATATTTATTAATGTGTCTGGAATTCTGAAATGGTTCCATTAAGCCAATGAATGAAAAATTATGGAACTTGTGCAGCATTTGCACCCTTTGAAAGGCTTGTTGAGATTTCACTGATCTTATATTCCATATAAAAGCCTTCATTGATATTTTTTGGGGGTTGATTTAAGTCTCTTTGGCTGAACTGTGATTGGCTGACTATGCTCTCCATTACCTTGTTGCTTCCCTTTTCTTGCAGATTTCATCATCCTTGGTGATAAGTCTGCTTCAGTGGAGATATTCTCCAGTAAGTCATCTGACATCTCTGATTCAGTGATGCCCTTAGCAATCTGTTCTTGATATGCAGCTTCTCCACCATTGTTTTCTCCAAAGATATGAGATACAATCTCATGCAATATTTTGTTAGGAGATTCCATTCTAACCAATTGTGATTCATCTATCTGCATAGCCACAGGTATCTCCATCAATGCCATCCTATCATCTTGAAATTTTACCTGACGATCCACCTGAAGATCTTGTCCATCAATTGGACAGTCATGAATAATGTTGGTATCTTCTTCCTGATGGTCTAAATTTCCTTTAGTCACTTGATTGTTGCAATTACCATCCTGTTGTCCCAGCAGATCAGCACTTAGAAACTCCTTAGTAGCACCTTTTACTCCTTCATTTGCACTCTGCAGCTTCTCCCTTTCCTCTCCGAAATTGATGTTAACATTTGCTTCACCTTTGAACTGCTCTAAATTGCCGTCTCTTTGCTGATCAGGTGTTACTGCAGCTTTATTTCCATTGTCAGGACTTCTCAGCACTGGTGATGAATTTTCCTTTTGCAAGCTGGGAGCAAAAGCCTTGGAGACCCAGTCTTTTGTTGATTCCTGTTCACCCTTGTCGCCTTCTCCCTGATTAGTTAGTTGTTGACTACTCATTATAGGACTGGTATTTCCTTTATTGCTACATTCAGCTTGTATATTATCTTCACTACTCATTATAGCTGCAGTGTTGTTGCCTTTAGTGCTACATTCTGCTTGCAGCTTATCTTCACTAACTAAAGCTTGGAATTGATTAGTAATTGGAAGAGATTGATTTTCACTATTGGCACTTCTTCTCTTGTCCCTAACCACATTCCAATTTCCCGGATCCCCCACCACTCTCCCACTTGAGAGAACTTTTGCCCTTCTAAATTGTAGTCTAGGGATCTGTTTTGCTTGAGTATTCCGCATGATCTGATTGTTTTGACTATTGTTATTAACATGATGGGAATTGTGCTCTTCCTTACTCCTTGATTGTTGTAGAACTCTGCAAGTATCATTATCATGTCCTTGCATTTTACATTCACAACAATACTTAGGGACATAATCGTATCTGATACGTACCATAGTGGTTCTCACTTCTCCAGTCTTATCATTTTCAATGTTCATCTGCATCTCCTTAGGAAAAGTCCCTTTTAAATCCACCAGTACCTTCACGCGCGCACAACTAGGCCGCGTCTTATTAATAGTTGCTTGATCTAAATGGATTGGTTTTCCCACAGCAGCCGCAAGTGAAAATAAACATTCTTTAACAAAGAAGGTGGGTAGTAGGTTTGGAAACGAAATCCATGCCATAGTCATTGAGGTTTCTTCATTCACTTTAAACCTCGAGTCGTAGATCAATGTTCTCATCAGATATGCATATCCGTCCTTGCATGTGATATAAAAGGCCCCCTTTGAAATTAGGTTAACAAAATCTTCCTGCTGGGATAATCGAATAAGAATATGCTTGCTACGAAACAAGCTAATTTGACAGCCTCCTTTTATCCCACACTGCTGTGGAATTATTTTCCTCAATTCCTCCAGATCTGACCAATCAAAAGTAAATTTACCAATAACCGCATATTGGAGATCTTCAATTTGAGTCATTAGATTCACCTCTTCCTCCGTCCATTTGATTTGATGAACTCCTTCTACAATAGTGATCTCTTTTCTAAGTGAATCATGTGAAGGCTAGGCAGTAGACTGATTGATGGTATTTGCAAAGGATAAATCATTAGGAAATCTAAAGGGATCTAAATTCGAATTTGAGGGGAGAGGTGGGAAATCTGAAAAAGTGAAAGGGGGGGTCACCACTGGAGGTGGCTGGCCGCCAGTCAATTTGAGACATGGAATCATTCAACTATCCATCTCGACGACAAAAGAAATTACGCAGAATTTCATATTACCTTGAGAAGAGAGAGAAGAGAGCACAAAGGAAACACAAATTTTTCCTTAAATTTTTGTCAATAGAAAATGTTGGTTTTCATAAGTTCTATTTGGTTATTATTGACCCCGAGTTTTAACTCATTTTTAGCTTTTAATATTTATTTTAAGTTTAATCATATTTTAATTTTATTTCATTAATTATTAGTAGGTTTCTTTGAAATTGTAAAAAATGATTCAAAAGTAGGGTCACATTTTAGAATAAATTTTGTTTTTACTTTTCAAAAGGAAAGAAAGTTTTCGAAGAAAAAAAATTCTCTTAATTTAGGTTTTAATAAATAAGCTAGTAATTTTAATATTTTCTTAATTATAAGTTCATTTTAAACTAGGCATTTAGCATTTTCTACAACTTATTAATATAAAAGTAGTGAGTTAATATTTTCCCATGATATTTTTATTTTTATCTTTGAAAAAATAAAAAAAATCCTAAACCCCTAACTCCCTCACACATTTTCCCATTACCCTCACAAAATCCACACATTGTGCACAACTCCCTCACGTTACTTTTTTCAAGCTGCACATCAAAACACACACACTAACACAAACAAAGACACACGTCTCTCAACCTTCCCCTACCCCCACTCCCTCACATGCACACACGACACAACACACATACACTAACACACACACTACTACACACATACTTCTATATATACACATCATATCACATATGGAAAAAGGGGACAACACTTATTAAAATTGGAGATAGACAGACTACATTCATACACACAACAGCATAAAATACATAACACCAAAAGCAAAAAACAAAATCAAAGAGAACACAACAAAAGAAAACAGAGAGTACAAAGAAAAGAGAGAGAGAGAGAGAGAGAGAGAGAGAGAGAGAGAGCATTTTTGAAGATTGGGGTTTGGAGTTCGAGTTTTGGTCCTTGCTTTGAGTTTTCAGTGACGACATTCTTGTTTCTATATTCAATTTAGTCTGTCGCACAGGTTCTTATTCGGATCCTTTCTATTTATTTTTATAAGGTTTGTTGTGAATCAAAGCATGACCAAAGTTATTTAGATGATTTTGTTTATTATTTGTTACGTAAAGTTTATTATATATATGAGCTTCTAATTTTAGTTATATGTTTAATATCCTTCCCCGCATTTAATATCTGTGTGAATTTAAAGTATATTAAATACTAAACCTATTTTAACTTTATTTGAACTAAGTGAACATTGTTAGCTACTCATTAATAGAGAAGACGAGATACTTTCTTTAACATTAGATCCTAAAGATAATATACAAATATTTTTATATGTGAACTATTAACCAGTCCGTGAGAATTAGAATGGGACATTTCAAGTTCATTCGTACTTAAACAACTACACATTTATTTATCAAGCTTTTTATGTTTTACTTTCCCTCCAGGTTCGGATCTAAGTCTATGATGCATGAATAAAGTGTACTGACAAAGTATTCAATGCATTTTTTTCTAATGTAAAATGTTTCCATATGTTAAAGAGTAATTTGATTTAAAGAGTGAGAAGATCATGTTTACTTTGCTTAGAAATGTAGTACGTGTTTTTTGTTATGTTGAAGGTCACATTGCATGAATTGTAATAAAAAATAAAATTTAAATAATCTTATGTCATAAAGGATATGCAACTTATGATGGTATAACGTATAATACCCATACCTTAATCAATTTGTTACTTACTATTTTAAAATTCCATATTCACTCCAAAAAGATTGAATGATTTATTGTGATTTGTTGTTTCTATATTTGTGCCGGTAATTAGTTGGATTTTGTGCTAATTCGTAAATTTTTAAACAATCTGTTTTTGATAAAAATTTAAGGCCTTAATTTTTGTATCATTATTAATTTAGTGTGAGTTTGAGTGAAGAAGGTTGTATGTCAAGATTTAGAATTCAATTATGCATTTAAGTCGAGACCAATAAAAATTCAACATTAAAAATGAGCAAATCAAGGCCTGCAAACACAATTATTCAAAATAGTTTAAGTTAAGTACAAGTTGATAAAAACGACCATACTAGAACCACGGGACTCGAAGGGTGCCTCACACCTTCCCCTCGGTCAACAGAATTCCTTACCCGATCTTCTGTTTTCGCAAATCAATAATAAAAGAGTCAACTTCCTTTTGACTAGGGGTTCAAAAAGGTGACTTGAAACACCATAACTTAATTCCAAGTGGCGACTCTGTAAATAAATAAAAATAATCCCTATTCAAAGCCGTTACTTCAATTGGAAAAACCCTTTCTTTCTTTCCTTCGATTCGACACGACAATAAAAAGGGGTGTGACAATCGTGACACATATTATGCAGGAAATCTAGTGCATCTTCAATAGTTGATCTCATTCCATACGAAAGTCTGGAAGTATTTGTTGTCAGCCCATTCTCATTCTTAACCAATTATGGATTGTATTATGGAATTATGGAGTTGATAGTGCACTTGAATCTCTACCCAGCAATGCTATTTTATGCAATTTATCCAAATTCAAGGCCTTAGGATGGAAAAACTGTCCACACCTAAGTAGATAGGTGATCACTTGAACTATGTATTCATATTTATGTATAGTTGTGCATTTGAAAATAGATACAGTATAGTGCATTTGATTGGACACTGATTCACTTTTGCTTTGACCACATGATTTTGCTGGATCAACAGAGACAGGGAAAACTATACTTTCATCAGCTGCTAAGAGCAATCTTAATCTTGTGACTTTGGAATTTGGAGGGAAATCCCCTTTTATTTTGTGAGGATGCTGATATTGATACGGCCATTGAACAAGCTCACTTTGCTTTGTTCTTTAATCAGGTATTACCTATATATACTTCTGCATAGGGTGTTGATCAGGTTCATAGTAGATACTAACACCTATTGTATTAATTCTAAAAGGGCAATGTATCTGTGCTGGCTCTCGGACCTATGTTCACGAGAAAGTTTATGATGAATTTCTGGAGAAGGCAAAGGTACGTTCCCTGAAACGAAGAGTTGTTGATCCATTTAAATCAGGCAATGAGCAAGGTCCACAGGTATTGACGATCACTGCATTCTCTATTGTTGTTAATAATCAAAATATATTTACCATCCTGCTTTTTCTTGTTTCCTGAAAAGTTTAACAGCATGTATCTTTTTATTCTTAATTAACTTGACGAGGTAGCACTCTATGCAACAAACTATAGTTATCGTTTTCTCCTCTCAGCACTGCTTTGTAACTAAAGTTAAAAAATGTATATTTAAATTGTTTATAATTGTAGTACTGCTTAATTATAAAAAGTTTGATCAAATATCATAGAATTTTTTTTTTCTCATGCTCATTGCATCCTTGTACTTCCAAAAATTGCTCTAAATTATATGGGTCAATCTTGTTTCTCTGTTGTATAGTGTCTTATGTAGTGATTATATAGTTAAAGCTTAACTTGCTGAGCATTTAGTGTTCCTAATAAGGATGCAGAAAAGTAAGCTAAACTAAAAATAACATGGGTTGCAGAATGAATGATGGTTAGTTTTGTTTTTGGATTTAGATTAGCTTTTATTTGTATTTCTCATTTCTTAGTGATAAAAAATTGCATGTTTAGACTTGGTTGCTTCTTTTGTGATTTCTAGTTATCCATGATAATATTCATTAATCTCTTAATCATATTCTTTTATCTTCATTCTTTAAACAATTGTTATTGTTGAAGTTGATATTACTTTATAGATTTGTCACGGAGGTGTGTTACTTTGCAAAGGCAAAGCTAATTAGTACATTATCATATGATGTGGTTTAGTCAACATATTGACAATAGGAGGTCAGATGGAATGTCTATTTTATTGAGGGATTAAAAATATTTTTTTTCATTTGTTGAAGTATGAGTTATAAGCAGATCTATTTAGTGAATTAACTGTGAGCAAGAGATTGACCAGTGAGTTTAATTGCTTAAACACTTCATATAGTTCGTAAAGATGTTGGGTCCTAGTCTTGAACTAAAATAGGGAGCTTTACTGTATTAAATGCTTGAAAGGCTTGTAAATTTTTACTTTTGTGGTAGACTTCTGATGAAATTGAAGCCTTAAAGTTGATTTTTTTTCAAATTTGTGGGTTGAAAACTAGTGAACTAGCAATTGTTATTCGGGCTGGCAAAACAACAAATAAATAGATCCAGTTGGTGCCAATGCAGGAGGTGAGGTTCTGCTAAAACTAACTCTGACATGGTGCATGACTCTTTATAGATCTAGGAAATGAGTACAATATTATGTTTTGATCATTTAATAAGAATTGAATTGTTGGGGATTAGTTAAATTGTACATTAAATTTCCCCATACTCTTGATACTTATTTGGTTAATGTTGTTGAGTTAATACAATCCTCAGATATTAGCATTTTGTGCAAGAATAATGATATGTTCATTTCTCTCCAAAACAAAATGGTGTTTGGCAGGAATATGAGTGTTGCTCACACAAGATAGACCTTCATATTATGTATGCTTCGTCTTTGCAGTGCTTATAAAACTGGGCATTACAACATATGAAAGACATAGATCGTGTTACAGATTCTACCTTTGACCTCAATATGAACACTTTAAATTAAATTTTAATTGCGTTTTTCTCCTTTCCCTAGGTATAAAAGGTGAGATTTGAATCAAGACTACCTGCAAGCTGAGTATCACCATATTATTGATACTCTGGAAGAAACCTCCATTTATCTTAGTTTAGGAGTAATATTTAGTATATTTTAGCTAAATTAAATCTTGTTATCAGACATATTTTACTTTTATTAAGGAGCTTGTAATGAAATATTACCTTAGTATAATTTTAGTTCTTAATTGTATGATCATGGGTGAATTTTATTATAATTTGCATGTTTTATTATTTTATTTTACAATTTATGCAAGTCTAATTTAAAAAATAATCCGAATATGAAATAATTAAGCGTCATCAAATGTTTGATAATTAGTGACAAATTTTATCATCAAAGGATTTCAAGACATTTTGTCACAAAATAAATTAGTGTCATAAGTTGATTACATTTGGTGACAAAAAATATATTTATCCCGGTATCGTCCCTTTTATTGAATACGAACTATTTTTGTTTTTATGACAGTTGTAATTGTCACTAATCATGACCATTTATAGTGGCAATTCTATGTTGTCGGTAAAAAGCAATACTTTTAGTGACAAAGTGATAGATTTGACTACAAATTTTTTAACCTTTTTTATAATAATAAATTTATTACTAATTTATACATTTTGGGATGAAACACTTTTTTGTAAATAAAAAGCAGTCATTAATGACGAAATTACATTTGTTCAACCACGAAATAAATATAACTTTGGAGACAATTCATGTCGTCACTGATTGAACTAAATAATTAGTGACGATGTAGTTTTGTCGGTGTTAATAACTTTTTTAGTGACAAAATCATATTATCAACTACAAAAACTTATACTTTTTATGACAAACAAATTCGTCACAAATGCTACCCATTTGGGGACGATTATTTATTCTTGTAGTTAATATAACTTTTTTAGCGATGAAGCACTAAATCATCGTTATATACTTTTAGCGACCCACGTTTAGGGATGACTAGTTGACGAATTTTTTTTTTTGTCACACAAGATCTATTGTGACGAAATATGATTTATAGGTGATGAAATCATTCGTCACTGATAATCAATTTTCTTGTAGTACATACTTTCGTGTAAAATGAGTTACTCAAAAAATTGCTTATATAATAGCGCTACTAATTTGCAATAATATGTATTTTCATATTTGACATACACGTACAACGCACGTGCAGCAAAACTAGTACCATTTTTTACATCAGGTTCTTGGATTTTGTTTATACAAATAAAATGAAAAAGAAAACAAAGAATTTTTTCTTCAGCCAGTCGGGAATTACCAAACCTTGAAGGATAACATGGATTTGTTGATGTTGATATGATTGGAACTAATTCTCTGATGAAAATAGGAATTTGTCCAAGTGAGGAGTTGATAAACACTGCATTTGACAATTCAATTTTTGTGATTTCAATTCGACTTAATTGAGTTGTTGAGGAGATCGACATTGATTTCAAGAATAATATAGAAAAAGTGTATTGATGCTAGCATGTTAATTGACAAATTTAGACCTACAGTGATTTCAAAATTATCTAAATGCCCTTAAAGTGCCAAAGGAGACATGTTGACCTGCTGCCTACTTTGGAACATGAAACTCCCTCCTATAATATAAAAGTAAATAAAATATAGAGAAAATTTCAAAAACAACAAACTTGAGGGCTAAATTCAGCCTCCATAGCTACACTTTGCTAATTGCAATCCATAGCTACTATTTCAGATGCTAAGAATTTTTTTTTCTCTCGCCTCTCTTCCCGTTTCTCTCTTTTTCTCTTTCTCTTTTATTTCTCGTCCTCTCTCTCTCTCTCTTTTCCTCTTTGTATTTTGTATTTTCATATCTCTTTCTCTCCCTTTTATATTTTCACCTCTCTCTTTCTCCCTCTTTGTATTTTGTATTTTCACCATTCTCTCTCGCTCTATATATTTTATATTTTCAAATTTCTCTCTCTTTCTCCCTCTTTGCATTTTGTATTTTCACCTCTCTCTCTCTCTTTCTCCATCTTTGTATTTTATATTTTCACACTCTCTCTCTCTCCCTCTTTATATTTTATATTTTCACCTCTCTCTGTCTTTCTCTCTCTCTCCCTCTTTGTACTTTGTATATTAACCTCTCTCTCTCTCTCTCTCTTTTCCAAATGTATCAAACTTATCATTTGTATTTGTATATAAATAAGTATATGCATAATTTGTATTTGCTTGAGTCTATCATGTACAAATATAAATATATTATTTGATACATAAATGTATTATTTGTATTTGAATGGTTCAAGTTGTATCAACAAATACAACTCGTATCAACAAATACAATTGTATCAATGAATACTAAATACAAGTATATCGAAGATACCTGATTTTGTTAATATGCAAAATATAATTTATAAATACTATGATTAGGCTATAATATAGAACCATATAACATGCAAATCAAGAAAATACAAAATACAATTATATGAAGCTGGTCATTGGAATCAAATATAAAATACAAACACAAATGATACAAAAAATAAATATACTTGAATATATTGATACAAAACAAATGATACAAAATACAAGTATGAAAGATACTTGATATCATTAATACAGATACAAATATGTAATCCAATATATATATATATATATATATAATACAAATGATGCAGCCAACTATAATTACAAATATAAAACAAATGAGATAGAAATGAAACTATTTATTAAAAAATTATACAAATATTTGGGCAAAAAAAACTAAAAAAATGAAAGAGAAAGGGAGAGAGATAGGGGAGAGGTAGCGAGAGAGATATAGAGAAAAGGGGAGAAAGAGAGAGAGATATAGAGAAAAAGAGAGAAAGAGAGAGATATATAGAGAAAAGAGAGCAAGAGAGAGAGAGAGAGGGGTAGAGAGAGGCAGCAAGAGAGATAAAGAGGTGTAGAGAGCCAAGGGAGAGAGAGGAGGAAGACGAACGAGATTGGGAGAAAGAGGAGAGATATGCTATAAAAGGTGAAATATAGTAAAAAAAACTTTTAAATGTAACTATGTATAGTAAATACATAACTATGTTTGTCATGCCACGTAGTTTTTCAATAAATAAATATATGAAGAGAGATAGAGAAGCTTTAAACCCAAGTCCTGTTACTGGAAAAATCTCTCTGGTGACATCTCCAATGGTCCACCATACTCAGAGAAAAGAAGATGAAGAAGGTGGTGTGACATAGCTTTGATTTTGGCTCAATACAAATAAAATACTCAGCTGTATTTTTTCTTTCTTTTGCCCAAAAACACAGACACATATATGTTTTTTTTTTATAGCCAACTGTCATTCTTCTAGAATAGAAATATGGGCAGAATAGGATTCTGCATGATCTCCATGATCTTTATCTTTAGGTCTGTGACAGTTTTTTTTAGGAAAAGGACATCTTTCTTCATGTATATATACATTGTACAATTATGCATGAAAAGAGGATATACAACAAAAAATTTCCACAACTTCTCTTTATTTTTTCTCATGGTATCAGAGCCTTTTCTTCTTCTTTACGAATCAAAATCTTCTCCTAGTAATACTAATATATGATGGCTGAAATTACAAATCCAAAAGCTTCTATAACAGATGTACAAGATCCCAACAAGATTGATGTATCCCATCCTTATTTCCTTTCTTTTTCTGATACACTTGGTATGCATCTCGTGAGCACTATATTTGATGGATCTAGATATGGAAACTGGAAAAGAGGTATTCTAATCTCCTTTTCGGCCAAAAACAAGTTAGGTTTCATAAATGGAACCTGTCCAGCACCAAATAAAGGATAAAATGTGTTGATGCAATGGACTCGTTGTAATGATATGGTCATTGCTTGGTTGCTTAATTATCTGAGCACAGAGATAACTGAGAGTGTAATATATTCTCAGACTGCAGCAGATCTTTGGGATGAGCTTGAAAAGAGGTATGGGCAAGCTGATGGAACAAAATTCTTTCAACTTCAAAGAGCACTCAACAATGTGAATCAAGGAACCTCTGATGTTGCTTCATATTTCACCAAACTGAAGAGAATCTAGGACCAACTTAAGGAGCTCAACACTTTTGTGACCTATAGTTGTGAATGCATCTGTGGAGCGAAAATGCACAATCAAAAGATGGATGAAGATCAAAAGTTGATTCAATTCTTGATGGGTTTAAATGAGACATACAGTGCTGCTAAAGAAAATATACTCATGATGAAGCCCCTTCCAAATACATCACAAGCATACTCTATTATCTTGCATCAGGTGACACAAAAAGAGGTACACTTTATTCATAAGATCACTACTGATTCTTTTGCTCTCATGACTACATAGAGATGGAATTCTCAGAAGAAACCTATGGAGAACAGAGGCACAAATCAATATCAGCATCAAGGAAAGAAAATTGATCTATTCTGCAGATATTGCAAAAAGTCAGGACATGAGAAGGAAGTGTGTTACAAATTGGTAGGTTATCCACAACATTACAAAATTAATAAATAGGGAAAAAACAATTATGGGAATCAGCAGGCAAACATGGCAATCTAGATAGCCCAGGAAAGACAACAAATAATATCTCAAGTATGCTGGAAAATCAAGGTTATTCAAAGGAACAATGTGATCAGATAACTTTCTTGTTTAAAAATACACAGGGAGACAACTCTAGCGCCTTAAATTCTGAGCTGAATGCAATTGTAAACATGGCTGCTATGGAAACTGCTTGTGGTGTTTCTTCCCCTTTTTCTTCCAAGTCTCCTAATGAATATTGGATCATTGACTCAGGAGAAACATGTCACGCCCCAAATCCCATCGAGACATGATTGGCACCCGTAGCCGATAAGGCCCGAGAGAACTAACCTTTGCCTATGTTCTTCAATCATATGCATATCATAATCATAACCACCATTGCATAATAACATGAAAGACGAAGAAAGGAGAACATGGGACATATTTATACATACATATGAAACTTGGCCGTTGAGGCCATCCAGTCAAAACAACATATGTCCTTGACACTGATACACCCACATCGGTCTACAAAAGCCTCTAACAAGAGCATTGACCAAAACAAACCAAAAGTCGGGACAAGTCCCCGCTTTACACATTATGTACAATACCAAAAATAGATATACACTCTGACTCGGAGAAGCCCCGAATGAGCTGGAGCTCACCAAAGAACCGCTAACACTGGCACTCTACTGGGGAGGTCTACTGGGACCTGCGCCTGCAGCAAGTAAGGTAAATTCCCCGAGAGGGGTCAGTACGAAATAAGTACTGAGTATGCAAGGCTCAGATGAAACTGTACAATGCATGAATATTTCAATGAATATGTCAATGAACTCAAAACATATGAATAATCACTGTGAATAAGTCACCATGTTGCATTGTGGAAACCATGTGGATTGCTTTCATTACTTTCGTTGCTTTCTTTACAATCAATACTCACTTGTTATCACATATATCACAATGTACCCGAGACCCGACTGATCAGTGGGTCTTTCATAACATATCATTGTGTTGGAATCGAGTCGAGCTAGGCTTATGCCCCTAGACTTGCCACCCATACATCAATGCATCGGGATCGAGTCGAGCTAGGCTTACGCCCCTATACTTGCCACCCATAATTCCAAACCTCGGGATCGAGTCGAGCTAGGCTTACGCCCCTAGACTTGCCACCCGTACTTGATCATTGACCACATTTGCATTACTTTGTTCATTACTTTGAGATTGATACTTTGATAATCATAACATCACTTTAGAACTTTGGAACACAACAATGTTGGAAACTTTGAATCATTAACCAATGAGTGAAGGACATGTGAATAAATATCAATGAGAAATATAATATCACTAGCACCATGATACTATTAGAACCATTGGACAATAAGCCATGAACAAAAGACACAAGTATAGGCACTATTGGAATATTGGTACGTATCTTTATTTGAGATTTCGGAACATTAACCATGAATATGAGACATGAGATTCACAAATGATCCATGAGTAGAAAATATATGACAATGACTAGTGACATATCAATGTGAACACTATTTGCCGTAGGAAGATACGGACAAAGTAACCTTACATACCTTGGATTCACAATACGAATATACAACCTTCGATGCGTATACAATAATCCCTCTCCTTCTTTATGTGTCACTCTACAACATAAATACACAACGAAATTCACATTAACCACCAATCACTTTACAAATTCATACCATGTCAATGAGTCACATGTTTGCCTTTAAACATGTCATTTCCCCTTGACAAAACCATTGATTATACTATTATTCCAAAAATTCCATAATATTCCCAACATTGACCAATACATGAAAATCAATACATTTCACCACAATACTTCTCCTTTACACGTTCTTATCCATAACACTTCACAAATAATCCATCAAAGTACCTTAATACAACTCACAACACATATCGGCCAAAATCCCAAAATTTCCACTTTTAGACAAGAACAAGTTTAATACCAAAAATAACACCATACATGCTCATATTTTGTCCATACCATGCTTTTTCATCAAAGGCACAAGGCCTAATTCAAGTTCAATTTACCAAGATGACACATCTTTCACCAAAGGCAAAATACACTATTCATCACCTTGCCAACACCACTAGCATAATATATATAATCTTCCATGCATATAATATGGTAAACCAGAATAATAAACACTTACCAAAGCTTGGAATATGTTGATCTTGTCCAAAGAGTCCAAAGGATTTATTTGCTTTAGGGTTTGAAGTTTAAAGAAATGTGTGAGAAAATATCACAAAGGCATGAGAGTTTTTGGAAAATAAAATCTGATCTTGGGGCCTTTATATAGACCCCAAGTCATCCTTAGCCACACTTGGCATTACATGATATGTTTAATTGGTCACTTAGTGGAAGAATGGGTCATTTCTTCTTGGGCCAAGTCTTTTAATCCCATTTTGGGCCTATCTTTGGGCCCAATAACTCATATCCATGTAACCCATACAATTTCATGTATTATTCACCATATATCTCATGTTTACATAATTCCATAATGTCACGACAATATTCTTTTAAACATTTCTCATTCGTCCTTTCGATCGCAAAAATTAAAATTCTAGTCGCCCTTGGCTTCATTGAACATTTTGGATCACTATTCACATTTCATGATTTGATCATGTAGGAGTATGTAGGATTATATTGAAGTGTTTGAAGCTTTAACAATGCTCAAATAACGCCAAAGAACCAAAAGAAACCATCGAGAAATCGTCGTAGAATTGCGTTACGAATCGGGTCCGGGAAGGGCATAATGTTGTGCCTTGCGCCACACCCCCTGAAATAGGGTAGTGGCGCAAGAATCTTGCCTTATCTGAAGTTTCTTCAGGCTGGTGGCTTGCTCCACACCCCTGACACAGGGTAGTGGCGCAAGTTTCAGCAAAGTGCTGAAATTTTCGGCCACTTATCCAATGTTTACGTATCGTCCAATCCCTTATCAAAACACTACAAAATACTTACTTAGTGATCTTAACCATCAATTAAACATGACTTAAAGTCACCAAATGAGGTTCGAATGTGTACGAGTTCTTACCCAAAGGCTCCACGAAATCACAACACACCTCCTACGAAGATCTAATCGCACATGTTAAGTCTGATATCAAATGTTTCACCAATGACACTCTAAAACACATATTCATGGCATCTCAACACCTATGTAGGTATGATCCCAAGGTATCAAGTGAGGTTATAAAAGTACGGGGTGTTACAAAACACAACATATGACATCAAATGAATCTATGTTACATGATGTAATAGTCCTTAGATCACCTATAATGGTTCCTTTACCAAATTCACATGAAGTTCCTGTTACTTGTATAGGAAAATTGCATTTAGCACCCAATATTGTCCTTCATAATGTTCTTTATGTTCCTATATTCAAGCATAATATGCTCTCGGTTAAGAAAATATGTGAGCAATTTGATTGTAGTCTGACTTTTACTAAATTTGGATGTGCTTTACAGGTCCCTTCCCAGAAGAAGGGTCAAGTTTTAGGTGATGCCTCCACTGGTCTCTATGTGCTGTAGGGAGTTTCATTTTCACTGGAAGATAATCCTACCAAGTATACTGCCCCTTTAACTAATTTTAGTCAATTGTGTCAACCAAATAGTCTAGTTTTAGTTCCTTTTCATGTTTCAGTTTGTGCAAGAGCTTCATGCTCCAGTAATGAGAATCTTGTTTGTTTTGAGAATTCCAAAATCAATGAAATTGGTTCTGTTTGCAATCTTTCTCCTTTGGAGAATTTGTGGCATGGTCGTTTAGGTCATTTACCTTTTCATGCTATGAAATATATCAAAGGACTGCCTATTAAAATCAAAGACAAGAAAAACTTTCCCTGCACCATTTGCCTCCTTGCAAGACAAATCAAGCTTCCCTTTCCTATTAGTTCCATAACTACTAAACATTGTTTTGAATTGATACATATAGATACTTGGGGACCTAGTAAAACACCAACCTACAAGGGAGAAAAATACTTTCTCACCATAGTAGATGATTTTTCAAGAAGCACTTGGACCTATCTTCTTAGCACCAAGTCTAGTACATTCGTCATTTTGAAATCATTTCTATTTTTTGTGGATGAAAATTGTGTGATCTGATAACATTTTTGAATTAGGAAGTGGGACTGTGCCAAAAGAATTTTTTCTATCTCAAGGAATTATTTATCAAACTTCTTGTGTAGCAAGTCCACAACAAAATGGGGTTGTGGAGCATAAACATAGACATCTTTTAGAAACATGTCAAGCTCTTTTGTATCATTGTCATGAACCTAAAAAATATTAGGGCGATTCACTTTTGACTGCTACCTATTTGATAAATAGGTTTCCCTCCAAAGTTCTGCAAAATAAATCACCTTATCGAATTCTTTTTGGTAAGGAACCTGATTACAGTTCTTTGAAAATATTTGGTTGCTTATGTTTTTGCTCTACATTGGCAAGCCAGAGGGACAAGTTAGAAACAAGGGTTGTACCTGGAATTTTTCTTGGATATCATTTTGGAAAAAAAGGCTATAAAATTTTGAATCTGATAAACCAATAGATCCTTATTTCCAAGGATGTCAAGTTCATTGAAGATGTCTTTCCTTTTTTCTTATCCTAAAACCTTTGTCTAAGTTGTTTCCTACTAATTCCTCTTCCCCTATCGAGTCTTTTTCCACACCTCTCTCACATTTGAAGTCAGAATATTCCAACTCTGATGTTTCTAAGCCTGATTCACTAGTATAACATTCACCTCCAACAAGTGTTTCTCCTTATTCAGATGCTTTACCCTTATCCAGTTCTTCTACTCTTTCCTCACTATATCACACTTCTCCTGTTCCTTATCCATCAATAGGAGAACATATTTGTCAACTTCCACATGAAGATGAGCCCTCAGCACAGGAGCCAGTACAGAGGAGATCACACAAAGAACATCACAAACCAAAGTATTTGTCAGACTATATATGCAATGCTTCATTCTCTGATTTTTCTCCTAATCCCCCTTTTATTCTCTTGCATTCTTTTTCTTTCTCTACTCTAACACATGACAATCAGAGAATGGTAAACTCTATTTGTCAGATCATAGAACTAGTTTCTTACTATCAAGCAATGCAACATCCAGGTTGGCAGGCTTCTATGCAGCAGGAATTTGATGCATTAGAGTACAATCGAACATGTGATGTTGTTCCTTTACCTACAGGGAAGAAAGCTTTAGCCTGCAAATGGGTATATAAGTTTAAATTAAAGTCAAATGGATCATTAGAAAGGCTGAAAGCGAGATTAGTAATTCGCGGAGACACACAAAGGGAAGGTTTGGACTATATCGAAACATTTTCTCCCGTTGTTAAGCATACAACTATCAGATGCATTCTTACCATTGCTGTGAAAAGGGGCTAGAACTTATATCAGTTGGATGTCAATAACGCCTTTTTACATGGTGAATTGGATGAAGAGGTTTATATGAAATTTCCACCAGGTCTGGTTGCACCTTTTTCTCCTCTTGTTTATCGTCTCCGCAAATCTTTTTATGGTCTTAAACAAGCTTCACGTCAGTGGTATGCACAATTGTCTTCTACTTTGGGCACACGAGGATTCATTTCATCACTCAATGATTATTCTCTGTTCTTCAAATCTTCTGGTTCTTTGATCATAATAATTGCAGTATACGTGGATGACATCCTTATTACTGGTAAAATGACACTGAACTTTCTGAGGTTAAGGACTTTCTTCATGCTTAATTCAAAATTAAAGACCTTAGTTTGGCTCATTATTTTTTGGGTCTTGAACTTATTTGAGAACAAGGGGGATTGATTATAACGCAATGAAAATTTTCTCGCGATCTTCTTACTGAGTTTGAATGTCTTAACTCCAGATTTGCTTCATCTCCACTTGATCCTCATTGAAGTTCACATCTGATTGTGGTACTTTGTTACCATATCCCACCATTTACAGGCGGTTAATTGGTAAGCTCAATTTTTAAACCAACACACAGCTAGACTTATCCTTTGCAGTGCAAATCTTAAGCCAATATACGCAATTTCCTTACTCCGGCCACTATCAGGAAGCTTTACACACCCTCCATTAGGGGTGGGCATTCGGTTAGTTCGGTTCGGTTTTTGAATTTTGGTTTGGTTTTTCGATTTTCGATTTGGCAAAAATGAAAACCGAAACCAAACTGAAATAAATTCGGTTCGGTTTTTTCAAATTCGGTTCGGGTTTTTCAAATTCGGTTCGGGTTTTTTCGGTTTGTTTTTTCGGTTTGAGATCAAACTAGAGAGACTTTTTTAATCACAACTGGGCTTTTGAAATTGGATAAATTTTTTAGTAACTCTTTTCTAGTTCACTGCCAGTTAGTTATTACTTTCTTGAAATTGGATCCTATCACCACGAACAAGAAAATATAATCAAATTTCGATCACATCGAGCATCAACTATCATATTTCACATGGAAAACAAGATTTCACATGGAAAGCAAGGAAATGTGTTGCTAGTTTATCCAGGACAATAAAGAAAATCAAAATGGTTTTGATCAGAACCTAAGGTTGTCCAGAAGACTACGAGTCTACGACTAGACGATGAAGACGACAACGACGAGGAAGACTACGACTAACTAGACGACGTTGAGGGAGAGAGTGTGAGTGTGTGACTGTGTGAGAGTGAGACGACGCTGAGGGAGAGATTGGTTTTTTCCTTTTGGTTGGTTGGAGAGGAGAGGAGAGGCTGAGTGTGACTGTGGTCTGTGTAAGAAGAGAGGCTGAGTGAGTGACTAGGGTTGGGGACTTAGGCTTATTTATTAATAGGTTGGGCATATTTTGGGCCTATTGTTGTGGGTTTTGGGTTGGATTTTATAATTTATATATAATGGAAATATTAATATACTATATATATAATTTCGGTTTAACCGAATTATTTTTTTGAAAAACCGAAAACCGAACCGATTAACCGAATTTCTAAATTTTGAAACCAAAACCAATCCAAAAATCGAAAAACCGAAACCAAAATTTAATTTCGGTTTGGTTTTTCGGTTTTTTCGGTTTCAACCAAAATATACCCAGCCCTACCCTCCATTACATTAGCAAAAATCCAGGCCTTAGATTATACATGTCTCCAGATCCTTCATTTCAACTTCTTGCATTTTGCGACTCCGATTAGGCAACTTGTTCTGATTCCAGGAGATCTGTCAGTGGATTTTTTCTCAGCCTAGGCGGTTCTCCTATCTCATGGAAGTCAAAGAAACAACCAGTGGTAGCTCTTTCCTCTGCGAAGGTAGAATATAGGTCAATGCGTCGCCTTGTTGCCGAAATTGCTTGGGTCGTGCAGCTTTTACAAGATCTCTCTGCTCCTCCTTCTTTACCAGTTCCTCTGCATTGTGACAATCAGGCGCGACCATCCATATAGCTAAAAACCCAGTCTTTCATGAAAGTACTAAACACATCGAATTAGATTGCCATTTTGTTCGAGAAAAATTACTGGAAGGATTGATTTCCCTGTCTTTTATACCATCTTCCTCTCAAATTGAACATTTTTACAAAGGCGCTTTCTGGCCCTCTTCATCGACATTTATTGGCCAAGTTGGGCATCCACTCGGGATCTCCAACTTGAGGGGGGGTGTTACTGGAAAAATCTCTCTGGTGACATCTCCAATGGTCCACCATACTCAGAGAAAAGAAGATGAAGAAGGTGATGTGATATAACTTCAATTTTGGCTCAATACAAGTAAAAGACTCAGCTCTATTTTTTCTTTCTTTTGCCCAAAAACATAAACACATGTATGTTTTTTTATAACCAGCTGTCATTCTTCTAAAATAGAAATATGGGCAGAATAGAATTCTACATGATCTCCATGATCTTTATCTTTAGGTCTGTGACAGTTTTTTTAGGAAAAGGGCATCTTTCTTCATGTATATATACATTGTACAATTAAGCGTGAAAAGAGGATATACAACAGAAAATTTCCACAACTTCTCTTTATTTTTTCTAAAGTCCCGAACCTCCAAGCTAGCTCTTCCGAGAAATTTTATTTATGAGTCACATAACAAAGGCTATTTATGTGAGGTTCCATATTACTTGACATGTGGACTTATGGGTTCCACTTGGTTACTTTAAGATATAAAATTAAAAAAAGAGAACCGGCGACCATAATGAGCCACAATAAGTCTAAAGTGACACAAATAAGCCACTCATTTAATTTGTAACCAAAATAGGCTACACGGAATAAAAAATTTCGTTTTACCATATTTTCTTAACGTCCCGTTAAGTGACGGGAACGACAGTGAATAATTGGAAAACACGGAGTAAAAAGTTTTGGGGTATAAAACGGAACTAAAAGTTCCGTGTTTGTTTTAAATTTATTATTAACCCGGAACTATTTATTCCGGGTTCTATAAAAATTAAAAAATAAAAACTAAAACGGAAGTAAAAGTTCCGTTTTGTAATTTTTTATTTTTTTTTAGTAACCCGGAACAATTTGTTCCAGGTTAGTTTATTTTTTTTTGGGAACCCGGAATGTAATAATCCGTTTTAGGTGAAAAAGCAGTAACATCATCGGCTCCACCATAGCTTTAAAAGATCAACGGACGTAAAGGGGTCGCATCTACCGACCTTAAGATCGGTTATTGTTGGACTTCACTATTTAGGTATTTTTTTTAAAAAAATTTCTTTCAATTAATCTTTTTCTATTCCGATGATAGAATTCTGTTGTATGTATTTGCCACCCATTTATTTAATCACCTTGTTAGATACTTGTTCGTCTGAATTGATAAAAATTAATTGAATTTCATTTTTAAAAGAATTAAAATTTCATTTTTTTTTTATTTGTGTTTGGAATTGTGATTTGTTGTATTGTTTTCGGAATGGTGCATTGTTGCACTTGCTTTTGGTTGTAATCATATTGAAATTAAAATTTTCCATATCATAATGTGTTCAATAGTTCGTCAATTATATGCCCTTTTTGAACTACTTACTTATTATTAATCCTTGGCAAAATGAATAAAAAAAACTACTGCTAATAATAATAATAGTAACTTATAAATTAGGTTGTTTAGGAATTTATTGGCATCACTAATTAGGTTCAAATTGTATAAAACTCAATTAAAGGATTCTATAATAGTAACATAATTTTAGCTCAGAAATAGGGAAAATAAGGTGTAAATTGGTTATAATATGTAATTTTGAATTATTTTTTTTTTTTGGTGAATTTACATAATTTCCTCAATTTTAGCTCAGAAATAGGGAAAATAAGGTGTCAATTGGTTATAGGGTGTAATTTTTAATTTATTTTTTTTTGGGGGGGGGGGGGGCGGTAATTAACAAAATTTCCTCAATTTTAGCTCTGAAATTGGGAAAATACGTTGTAATTTGGTTTTGAAGTGTAATTTTCATTAATTATTAATCATCATTATTTGTTTAATGAAGCAAATTTTGACTTTTTATGGTTGGATTAACGAATGTACCTTTGATTAACTGAAAATGAAATGAAACCAAGTTGTTTTTCTTATTTGCCACTTGGATTAACAAATTTAACATTACAGCTTAATAATAGTAACATAATTTGAATTGTACTACTTCTATTCTTCCATGAGCTTTTCCAGCCTTTCTAAAAGTGAACTCTGCTCCGTCCTATATTAACTCAATCTACACAATCAAACAAATGTGTCTGAGTTGGGCATTCAAATTGGATAATTTAGGTTTGCAAAATACCAAGTGCAAATGAAGCAATTGTTCATGTGCTATAGAATTATTTGTTTCGTTGTACCTTATTTTGTTAACGTCTTCGTTAACTGTGAGGAACAGTGAAAAATTAAAAAACACAGAGTAAAAACCTCTGAGTTATAAAACGAACCTAAAAATTTTGGCTTTTGAATTAATTTATTCTTAATCCGGAGTTATTTATTCCGAGTTAGGTTTTTTTTTTTAATTTTGTTTCAATAAGTCTTGTTGTATTCCGATTTTACTATTCCGTTGGATTTATTTGCTACCCATTTATTTAATCACCTTGTTAGATACTTCTTAGGCCTAATTGGTTTAAAAAAAATAAATTTTGTTTTTGAGTAGAATTCAAAGTTCACTTATTTTTCTCTATTTTTTATCTGTGTTTGGAATGGTGATTTCTTTGTCTTGTTTTTGGAATGTTGATTTCTTTCAGTTGTTTTTTGGTTGTTTTCATAGTGAAAACGTTGATAAGTTTTCTCTTGCTAGGATTTTTTGTTTGTTGCCTTCCCATATAGCTTGAAATAAATCTCTTGATTGACAGTACTTTTCGAGGACAAAGTGTGTATTATTGCATACATGCATTGTATAATAAGAAACAAGGAACCAACGTATAGTAAAGTTGAAAGCAAGATAACGATTGAAAAGGATAAATAAAAAAAAGAATTTGTGTTCTAATACATACATGACTTTGATTAAAAATTAAGTTAACATTCAAAAAGAGGACATCAAGTCATTAATCAACACAAGGTATTAAGAGATGGAATTTTCAATCTTTTTAGGGATAGGGTAGGTAGTATTTGATTTTCCTCTCTTATAATCTGTTATTAACCTACTACTATGGTGGCTATAATTTTGTTCAATTGTGAAGGAAATGTCTTAAAATTTTTTATAAGGTTACTTTAATCAAGTGAATAAAGTTAATAAAAAAATAAAATAAATATATGTGTGCAGGTTGCTATTAAAAATGGAGCGTGTTGTGAACCCAGGTCCTGTAGTTGGTACCCTGCTTCGTATACAGGATGATCATAGGTCCGAGTGGCTTTGGAAGGGAAAGATAGATATAGGATCATGTATGAGGCCTGACCGATTAGATAAGGTTTGGAAATTATTGTCACGACCCAATATTTGGGTCATGATGGCGCCTATCGTAACCCACCAATAGGCAAGCCAAACCCTAGTCCGGAGCAACAAGCGACGGGCTAACGGGCGGGATCTCATAAAACAGAGAAGAAGTGAAAGTAACCATATTTATAAACATGCTAAGACTGAGAAGGAAGAGGACAATGTATATAAAGTCCAGAACCCCTCCCAAGACCTGGTGGGGTCAGTACATGAGCCACTACTAACATACCCAAAATACAAGACAGAAACCAAACATGTATAATAAGTACAATAGTCTTGAGAGCAAAAGACTATACAGTAGAGGATGGAGAAGGATCTGCCTCGGACGTCAGTAAGCTCACCCTGCTCCGGAATCAGTGCTGAGAAAAGAGTCACGTCAAAACCGTCGACTGGTGCCTGGATCTGCATCGGGGAAAAAGATGCAGAAGTGCAGTATGAGTACCAGGGCAACGGGTACTCAGTAGGCATCATCGGCTGATTGAGCTTAATATAATATAAGCAAGCTAAAGTGCAGGGGGCATGCTAAGTCCGGGGTACAAGCAATAGATACATAAGTAACGGCCGAGGCGTATAGATATGCTCAGGAAAATATAAGTGCGATACATAATAACGAGTAAATAAATGCGTAAGTAAACACACAAGTCAAACATAACCTATCTGGGCCCCTATAAGCCCGATAGGCACACGGAAGAAAACAATAACCCAGTCTGGCCCCCATAAACCAGCGGGACACACAAGAAAAGTAAATGCATAGTCACCAGTGTCTCGAGGCTGTATCAGTATCCAGTAACCACAATAACCAACAGGAGTGCACCGGGCTTGAACCGGCACCAATGGGTAATAACAAGAGGCCAGACGCCGGAGTCGAACCGGAAGCAGTGGGTAATAACAAGAGGCCACATATATATCATATCTGCCGGACTCGAACCGGAACTCATAGAACAACAACATCATAATCACGGTACCCAGTACCAAAACTCTCCAATCATATCATAACCAGATGCCGGACTCGAACCGAAACTCATAATAATCAGTGGCCGGACTCGAACCGGAACTCATAGTGTACCACAATCCGAGGCCGGACTCGAACCGGAACACCCAATAGTCAATAACCAAAATCATCATACCTGAATCAGTAGCCGGACTCGAACCGAAACTCATCATAGCCAGTAACCAGAACAGAATCAAAGGTCATATCATATCAAATAAACGGGGAACGCCTTAGTGCCAAGTTATTACTATTATATAGGTACAGAAGCTAACTCTACAACATGCTACAAGTCAATCTCGGGGTCCTTCTAGGTCAACTACCTACTGTAAAAATATGTATATAAAAGTCTGGGTATACATTACAAGTCATGGAAAGGCGGTTCAGCGTTCTAAGTCAAACTAGCCTATCTCAATCAAATACGGTGCTATCAGAGACGAACAAAGCTAGACAGTCCAACCGGGTATAATCGGGGTGACTCAATCCCGTCATAACCCTAATAGTCATATAGGGCTTATCTAAGCCCAAAGACGTCAAAGTTTCGACAAGCCGACAAAAAAGGGTAACGGGGCCCGCTACCGGGTCCCGAAAACCAAGTCTGGTTATACTTGTCTAAGTCTGGGCTAAGTCTGTCTAAGACTGGACTAAGGTCCAACAATAACATTCTCAGACTAGCAACAACATCAACAATACTATCTGACCCCAAATAGGTCATCTGTGGGGTACCACGAGGATAACGGGCCTGGAATATATCCGAATAGCCCTATCCGGCCTAGAAGGCCTAAATCACAGTAAACCACCACCACCAAGTCTATAATACCAGCCCACAATACCAGCACAATAGCATACATATATCACACATAAGCCCAATCTAAGTGCAAAGGAAGGTAAACCTAGCCTACATGGCCGCCGCCGCAAGCTTGCTAAAAGAACCAACTATTCAGGAGCCTTCCCCTTCCGAGAGGCCTCCGACTGCTGCCAAGCTACCAAAATAATAAACTACATGTCAAAACATGACTATTGACACCTATATTGCATTAGTTCGGAAAATACCCGAAAATCCCACGTGGGGCCCGCTTGCGAAATCGCAAAACCAAAACCGTCACAGTGTCCCAAATAACTCTGTGACCAATAGTCACATTAGATGTTATCCAATCCGAGCTCATATTAAGCTCTAAATAAGCACCAACAATACCAACGTATAAGAAAACTACCGTAAATAAAATAAAACTTACCAAAATAACGATTATTACACGTCCACAAACACTTTCCCACTAGAACCCGAGCTTGAATAACTTGATGTAGGTAATAAATTTATGAAACATCAAAAAATGTTTTTATGTGAAATTCTCTTATCAAAGTATGTATAGATATACATATGCAGATCCAATGGTCTTCATTTGGTAAGTGACGTGAATGAACAAAAATGAATGCAAATGGCACTTGAAACAATATATGTCACTTAGTTGCTAAATGCACTAAGTTGCTGCCACCAGTACACTTGTTGTATGCTTTCCTCCACTTCCACGTGTGAAGTGGAGGTGTTTAATACCTCACTCCTATATATCCCACTTGTGTATATTCGGGTATTGCATAGACTCGTGGTAAAATAAATACAACTTTTTGAATATACCATAATTAATAGAAAATTATTTTTAATAAAACCTCTATAAAATAATAATATTATTTTAACATATTTAGATTTACTATCTCCACTTAAAATATTAATAAATTATAAAACTATTATAAATTAGTATAGATATATCATAACTAAAGAATTTTATAAATTTCAAAAACATTTTCGAAAGGTAATTAACTATGTCATTTTACAAAATTTTAATTTAATTTAATATTTTACAACCTGCTCGGTCTAACTAATATTCTCAAACGAACTGCCCGGGAACCGGACTGTCAGTCCCAGCAAGTCATAAATAACTTGGGGCAGTTATAGAAAAGCTCTAAACGCTGAGAACACACAAAAACGAGGGAAATGACCTGGAAGGTCATTACAATATCCACTACTAAAAAGGACTTTCGTCCGCGAAAGTCAAGAATAAGCACGTACCTGAAGTCGTGAACAAGTAGGGATACTGGGCTCGCATGTCACGTTCAAGCTCCTAGGTAGCCTCCTCAACCGGACAGTGACGCCACTGTACCTTAACCACTGGAATATCCCGGGAGCGTAACTGTCTGACATTTCTGGCTAAAATGGACACAGGCTCCTCCACAAACGTTAGTTTCTCGTCTAACTGAACTGAGTCCCACTGAAGCACATGCGTCTCATCTGGAATATATTGTCGTAGCATAGAAACATGAAATACTGGGTGGATAGCTGAAAATGCCGGAGGTAAAGCTAACACATAAGCCACCTCTCCAACGATCCGTAAAATCTCAAAGGGTCCAATATATCTGGGGCTAAGCTTACCCTTCCTACCAAACCGCATCACGCCCTTCATGGGCGATACTCGTAAGAAGACCCTATCACCCACCCTGAATTTCAATGGACGACGTCTACGGTCAGCATAACTCCTCTGTCTACTCTAAGCTGTCCGCAGCTTGTCCTGAATTACTCAAACTCGGTCCAAAGATTCTCGGAGCAAATCTGTGCCACGAGGATTGACTTCTGAAGTTTCGAACCAGCCAATTGGAGATCGACACCGTCTGCCATATAAAGCCTCAAACGGAGCCATTTGAATGCTGGAGTGGAAGCTATTATTATACGCGAACTCGGCTAAAGGTAAGAATTGATCCCATTGACCCCCAAAGTCTAACACACAAGCGCGGAGCATATCCTCCAATACCTGAATCGTCCTCTCCGACTGCCCGTCTGTTTGAGGGTGAAATGCAGTGCTGAGGTCCACCTGGGTACCCAACTCTTCCTGGAAAGTCTGCCAGAAACTGGAGGTAAACTGAGACCCTCGGTCTGAGATAATGGATATTGGCACTCCATGTAGGCGGACCACCTCCTGAATATATACACGAGCTAACCTCTCAGCACTATAGGAGACTCGAACAGGGATAAAGTGTGCAGACTTAGTCAACCGGTCCACAATAACCCAAATACTATCAAAACCACGGGAGGTGCGAGGCAATCCAACAATGAAATCCATAGTGACCCGCTCCCATTTCCACTCGGGAATGGGCAATTGCTGAAGCATTCCACCAGGTCTCTGGTGCTCGGCCTTTACCTGCTGACAACAAAGGCATCGGGCTACAAACCCTGCTATATCTCTCCGCATACCGCTCCACCAATAGTGTTGTCTCAGATCTCTATACATCTTAGCTGTCCCGGGGTGAATAGAATAACTAGAACTGTGAGCTTCACGCAAAATCAACTGAATTAAATCTTCAATCCTCGGAACACAAATACGACCGTCAAACCTCAGAACACCATCAGAACCCAAGGTAGCTCTCTCAGACTCACCCTTCAATACCTGATCTCGAATTCTACGGAGACCGCTATCTTCAAATTGACGACTCTGAATCTGCTCCAGCAAAGTAGATCTCGCACCAACACAAGCGATAACCTTTCTGGGGTCAGAAATATCCAAACGCACCATCGAGTTAGCTAAGGACTGAATATCCAAAGCCAACGGCCGCTGAGAGACTGGAATGAAGGCTAAGCTACCCATACTCACTGCCTTCCGGCTCAAGGCGTCCGCTACCACATTCGCCTTGCCCGGATGATAGAGAATAGAGATATCATAGTCCTTTAACAATTCAATCCATCTGCGCTGCCTCAAATTAAGATCCCTCTGAGTCATGATATGCTGAAGACTGCGGTGGTCTGTAAAGATCTCACAATGCACACCGTATAGATAATGCCTCCAAATCCGCAGTGCAAATACTACCGCTGCTAATTCTAAGTCATGAGTGGGATAATTACGTTCGTGCACCTTCAGCTGCCTCGATGCGTAAGCAATGACACGACCCTGCTGCATCAGAACACATCCCAAACCAATACCAGACGCATCACAATACACGGTAAAACCCTCGCCCTCAACTGGAAGAGTCAACACAGGGGCAGAAGTAAGTCGATCCTTGAGCTTCAGAAAGCTTGCCTCACAATCCTCAGACCACTGAAATGGAACCTCCTTCCTGGTCAGTCTGGTCATAGGAGATGCAATAGACGAAAAGCCCTCAACAAACCGTCTGTAATATCCTGCCAACCCAACAAAACTGCGTACCTCAGTAGGCGACGTGGGCCTAGCCCAACCTCGAATAGCCTCAATCTTTGCTGGATCTACCATGATACCGTGTCTGGATACAACGTGCCCCAAGAAAGCTACAGACTCAAGCCAGAACTCACACTTTGAGAACTTGGCATAAAGCCGATGATCTCTCAAAGTGTGAAGCACAATCCTCAAATGCTGCTCGTGCTCCTCGCTGCTCTTTGAATAAACCAAGATGTCATCAATAAACACAATCACAAAAGAGTCTAAGTATGGCCTGAATACACGATTCATCAAATCCATGAAAGCTGCTGGGGCATTAGTCAACCCAAAAGACATCACCAGGAACTCATAATGGCCGTACCGAGTCCTGAAGGCTGTCTTTGGGATGTCCTCAGCCCTAACTCTCAACTGATGGTATCCAGATCTCAAATCTATTTTTGAGAATACTGCTGCACCTTGAAGTTGATCAAACAAATCATCGATACGAGGCATAGGATACCTATTCTTCACCGTCACCCTATTTAGATGCCTGTAATCAATACACATACGCATAGATCCATCCTTCTTCTTTACAAACAGAACTGGAGCACCCCACGGAGATACACTTGGCCTGATAAAACCCTTCCCCAGAAGATCCTGAAGCTGACTACTCAACTCTCTCAACTCAGCAGGAGCCATACTATAAGGAGCCATAGAAATAGGTCGAGTGCCTGGCTCAAGGTCGATAATGAACTCTATATCACGCTCAGGAGGAAAGCCAGGTAGGTCAGTCGGGAATACATCAGAAAACTCATGAACAACCGGGACGAATTCAAGTGACGGACTCTCAATGCTAGCATCCCAAACATAAGCAAGGAATGAATCACATCCCCTCGACATCAATCTACGAGCACGAACATATGAAATAATCCCTGTCGGTGTGCGGCTAATAGAACCCTGCCACACCACCGGGGGTACACCAGGCATGGCTAAGGTAACAGTCTTGGTAAAGCAATCCAAGACTGCATGATGAAAAGACAACCAGTCCATGCCCAGAATCACATCAAAGTCTACCATGGCCAATACAAAAAAATCAACCTGAGTCTCAAACTCCTGAATAGTCACCAGACAAGATCTATATACCCGATCCACTACTAAGGAATCACCAACGGGGGTATATAAACATAAGGGCATAGATAATAACTCAGAACACAAACCCAACCGTGGTGCATAATAAGTAGATACATAAGAAAACGTGGATCCAGGATCAAATAATACAGAGGCTGGCTGATGGCATACGGAAATCGTACCTGTAATCACTGCATTCGAAGCCTCAGCCTTCGGTCTAGCCGGCACGGCATACAACTGACGCTGGCTACCACTAGTCTGAGCACCGCCCTGACCACCAGTCCGACCTCCCTGCGCTCTACCTCGAGAACCCTGGGGACCACCCCGACGACCCTGTGCACCACCTCTACCTGCTGGAGGTATAGATCTGAGGGGCTGTGCTGTCTGAACTGAAGGCTCAATCGCCATGCGCTGAGGACACTCACGCGCAAAATGACCGACAACCCCACAAGTGTAGCATGCTCCTGGCTCCTGCTCGGCCTAGAAGGTCCGACTGAGCTGGTATGACCACCTCTAGTCAATGAACTGGACTGACCACGTCCTTGAGGCTGGCTAACAGAACCACTATAGGTGGGCTGACCCCTATCAGATATTTGCAAAGCTGACTGTACGGGCCTACTGGGCTGACCCTGTCGCTGAAAAGACTGTTGCTGCTGCTGAGGGTACCTACCCTAAAACTGGAACCCACGACCTCTGAACTGCGAACCACTATGGCTCCCACTGAAACTACCCTGAACACGAGGTCTCTTATCGCTGCCCCCTTGGGCCTCGCGATCCATCTCCTTAATAGAGTATACATGCTCGGTAATCTCTGCGAATGACTTCCCTGAAGTCACTAAACTCTGGGTAGCTCTGCGGAGTGGCAATCTCAGTCCCCTGACAAAACATCTAACTCTCTCATACTCATCAGGCAAAATAGAAGTAGCATGCCTAGCAAGATCATGAAACCTCGCCTCATACTCGGCGACAGATAACGAACCCTGAGTCAATCTGGAGAACTCATCTCTAAGTCGCTCCCGCATAGTACGGGGCATATACTTTCCCAAGAAAATCTCAGAGAATTGGGTCCAAGTAACCGGCGGAGATCCTGCTAGCCTGGAATCAAGATATCCCCTCCACCATCTCCTCGCTGCAGTATCAAACTGATATGCCACAAAATCAACACCACGAGACTGTACCAATCCCAAATTCTGCAATCTATCCTTGCAGCTGGACAAGAACTCATATGCATCCTCACCCGGAGTACCAGCAAATCTCGGTGGAGTCAACCTCAAGAAACGCCCCAACATCTTCTGCTCATCGACAGACATAGCAGGCTGATCTATAACTGGCTGTGGAGCTACCGGTGCTGGCGGAATCTCAACTCTGGGTGCTGCAGCTACAGGCTGCGCCCCAACACCAACTCCCTGTACTGCTGGTTGGGCTCCCTCGGCTGACGGACCTCCAACTATCCCCAACAACTGAAGTAATGTACCTCGAAGCAAAGAAGCATCTATAAATCCAGGTGGAGCCTGGGCTGCTCCCTGGCCCACCGGCTGCTGTGGCGGCGGAGCATCTGGAGCTATAACAGGATTGGGTAACTGATCCCTAGCATGATCTCGGCCTGGGGCTGCTACTCTACCCTGCCCCCGACCTCTGGGTCGACCTCGGCCCCTAACTGGAGCCCTTGCTGCAGGCTCGGGGTCCTGACCCTCGGGTCTCGCACCATGCGTCCTAACCATCTGCGTAAAGAGTGAACCAAATGAAGATCAGAAACCAACACAGACCCAATGCACGGACATGAGTCAAGAAAATGAGAGACTCCCCTAAAACTGCTCCGTAGCCTCCCGAGGATAGGATACAGGCGTCCCTGCACCGATCCACAGGACTCTACTAAACAGTGGCTCATGTACTGACCCCACCAGGTCTTGGGAGGGGTTCTGGACTTTATATACATTGTCCTCTTCCTTCTCAGTCTTAGCATGTTTATAAATATGGTTACTTTCACTTCTTCTCTCTTTTATGAGATCCCGCCCGTTAGCCCGTCGCTTGTTGCTCCGGACTAGGGTTTGGCTTGCCTATTGGTGGGTTACGATAGGCGCCATCATGACCCAAATATTGGGTCGTGACAGCTCCCTGCCACACTACCGGGGGTACACCAGGCATGGCTAAGGTAACAGTCTTGGTAAAGCAATCCAAGACTGCATGATGAAAAGACAACCAGTCCATGCCCAGAATCACATCAAAGTCTACCATGGCCAATACAATAAAATCAACCTGAGTCTCAAACTCCTGAATAGTCACCAGACAAGATCTATATACCCGATCCACTACTAAGGAATCACCAACGGGGGTAGATACACGTAAGGGCATAGATAATAACTCAGAACACAAACCCAACCGTGGTGCATAATAAGTAGATACATAAGAAAACGTAGATCCAGGATCAAATAATGCAGAGGCTGGCTGATGGCATACGGAAATCGTACCTGTAATCACTGCATCCGAAGCCTCAGCCTCCGATCTAGCCGGCACGACATACAACTGACGCTAGCTACCACTAGTCTGAGCACCGCCCTGACCACCAGTCCGACCTCCCTGCGCTCTACCTCGAGAACCCTGGGGACCACCCCGACGACCCTGTGCACCACCTCTACCTGCTGGAGGTATAGATCTGAGGGGCTGTGCTGTCTGAACTGAAGGCTCAATCGCCATGCGCTGAGGACACTCACGCGCAAAATGACCGACAACCCCACAAGTGTAGCATGCTCCTGGCTCCCTGCTCGGCCTAGAAGGTCCGGCTGAGCTGGTATGACCACCTCTAGTCGATGAACTGGACTGACCACGTCCTTGAGGCTGGCTAACAGAACCACTATAGGTGGGCTGACCCCTATCAGATATTTGCAAAGCTGACTGTACGGGCCTACTGGACTGACCCTGTCGCTGAAAAGACAGCTGCTGCTGCTGAGGGTACCTACCCTGAAACTGGAACCCACGACCTCTGAACTGCGAACCACTATGGCTCCCACTGAAACTACCCTGAACACGAGGTCTCTTATCGCTGCCCCCTTGGGCCTCGCGATCCATCTCCTTAATAGAGTATACATGCTCGGTAATCTCTGCGAATGACTTCCCTGAAGTCACTAAACTCTGGGTAGCTCTGCGGAGTGGCAATCTCAGTCCCCTGACAAAACATCTAACTCTCTCATACTCATCAGGCAAAATAGAAGTAGCATGCCTAGCAAAATCATGAAACCTCGCCTCATACTCGGCGACAGATAACGAACCCTGAGTCAATCTGGAGAACTCATCTCTAAGTCGCTCCCGCATAGTACGGGGCATATACTTTCCCAAGAAAATCTCAGAGAATTGGGTCCAAGTAACTGGCGGAGATCCTGCTGGCCTGGAATCAAGATATCCCCTCCACCATCTCCTCGCTGCAGTATCAAACTGATATGCCACAAAATCAACACCACGAGACTGTACCAATCCCAAATTCTGTAATCTATCCTCGCAGCTGGACAAGAACTCATATGCATCCTCACCCGGAGTACCAGCAAATCTCGGTGGAGTCAACCTCAAGAAGCGCCCCAACATCTTCTGCTCATCGACAGACATAGCAGGCTGATCTATAACTGGCTGTGGAGCTACCGGTGCTGGCAGAATCTCAACTCTGGGTGCTGCAGCTACAGGCTGCGCCCCAACACCAACTCTCTGTACTGCTGGTTGGGCTCCCTCGGCTGACGGACCTCCAACTATCCCCAACAACTGAAGTAATGTACCTCGAAGCAAAGAAGCATCTATAAATCCAGGTGGAGCCTGGGCTGCTCCCTGGCCCACCGACTGCTGTGGCGGCGGATCATCTGGAGCTATAACAGGATTGGGTAAATGATCCCTAGCATGATCTCGGCCTGGGGCTGCTGTTCTACCCTGCCCCCGACCTCTGGGTCGACCTCGGCCCCTAACTGGAGCCCTTGCTGCAGGCTTGGGGTCCTGACCCTCGGGTCTCGCACCATGCGTCCTAACCATCTGCGTAAAGAGTGAACCAAATGAAGATCAGAAACCAACACAGACCCAATGCACGGACATGAGTCAAGAAAATGAGAGACTCCCCTAAAACTGCTCCGTAGCCTCCTGAGGATAGGATACAGGCGTCCCTGCACCGATCCACAGGACTCTACTAAACATTGGATCATGTACCGACACTACCTACAAAACCTGGCTTTGATACCAAGCTGTCACGACCCAATATTTGGGTCATGATGGCGCCTATCGTAACCCACCAATAGGCAAGCCAAACCCTAGTCCGGAGCAACAAGCGACGGGCTAACGGGCGGGATCTCATAAAACAGAGAAGAAGTGAAAGTAACCATATTTATAAACATGCTAAGACTGAGAAGGAAGAGGACAATTTATATAAAGTCCAGAACCCCTCCCAAGACCTGGTGGGGTCAGTACATGAGCCACTACTAACATACCCAAAATACAAGACAGAAACCAAACATGTATAATAAGTACAATAGTCTTGAGAGCAAAAGACTATACAGTAGAGGATGGAGAAGGATCTGCCTCGGACGTCAGTAAGCTCACCCTGCTCCGGAATCAGTGCTGAGAAAAGAGTCACGTCAAAACCGTCGACTGGTGCCTGGATCTGCATCGGGGAAAAAGATGCAGAAGTGCAGTATGAGTACCAGGGCAACGGGTACTCAGTAGGCATCATCGGCCGACTGAGCTTAATATAATATAAGCAAGCTAAAGTGCAGGGGGCATGCTAAGTCCGGGGTACAAGCAATAGATACATAAGTAACGGCCGAGGCGTATAGATATGCTCAGGAAAATATAAGTGCGATACATAATAACGAGTAAATAAATGCGTAAGTAAACACACAAGTCAAACATAACCTATCTGGGCCCCCATAAGCCCGATAGGCACACGGAAGAAAACAATAACCCAGTCTGGCCCCCATAAACCAGCGGGACACACAAGAAAAGTAAATGCATAGTCACCAGTGTCTCGAGGCTGTATCAGTATCCAGTAACCACAATAACCAACAGGAGTGCACCGGGCTTGAACCGGCACCAATGGGTAATAACAAGAGGCCAGACGCCGGAGTCGAACCGGAAGCAGTGGGTAATAACAAGAGGTCACATATATATCATATCTGCCGGACTCGAACCGGAACTCATAGAACAACAACATCATAATCACGGTACCCAGTACCAAAACTCTCCAATCATATCATAACCAGATGCCGGACTCGAACCGGAACTCATAATAATCAGTGGCCGGACTCGAACCGGAACTCATAGTGTACCACAATCCGGGGCCGGACTCGAACCGAAACACTATCATCATACCTGAATCAGTAGCCGGACTCGAACCGAAACTCATCATAGCCAGTAACCAGAACAGAATCAAAGGTCATATCATATCAAATAAACGGGGAACGCCTTAGTGCCAAGTCATTACTATTATATAGGTACAAAAGCTAACTCTACAACATGCTACAAGTCAATCTCGGGGTCCTTCTAGGTCAACTACCTACTGTAAAAATATGTATATAAAAGTCTGGGTATACATTACAAGTCATGGAAAGGCGGTTCAGCGTTCTAAGTCAAACTAGCCGATCTCAATCAAATACGGTGCTATCAGAGACGAACAAAGCTAGACAGTCCAACCGGGTATAATCGGGGTGACTCAATCCCGTCATAACCCTAATAGTCATATAAGGCTTATCTAAGCCCAAAGATGTCAAAGTTTTGACAAGCCGACAAAAAAGGGTAACGGGGCCCGCTACCGGGTCCCGAAAACCAAGTCTGATTATACTTGTCTAAGTCTGGGCTAAGTCTGTCTAAGACTGGACTAAGGTCCAACAATAACATTCCCAGACTAGCAACAACATCAACAATACTATCTGACCCCAAATAGGTCATCTGTGGGGTACCACGAGGATAACGGGCCTGGAATATATCCGAATAGCCCTATCCGGCCTAGAAGGCCTAAATCACAGCAAACCACCACCACCAAGTCTATAATACCAGCCCACAATACCAGCACAATAGCATACATATATCACACATAAGCCCAATCTAAGTGCAAAGGAAGGTAAACCTAGCCTACCTGGACGCCGCCGCAAGCTTGCTAAAAGAACCAACTATTCAGGAGCCTTCCCCTTTCGAGAGGCCTCCGACTGCTGCCAAGCTACCAAAATAATAAACTACATGTCAAAACATGACTATTGACACCTATATTGCATTAGTTCGGAAAATACCCGAAAATCCCACGTGGGGCCCGCTTGCGAAATCGCAAAACCAAAACCGTCACAGTGTCCCAAATAACTCTGTGACCAATAGTCACATTAGATGTTATCCAATCCGAGCTCATATTAAGCTCTAAATAAGCACCAACAATACCAACGTATAAGAAAACTACCGTAAATAAAATAAAACTTACCAAAATAACGATTATTACACGTCCATAAACACTTTCCCACTAGAACTCGAGCTTGAATAACTTGATGTAGGTAATAAATTTATGAAACATCAAAAAATGTTTTTATCTGAAATTCTCTTATCAAAGTATGTATAGATATACATATGCAGATCCAATGGTCTTCATTTGGTAAGTGACGTGAATGAACAAAAATGAATGCAAATGGCACTTGAAACAATATATGTCACTTAGTTGCTAAATGCACTAAGTTGCTGCCACCAGTACACTTGTTGTATGCTTTCCTCCACTTCCACGTGTGAAGTGGAGGTGTTTAATACCTCACTCCTATATATCCCACTTGTGTATATTCGGGTATTGCATAGACTCGTGGTAAAATAAATACAACTTTTTGAATATACCATAATTAATAGAAAATTATTTCTAATAAAACCTCTATAAAATAATAATATTATTTTAACATATTTAGATTTACTATCTCCACTTAAAATATTAATAAATTATAAAACTATTATAAATTAGTATAGATATATCATAACTAAAGAATTTTATAAATTTCAAAAACATTTTCGAAAGGTAATTAACTATGTCATTTTACAAAATTTTAATTTAATTTAATATTTTACAACCTGCTCGGTCTAACTAATATTCTCAAACGAACTGTCTGGGAACCGGACTGTCAGTCCCAGCAAGTCATAAATAACTTGGGGCAGTTATAGAAAAGCTCTAAACGCTGAGAACACACAAAAACGAGGGAAATGACCTGGAAGGTCATTACAATTATTTATTTCACACCCACCTCCCCATCGTGTGGCGGAGTATTTATCTACCGCTGGACTGCTTAATGTGGTAAAAGTCGGTAGGATACAGTATGATCGCTCACTTTTGACTGCCATGGTTGAGCGATGGAGGCCTGAGAGTCACTGTTTTCATCTACCTTTCGGCGAGGTCACTATCACGCTACAGGACGTCCAAGTCCTGTTTGGCTTGCGTATAGATGGCCGCCCCGTGTATATACAGGATGCCGGACAGAGGAATTACCCATGGGGTTCTATGCTTCAGCAAGTGACGAGATATGATGGGCCTATTGAAGGCAGGAGCTTTGTCAATATCATCCAGATTACAAATTTTATTAGACAACAGTTAGCGGATCATCCCATAGCAGATGACACTCCCATTGAGATTGTTGGGCGTATTGCCCGACTATATATGTTTGTTATACTAGGAGGGATTTTATTCCCAAACACATCGGGAGACGTCATCAGCCTACGATTCTTATGGTTTGTAGATCCCATCCATGATGTCGGTAGCTATCGTTGGGGTAGTGCAGTCCTAGCGTACCTATATAGGTCACTTTGTCGGTCATCCGTCAAAGATACGAGTGACTTATGCGGTTTTCTTACTCTTATTCAGGTAATTTAGTGGCTTATGTTACATTATAGGTAAAGCATAGTATTTTTGAGCTAACCTAACTAATTTATTTTGTCCCTTTAAGGTTTGGTGTTGGGAGAGGATGCTTCCTCTACAACCAAGGTTAAGTGACTCGGGTGTTTATGACCCATTACTCCCATACGCTAGAAGATGGACGAGGGGGGTTGATCGGGATATTGAGACACACCACAGTATCATCCCAATGAGAGATCAGATTGACAGAATGACGCCTGAGCAGGTACGCTTTACTTTTTATTTTTAAGTACAATTTTATTGTAGTTTTTTGAACTGGCGACCATTTTGAGCCACTGTAGCAACAAAGTGACCAAAATAAGCCACGGATTTAATTAGTAACCAAAATAGGCTACCCGGAATTATTTATTCCGTTTTACCATATTTTGTTAACGGCTCCGTTAACTGCAGGAACAGTAAAAAATTAAAAAACACGGAGTAAAAACCTTCGAGTTATAAAACGGAACTAAAAGTTCCGGGTTCTATGTAAAAAAAAAAATTAAAGTGGAACACGGAATTTTTAGTTCCGATTTGCAAATTAATTTTTTTTTAATAACTCAGAACAAATAGTTCTAGGTTAGGATTAAATATGTTGAAACCCGGAACAAAAAGTTCCATTTTATTTGTAAAAAAAATAACTGTTTGCAAATCAAACCATGTAACTAGGGGTTCTATATAAAAAAAAAATTAAAGTGGAACACTGTGGTTGAAACTAATTTTTTTATTTTCATTGGAATAAAAAATGGGTTTTGTTTAGGACTTAGGTGTGAGTAGAAATGAAAATGTGGAAAGACGCAGGGGAGGAAAATGGCAGGGAAGGTTCTTCCATTACTGAAAATAATGGTGTTCGCATGTGGATTTTTCTGTTAGCCAAGGTTAGAAGGATGGAGGAATGAGGGGGAAAGAGAGATAAAAACGAGGCTTCTTTTAACTGTTTGTAGTTTTATTTTTGACTGTCGTGCTCTTTGAAGTTGTACATACCACATATTTGGTCCAGGTCAGACATTTATTTGCCACACAAGCTCAATCATGACGTTGAAAACATTAAAGGTTAAGTTGCCTGGATGAGAACCCATAGGTAGAGTTGGGAGGTTGGAACAGAATTTCATTCAAGTACGAGTGTTAATTAAACTATTAAGCCTTTTATTTACATGTTTCCCCTAAAAGTTTTGGTACAAGCACTAGTATCCACATTTATCTCTTATCTTATTTCAGCCTATGTAGTAGTGACCGCTGGTAGTCTTAACTTTGTACAAATTGAGATGCTAGGCCCCTTGCTTCCTCCCAAATGAAATCAGAAAACCAGCTTTGATATTCATTTCTCTTTTCTTCTACATTTAGTAAGGTTTCCATCTTTCGATTTCTTGTTCTTTGCTATTGAGAACACAACAAATATGAAATAACTACACTTGGAACTAGTTGTATTTTAACCTTATTAAATTTGGGCTACTTGTATATTTATGGGATAACTTTATAACATTCCAAATCAAACCATGTAACTAGGGGTTCTATATAAAAAAAAATTAAAGTGGAACACGTAACTTTTTGTTCTCTTCAAAATTGTTTAGGCAAATGGTGGAAGCGATTATTTTCGTTGGGAGGACAATTTTACAACAAATCGAAGGCCAGTGATGGAAACTGACAACGTTACTTCACGTAACAATTTCAATGAAGTCAGAGAAGATCGGGATTTGCTTACAACTTTGCTAAGGGATACCCTTCGGGAGAGAGACATGTTGAGAGAAAAAGTAAATGAGAAAGACAAAGTAATCACTACTTATCAAGTTATTTGTATGATTTTGGCATTGGTTTTATTTTGGAAATGCTATATCCTTAATTAGGTATTCAAATATTATGTAATGTTATTGTTCCATGTATTTTTATTTAACTTTTAACAAATGTTTCACTATTAGAAGGATATTGGAATCCACAACTTGCCTATAAAAGACATGAGATAATATTTTGTTCACCTTAACTATGGTAATTCAATTGCATTATGTATACAGTTGTTGTACCATATGAATTAATCCGATATATCATTCGGTGATTGACCGGTCATAAATAGTTTCTACTTTATATGACACATATACCACCATCGGTCATAAATAATATGGAAAACAGTATAAATTAATCCGATATATCATTCGGTGATTGACCGGTCATAAATAGTTTCTACTTTATATGACATATATACCACCATCGGTCATAAATAATATAGAAAACGGAATAAATTAATCCGATATATCATTCGGTGATTGACCGGTCATAAATAGTTTCTACTTTATATGACACATAGACCACCATCGGTCATAAATAATATGGAAAATGGAATAAATTAATCCGATATATCATTCGGTGATTGATCGGTCATAAATAGTTTCTACTTTATATGAAACATATACCACCATCGGTCATAAATAATATGGAAAACAGAATAAATTAATCCGATATATCATTCGGTAATTGACCGGTCATAAATAGTTTCTACTTTATATGACACATATACCACCATCGGTCACAAATAATATGGAAAACGGAATAAATTAATCCGATATATCATTCGGTGATTGATCGGTCATAAATAGTTTCTACTTTATATGACACATATACCACCATCGGTCATAAATACTATGGAAAACGGAATAAATTAATCCGATATATCATTCGGTGATTGACCGGTCATAAATAGTTTCTACTTTATATGACACATTATATCACCATCAGTCATAAATAAGATAGAAAACGGAATAAATTAATTCGATATATCATTCGGTGATTGACCGGTCATAAAAAGTTTCTACTTTATATGACACATTATACCACCATCTCTCATAAATAAGATGGAAAACAAATTAAAAATATCCGTCGTTAACAATGCATAGAAAAAAACAATACAAAAGTTGGTTTGATTTACGAACAGAAAAAGGAGAAGGAAGCTCTAACAATACAAAGCAATTTTTGGGTTGCTACACCGACCTGGCAAGTAAAAAATGGTATGGAAAACTTCGCCCATTTCTAAATAAGCCTATTTCTATCTATTATGATTTACATGTTGCTAACCACATCATTCTTGGAGAAGCACAATCCAACAAACCAGAGGGTGTTAGAATTTGGGGTGAAACACTTCAGTGGCCCAAGCTATATTCAAAAAGATGTGATTATGAGGTCTTATGTCGATGGCATGGTCTGACTGTACCACAGGCTATTTCATCGACTTTTCAGATATATAGATTTAGGGATGAACCAGAAGTTATTGAACATTTGAATAAGGAAATACATGAAATGGAAAAAGCATTAGAGCTCTACCACGCCTTAGACGATCTTAACTATCAACGAGCCGATGAAGAAGCACACTGGAAACTACTAGAAAATCAACACTTGCATAGAGATGCTACCTATCCTGTATACCCAACAGTTAATGAATGGTTGGGTAGAAAAAAATATTTACCACAAACATTAGATTTTGGAGTACCATATTGTTGTATAAATCAGTTAAGTTCTTCTTTGGAGCCTACTCATAAAATGAAAGAAAATTGGGGTATGAATTTTAGCGATGAAGATGACGTAGATTTCGTTCCTGAAACTCAGGAAGGGTGATTATTATGAATAATGTTTTTAAGGTGTTATTGACGATAGCCATTTATTTATAATTGTTTGAAAATTCAAAGTAAAACAAATCATTCACAAAAACAAATTGCATACACATGACATCAGAAAAAACGTTACATTAGTACATAAAAAATATCCGACAAATGATGAAAACTAGTACAACAACATCAAGTACGATAAGTACTACCATCACATGAGTTATTTCTAACTTGAGATGAACTAGCGTTCCTATCTCGCGAAGGAAAATTGCGTTTATCGTGACCAACATGTTTGCACAATAAGCACTTCCGAGATAGTGTAGTTGGCGGAACGTCCATTTCATTGTGTATGCGAGTAATTTTTTTGGATCCCAATTTTCGTAAAAATCTTTTGTTGGCTATCATAGTAAAGGGACTTAGAGGCCAATACGACTCACCACCAAGCGGATTGAATTGTCCGGAGTATGCTTTTACATAGTTGCGCACACTATATTCTTGTGCTATGTGATTCCATGCTTCATATCCAATTTGGTCAAAACCCCTAATGGCATGAGAACATGGAATGTGAAATGACTGCCATTTACCACATTGACATATTCCTTGCGACGCGTTAACGATGTTCTTATTTCCACCACGACCACGGTACCTACATGTTTCCACCTCAAATATATTTTCCCTTTGTTGGTGATAGTTGATGAGCGTGTGTCCCTCTGACTTTTTTCGGTTATCCTCGAAACGCTTGAATGGATTTGGCATCCATTTTTGTTTTTCCAAAATTAACCGCATACCATAAGCCGATCTTGTAACAAACCGACCCACAACCTGTTTATAGGCAAGTGTCACCATCGCAGTAACTGGTAGGCCCCTTGCTGATTTTAGGATCCCGTTGAAGGACTCAGAGCTATTTGTAGTCATCATGCCCCATCTCCTACCACCGTCCTGGTGCACTGTCCATTTGTTAAGATCAAACCTCATTAACCATGCATAGGCTTCCTCGTTAATATGTTTGATCTCCTTCATTTTTTCCAAAAACTTCTTCTCTTGATGGTGTGTTGCAACTGCCCATAGAAGATTGTTTAGAGTAGCATTTTTGAAAGTTAGCCTTCAAATGCCTTAAACAATGAAGATGGTAAGCAAATAGGGTCTGCCAATTAGGCGAACTATACAAAGTTGAAAGGATTCCCTGATGCCTATAAGATAACAGCGTTACGCCTCTACGACCCCTGACAACATGTTGATGCAAATGATTCAAAAATAAGGTCCAAGTCTCTTTGCTCTCATTCGCAGCTATTGCAAAGGCCAAGGGAAATGTAGAACCATTACCGTCCGTTCCAACTGCAATCAACATTTTCATATCATATTTGCCGTACACATGTGTTCCGTTAATTGATATCACAGGACGACAATAAAAAAATCCATCAATACATGGCTTGAATGTCCAGAAAACGTAGTTGAATACATCTTTAGAAACATTATCATGCCGCTCTAACTTCCATTTAACTACAGTGCCACTGTATTGTACCATTTCAAAGCAGTCATATACCGCGGCAACTGGCTGAAAGAGCCTTCCCAAGTACCATAGATCTTTTCAAAAGCACGCTTGCGTCCAAGATAGGCCTTTCTTCTACATACCGTTTTTCCATATGATTTAAGGACAACTGTTTGGCAGTCTTTGATAGGAAACCTGCCATGTTTGAATCGTATTAAGGTTCAGAGAAAATAATGTTATCCTTAATTAAAGTTAAATGATCTAAGAATGAATTAGTACCTTGGCGTTTTTTCTATATCAGTAAGGAGAATGGAAGCAATCATCTCGACATTCAGGTTGAAGTGACCTTCACGACATGTACCCATATTACATGTGTGTTCACCATGGTATGTCCCAATTGTCCACATATTAGTCTCTTTGGACTTATAATTCGTGGCTTTAAAGCCACACCCTTGATCTACACGCCTACAACAAATTCGCCATGATGTTTTTGTCGACTTAGTGACATGGTACTCCCTCGCACTCTTTAAGTGCAAAGTATTAAACGCCCTTTGCAACTCCTTCTTTGTCTTGAACAACATGCCTTCTTCAAGATAAAAATTACTATTCATAAAATCTTGCGGTTCACGCCACGTACCTTGTGTTGTATGTGTATAACCATGGGTATCCATAAACACATCCGGACCATCTAAGGGATGGTCAAGAAATGGAATTTCACGATAATAAAATTCAGGCATATGCATTGATGGAGACCTTCCAACTAACTGCAGATTTGCTGGTAGCAAAGATACTTCCGCATGAATTGGACTCATCGACATAGATCTTGGTGACCGATTGGGAATTATAAATTCATCATCACTGGATGACGCTACAAATGGGAGTTCATCTTCAGATATACCAGCATTAGGCAAATAATCTCTATCACTCTGTGAACTTGATAGATAGTTTGGTTGATCAACATCATTAATATTTGTGGGAACATTGGGCTCATCTTGCGTTAAATTTTCCCTATATGTTTAAAAAAAAATATATGACACATCACACATATTAAAATTACATAATTAAAACATCAATGGAGGACATACTAATAACAATCAGCTACACCAAAACTAGACGAGGTATGCACATTTGAGGATGTCCCAGCATTTTCTATCAAGCCAAACTGTGACGATTGTCCAAAATAGTGATCTTGTCCATAACATGGAGTAACATTCATCTCATTTTGAGGTAAACTGCTATAAAAATAAATAATAATCAAAAACTAAAATTGATGAAAAAAATAAATTTGTAAGTTGAAATAACACAAATTTTAGGGACATTACCTGTCATTTTCATTAATACCTTCATTCAAATCAAAATCATATCTGCCTGTAAGAAGATTTTGGTATTGAGTTGTGTGAGGAAAATAAGATGACTGAGTTACGGGGACTGCATCAACACTGTTATGATTTTCAACTTGAGGATGGACATCACTCGGTATAGGAGAACGCCGACGACGACTCGTACGCTCAGACATAGACTTCAAGCACATTTAGCTTTATTTGATCTATAAAATCAGTCGGAGCGCTTAAAAAATCTCTCAACGAATCATCATCATTGATAATCCACTCACCAAAATTAACCTGTCCGTGTGCTAAAAATGACGTCGGATATTTTCCAATTATAATCAATGTATAATCTGCACTATTCAAATTCATCCTTTTATAAAGTGAAACACATAATTTTTGAAAAGAAAGATTAACTGGATACTTAACATTGTATTTCGGGGGGCAACTATAATGTATGGTGTTTCCGTCATAAATAATGTCACCATTCCAAAAAAAAGAAACTCTAACTTTTGGTTCCCAAGACATTTTGTGTGATTCAAAGGAAGAAATAAATATTGATGAAAATGTTGTTTACTGCTATGTTTAACACCCTTTTATAAAGTTTTGGAGGGAGCTTGAAGAGCCAAAAGTTAAATGTAATAAAAATACAAAACGTAATTATTTAGTCCATTTTTATGAAACGTCAAATCAATGCCGACATTATATTTAATCCGTGAAAAATTCTGGAAAAATAATGCACAAAGCAGGTTTTTAAAACGGAATAAATAATTCTGGGTTATTTAAAATGAATTTTTTTAAATAGCCCGGAATTAATAACTCCGGATTTCAAAGATATTTATTCACAACACGGAATTATTAATTCCGTGTTATTTTTTTTTAAAAAAAGCAACTTTGAATTCTGATCATAGATGATTTTTTGGCCTAAAACGGAAGATATTGTTCTGTGTTTCAATTTTTTTTTAAAAAAATTACTTAAACCGGAACAAATTGTTCCGGGTTATTAAAAAAATAAAATTTTGAAAACCGCAACAAATAGTTCCGTTTTACTTTAATTTTTTTTTTTAAAAAAACAAACACGGAACTTTTAGTTCCGTTTTCCATTTTGTAACCCAGAACTTTTTACTCCGTTTTTTCCAATTATTCACTGTTCCCGTCACTTAACGGGACGTTAAGAAAATATGGTAAAACGGAATTTTTTATTCCGTGTAGCCTATTTTGGTTACAAATTAAATGAGTGGCTTATTTGTGTCACTTTAGACTTATTGTGGCTCAAAATGGTCGCCGGTTCAAAAAAAGACAGCTTAAAAATTTACATTTTCTTATTTAAATTAAGTGAAGAAATAATACTAAAACAAAGTAAAATTGGTAATAAACGTTTACCGTTACAGCATGATTGGTATTATTTAATCTATTTTGTATCCACGTCTTAAATCTATATATCTTTTTATATTAATTTATTACTAGTATATGTACCCGCACGATGCGTGGATTATTTCTGGAAAAAAAAAAGAAGAAGAGTTGAGAAATTATTGTAACAATCTTGTTTTTTAAAGTTTTGATCATCTTGAATATGCTAACAGGTTAAGAAATAATACTAACACAACATCTAATAACATGAAAGAAGTTGAACCACACACACAAAAAAATTAAATACATTTTCTCAAAAATTCATATTGAACACCAGCGTATTTTCAACTCCGTCTATTTGTGTTTTCTGAGTTGGTGGCAAGAAGGGAATGGGAAACCCTTTCAACACTGTCCACCAATATTCTGCACCTGACAAAACAAAACACATATTTTAACAGTCACTAAGATGAGCAAAAACTCAAATCGTTTGTGTTAGCTATATTTGCAATTTGGAATAATGACAAATACTTTTTCAAAATATGTTCCTTGATGAAATTTATTTTTATTTATTTATTGAGAATGGTATGAAAAAGGGAGGATAGGGGAGCTCACTAAATTTCAGCCTTGTTGAAATAATTTTCATTGTACAGTTAACTGATACTGTTGAAACCGTTTTCTTCGTGAAAATAAATTCCACCAAAAGGAGGAGAATGACTTCGTGCTTATGCATTGTAGTTATGTTACTTTAAAAAATCAGATTCTTTTTTTTTTTTTTTGATACTTGTGGCGTCAGGATTTGATCAACTAATTCCATCGGTACCTACAATCTCTTACCAACATAAGTATTGGGTATCTCTATCCACTAAAACTTGTGCACATGAGAGGATATTACCTAGTGATTATAAGTATCGAATTCTTACTCCACATAACTTGCTTCATCCAACACTTTAACATTGCTATGAATGAATAATCTTCAAAAATATCATAGACTTTAACATTGTTGTGAACAATTAATTTTCAAAAATATCATGAACACTACCACTCTTCCCTATCCTCTACCTCGTAAAATTACCATATACACTCTTATTTCGTCTACAAACTTTGCAGTTTAGGGTCATATGAAGTAAGAGCCAATTCTAGCTCAAAATGGAAAAGTAACATAATACGACTCTACACATCAACTGCCAAAAAATTTAAATGGACAAGCTCATGTCATATGCTCCTGGATTGGAAATTTTTTCAGTGCAAATCATTATGCATTGCTCTTTAAGAATATAGAACGACGACATATTTAAGATTTATACCAATAAAAAGATCTATTAGTAGAATGGTTAGAAAGGAGTAAAAAGGAGTAAGTTGCTATAAAAGGAGTAAAAAATGTCATTTACCATGTGACAGGTTTTTTTCAAGTAGTTATTTGATTTGTGCATTGTTTTTGTGAATTTACAGTTTTTTGTGGATTAATTTTTTCTTTAATTAGTTTTTAGTGAATTAGCATTTACAAAGATTCCCCGGGGGAAAAATAGAGATGTCTCCTACGTTACCCATAATATGTGGAAGTATCGACGTAATTTCATAGTTTAAAATAGGAATTTTACTGTGAAAATTAAAAATAAGAGTTAAAATTGGAGTGGGTAACTTCCTAATGAAAAATTAAATTATATCAGGATTTAAATTCACAAGTTAAAGAAGGATTCTTAGTTTTTTATTTTTTATTTATAGCAGTGGGAAAAAAAAGAATCGTGTTTGAATTTTATCAGATGATGTGTACTCATGCCACTATACCAACTTTGAATTTTAAATTTTGAAATTTAAATTTGTATTTTAATGACAGTTTGTGTGACATTTATTTTTTGTGATTTGTAAACAAATTTTAAAATGTTAAAAGTAATAACTAATAACTAACCTAACTAAGTGTTTGTCATAATATACCAAATGGCTGATTCATATAATGACACTTGGCTTAATGAGGAGGCTGCATCCTCTCTTATTAATAATATATAGATTTTTCTAAAAGAAACAGTTTAATTGAGTTAATTATTCAAGATGAAAAAGTATGTTAAATGATAATTAAATATGCCAACATATGAAGCTTAAAAGTGATAATTTAGAGAAGTAATCCACTCTCCCATTAGTATAATACGTATGAACAATCAAAGAATTATAAAGTATAAGGAAAATAATAATCAAATAAGCATTAACCTCATTATATTGTAGATACTTATAATTTAAATTAGAACTACAATATTTACACATAATTAATAGTAATAGATAATTTTTGGACCAAAAAAATAAGATATAAATCATTCATTCTGTAAAACAAAACAAAAAGATATAACTCATGAATTGTATTACTAATTACATATTCATATTCACACGTACTAGAGTTTTTGAAAATACGATTATTTACTTCCTCACATAACTCGAAGTGTATTGTTCTCAATAATGACAACATCAATAAATAATAGTAATAGATAATTTGGTTAAAGTTTACTTTATTTGGTTACTTATTTTGGCGCTTTATTTAAATAAGATAACATATATTTTGAAGTTTCCTTTTTTAGTTTTATATTTTAAATTAATTAAGTGAGACCCACAAGTTCACTTGTCAAATAATAAGAGAGCCACGTATAAATAGCGTTGGTCATGTGATTCGTAAAATAAAATTTCTTAGCTCTCCCCACTTCTAGACGGGGCAGAGCTGTGCATAGGGCCCTCCATGCACTAATGCACACAAGGGAACAAACCAATACATATGACATGGTATCACATCCCTTATCCCTAGCTGTATCTGCATTATATTGGAGATCTTATCAGAATAAAATAAATAAAGACAGATGCTAGTTTTCTGCTCCCTCCGTTTAAAAACGAATGACCTACCTTTCTTTTAGTTTGTTTCAAAAAGAATGATCCTTTCTTTTTTAGGTAACACTTTAATTCCAACTTTCCACGTGACATGTTTGAGATAACAAAATTTAAAAACATTTTGATACATTTATCATAACTTTAATTTAAAACCACAAAAGACAAAAGTCTTCTTTATTTTCTTAAATTCCATACCAAGTCAAAACAAACCATTCTTTTTAAAACGGAGGGAGTATGAGACAATTTCACACACACCCTCTCAAGGGCCACTCATATAAGGACCACCACAAATAGTGTAACCATCCAATATTTTTTGTAACCACAACATAGATCAGTTATACTAATTCTTTTTCTCTTCCCCCATGACATTTGTACTTCTCTTTAGAAGAGCTCAATTTCCTACCTTGTCAATTGCCTCACAATAATTCAACTAAGCATCATCATCAATCAACACTACAAGTACTTTTATATTAGCTCATTTGCTAATTAATATGATGAATATGGAAGTGAAATATTCATCATATGATTTCTACAATAAAAGTTCCACAAACATGAGAGATGAAGATGGACAGAAAATCCAATATGACAAAACAAAGGTAGTTCCACGTCGTAGCGAAGAAGAAGATAGCTACAATCACAGACGTGGTAATTCAGGTGGTTTAGGAAATATCAGTTTTCACAACCTCTCAAAGCTCATTCTCCCTCCTTTAGGTTCCTCTGGTTATAACCAGAATCAGACTCTGCACAAAGGCAACACTATCTCTCCTATGACTTCAAGATACAGGTAATTAAATGGAAGAATACATACACACACACACACACTCGAAACAAAGCACGAATTAAGTTAATATATACTCCCTCTGTCCCATTTTATTTGAGTTAATTTGACTTGGTACAAAGTTTAAGAAAGAAAGAAACACTTTTGAAACTTGTGGTCTAAAATAAGTTTTGTATGGCTATAAATCATTTTATTAATGGTAAAATAGATATTTTAAAGATAAATTGTTACTAAATATAAAAATATATCATTCTTTTCGGAACTGACTAAAAAGGAAAGTAAGTCCTATAAATTGGGACAGAGGGAGTATAATTTATCATTTTATGTCTACTATACCCTTGTTATTAAATAATTATTCATTTATCAAGAATTAGATAACTAATAATTAGTACTTAGTAGATGTTATATAGTAAAATTATCCTTTTGTTTATTATTTTTTTAGGGGTGTGTCAAGTAAAACATGGACAAGTAAAGATGAAGAGAGGGAGTACATTATAAGTAAAGGTCTAGTTACTCTTAGATTAAGTACCAATTTTTAGGTGATGTTCATCATAAGATTCTCCTAAATTTAGGAACACCTAATGTCATAAATCACGTTTGGTATTTTTGATGGATGAGCTTATAAAGTTCTATCATCTATGCACCAAAACTATAAAAATTATTCAGGTCACTTAATTATAAGGGAATTACAGGTGAATTTTTACAATAAGCGATAAATATTAATTGAAACCTAGGACAAATAATTATACATTGATTATGCAAATAATAATGTACATTATTATCAGTGTATATAACTTAAATTTGGAAGGAATTTATATATGTAGGTGTTGGGAGACACTAATGGTACTATTGGTGGCGTATTGTGCATGGGTATGTCCATTTGAGATAGCATTCACGAACTCAAATCCAAATAAGAAGCTTTACATTGCAGATAATATTGTCAATCTCTTTTTTGCGGCTGATATCATCTTGACATTCTTCGTCGCCTATCCTGATTCAACTTCTCAGCTTCTTGTTCGTGATCGAAGAAAAATTGCTACAAGGTATCTATTGTATATATATACATATATATATATTTTTTTGGTTTTGCTAAAGTATGTTTAAATGAGAAATGAATGTTCTTCTGTTTTCAGTTCTCAGGTGGAAGAAATATTTCTATTTTCAATCTTCTAAAAAAACACTTCGACTTTGCCTTTTAGCCGAAATTTGTTGCTCTAATTAGCAGTAGAAGAAGTTATTATTGAGAAAAAACAGAGGAAATGAGATCTCTTATCTTATTACAAAATGAAAAGAAAAAAAATGACTTTTTCAAATCTCTTATGTGTAAAATGAAGATCTCTTAGATATAAAAAGTGAAGATCTCTTGTCAAAAGATCATAAAACTAAATTATTATTATTTTGTAAAGGATTAGAAAACAAGTTCTCCCGACTATGACCATTTTCATTTATTAGTGGAATTTGGGTTGGCAAAGGAAGTCCTTGCTTACAAAATTTTAACGATTTTATATGTGGAGCACTTTTATTTCCTTGTGAAACATTTTTTGTGAAATTATCAGTCCAAACCATCGAACACCAACATATGGATTAAAAACTAGAATTATCTAATAAATTAAACCATATTTCATGATAAAAAAAGAGAAATGTTATAATCTATTCCCTCTGTTCACTTTTACTTGTCACATTTTGACTTGACACATCCATTAAGAAAATAATTATTGATATGACTATTTCTAAAAATTCATTTTAGAAATAAGTGACAAGTAAAAGTGAATGAAAGAAGTACATTTGATAAAAGTGTGAAATAATGAGACAATTCTAATTTAAACAAGTGATGATTCCTTTTTTTAACCGTCAATGAATATGTGATCTATCATGGCGAATAGACTTGATGCTCTTCAAAGATTCGTCCTTCCCACCCACAAAAGGGATCGGATGCAAAGAGCAAACTTCTTCGCATATCTTTTCTTTTATTCATTTTCCAAGATTTAGATTTCGGATAGTACATTTATTCCCTTAATTATTGAGTGGGAATAATACATTCTACAAGCCCCCTAACCTTTCCCTCCTGCCAACGTCATATGGAAAAATAGTACTCTAATACACAGTAACATGTTCTTTAATTTTCACATTATTAATTATACTTATCATGGTCACATGTAGTTAACTTTCAAGTTGGCAAATAAAATATTTTTAGTAAACTATCTATTTATAAAAGTGAAACTCAAAAAAAAAACAAAAAACGGAAGAGATTTAGAATATATCTTGTGCTTTTATGCAGCATCAAAACTGAAAGAGGAAGGACCAAACCAACTTTTATCTACTGACAAACCCATACTATTGACTATTGAGTCTAACCCCTCCGTTTCATTTTACTTGACACTTTTACTAAAATATAGTTATTTTAATTTATTTGTCTAATTTATAAAATCAAAAGAACTTCATCATTTTTCTTCCAATACTATTCCTATCATTAAATGAATACATAAATTATTAATAGTAAAATTTAGATTTCCGTAACATAATTAATAGGGTTAAGTTTAATAAAATAAACTCTTAATAAATATTTTGTTAAGTAGAGTGTCAAGTCAACATAGATCACGTAAAATGAAATGAAGGAAGTTGACATACATTAAATTTCTTACCTGAAATTGAATTTAATTGTCCATGTATTTAAATTTAGTGGTGAACTGAACAATTATCTTATCTGTTACTCGGAATAAGTATGTTTAGATTACATTAACTTTGGAAAAAACTTTCCTAACCAGGTTGTAGCACCTGATTAATTAGTATTAGTAATTTATTTGAATGGTTAATTAGTTTTGTTTTCTTATGAGCTTAATAATAATATAGTAATGTATTTGTATGGTTAATTAGTTTTGTTTTCTTACGAGTTTAATAATGATATAGTAATGTATTTGTATGGTTAACTAGTTTTGTTTTCTTATGAGCTATATGCAGATAACAGTTAATAGTGATTAATATATATTTACAGATACCTATCAACATGGTTTCTGATGGATGTGGCCTCCACCATCCCTTTTGACTTACTTGCCATGTTGTTTACTGGCAAACATCAAGTTGGTATCTCTTACTCCGTTTTAGGAATGCTCAGATTTTGGCGTCTTCGCAAGGTTAAGCAATTTTTCACCAGGTAAAAGACTTTAAGCAAATATTATATTAGGCTTAACTATTTTATGTGGCCTAATTACACTTGTTCTATATGTTCATTGGCAGACTTGAAAAGGATATGAGATTCAGTTATTTTTGGATTAGATGTGCGAGGCTTTTGTTTGTAAGTTAATTTGCATAAAAGAATTTTTTGATCAAAACTGATTATTTTTCCTACTTCAAGAAAAAGATGGGTAGCCTTGAAGTAACTGGTAAAGTTGCTGCTATATGATCAGGAGGTCACGGGTTTAAGCCTTAGAAACAGCCTCTAGCAGAAATGCAAGGTAAGGCTGCATACAATAGATCCTTGTGGTCGGGCCCTTCCCTGGACCCTGCGCATAGAGGGAGCTTTAGTGCCCCGGATGCCTTTTTTTACTTCAAGAAAAAAAGCTTAGTATATATTATATTGAGAAAGTTTTATGAATGAGTGTCCGGAATGAAACAGGTAACACTATTTTCAGTGCACTGTGCTGGATGCCTCTACTACTTATTGGCTGACAGATATCCTCACCAAGGAAATACTTGGTTAGGATCTGTGAATCCCAAATTCAGAGAGACCAGCCTTTGGATTAGATACATTTCAGCAATCTATTGGTCTATCACCACCATGACCACAGTTGGCTATGGTGACCTCCATGCTGTTAACACTGTCGAAATGATCTTTATCATTTTCTACATGCTCTTCAATCTTGGCCTCACTGCTTACATTATTGGTAACATGACCAATTTAGTCGTTGAAGGGACTCGTCGTACCATGGAATTCGTAAGCTCGCTATTTTGCAATTCGAATCCTAACTATTTACACACTAAGGTGTCGTTGGTAGGGTGTATAAGAATAGTGTAAAATATGATGTATTAGTAATTTTTACATTAGTAATGCTAGTATTATTTATGCTTGCAGTAGTTACGCTGAGATTATTTCTTATGCAGTGTTTGGTTTGATGTGTTGAAAATAACTTGCATAGCATATTTCTAGGAAAAAAAGTTATTTACAAAAATACCCCCCACAATATAATGGAAATAATGTGGAAAAGGTTTTGAGGGACTATTGTGTTTTAACCCGTGCTAAAGCATGCATTAAAGTCTCTTGCATTACTAATACCATGGTTACCCATGTATTAGTTATGCATAGCATAATACCAAATAGAGTGTATAACTAATGCTAATGTGAGCATTAGTTATACATAGGTTGAAAAAGTATACCAAACAAGGTATTAGTAATACATAGATCTAATGCATCCTACCAAACGACCCCTAACAGTATAAGCGGTTCTTGACTTGTATAGGCCAGGAACAAAAACAAGTGCATAGTGTATATGAGATAATAGGGTATTCAAATTTGTTGATTTGCCATGGTATTTTGCAGAGAAATAGCATACAATCAGCTTCAAACTTTGTGTGTCGAAATCACTTGCCTCCAAGATTGAAGGAGCAAATACTGGCTTACATGTGTTTAAGATTTAAGGCCGAGAGCTTAAACCAACAACAGCTGATTGAACAACTTCCCAAGACAATCTGCAAGAGTATCCGGCATCATTTGTTTTTGCCAACTGTTGAAAAGGTCTATCTTTTCAAGGGTGTCTCCAGGGAAATTCTCTTGCACCTGGTAAGATGACATATTTTTATGATATGAACTGAAAACACTTGTTCAAAAATCTTCGTACCTGTTGTTTGTCTAATCATAATGATTGCTCAGGTTTCAGACATGAAGGCTGAGTATATACCCCCAAGGGAGGACGTCATAATGCAGAATGAATCGCCAGATGACGTTTACATCATAGTGTCAGGGGAGGTGGAAATGATTGATAGTGAGATGGAGAATGAGCAAATTGTTTGGGCTTTGAGATCTGGGGACATTTTTGGAGAAGTTGGGGCCTTTTGTTGTAGGCCTCAGAGCTACACGTATCGGACCAGGACACTTTCACAACTCTTGAAGATAAGAACACGTTCTTTGATTGAAGGAATGAAGAGCAGGCAGGAGGATAACGTCACCATGATGAAGAACTTCCTTCAGGTTCATTAGTAGCTTTACTTAGATGTCTTCCAAATGTGTCAATTCAGTGCTCAATGTTGATATATTCCTATTCCGTGTTAATTGCAGCGTCACAAGAAGCTCAAGGATCTAAGACTTGCAGACTTGTTCCTTGAAGTTGGGGAAGAAGATACTGATCCAAACATGTCCATCAATTTGTTGACTGTTGCCAGTACAGGCAATGCTGCTTTTCTTGATGAGCTTCTCAAGGCAAAATTAGACCCTGATATTGGCGATTCCAAAGGAAGAACTCCACTGGTATGTCCCTTCATGTCCTACATGTACTCGTAGAACCCTTTTGCTGTTATACTTCTTCTGCTACCAATATACTTGTTGTATCTGAGTTTGTCAAAATCTTTTCTCTCTGCAATGCATCAGCATATAGCGGCATCGAAAGGGCATGAAGAATGTGTAATGGTGCTTCTCAGACATGGATGTAACATACACTTACAAGGTAGGACAACCTCAATTAGTGTCACTATAAAATTTAGTGAAATTTTTTACTGGCTTACAGGTATCTGATATCTTGATTATACCATAAATGGCAGATGTAAAAGGTAACACCGCATTATGGGAAGCTATAGCAGCAAATCACCATCCCATATTTGAAATCTTGTACCATTGGGCTTCCATTGCCGATCCCTATGTTTCTGGTGACCTCCTATGTACAGCAGCTCGGAGGAATGAATTTACAATTATGAAGGAACTCCTTAAACATGGATTACTTGTTGACTCAAAAGATCGACATAGATCCACTGCTACCCATGTCGCAATAGAAGAAAATCATGTAGAGATGGTAAAGTTTTTATTATTGAACGGAGCTGAGATTGATGATACATTGAAGTATAAGCTTTCATCGACGAACCTGAGTGAAATGCTGCAAAAACCAGAAGTTGGGCACAGGATTATAATAGCTGATACTATGGGTGAAGTTGATCATAAGTGGCATGATAAGGAGCAAATATACAGCTCTGATAGTTATACAAATCAATGTACTTTTAGAGTTAGCATATACAGAGGTCATGCCGAGATCAGGAGAAGAACTCAGTGCAGCGAACCTGGAAGGTTAATAAGGCTTCCTAATTCACTTACAAAACTCAAGGACATTGCAGGTTCCTTTTCAAATCAATTCCTTTAGTTATGCTACTACATTTTTAGTTCCTCCACAATCCTATTCATTTTTAGTTCCTCCACAATCCTAACATTAATATGTGAAGAATTTAAAGATCATCTGTTTTGTAGGCCAGAAGTTTGGATTTGATGCAAAAGATGCATTGGTGACAGACGAAGGAGGAGCGGAAATTGACTCTATTGAAGTCATAAGGGATAGCGATAAGCTTTATATTGTTGAAGATACAAACACCATGATATAGCATAAGTTTTTCTAGTTTTTGTTCTATTATTTACAGAACTAGCTATCTATAAAATTCAAGAAACGGATTTTACCTCTTCCACCTACCTGCAAAAGTAGTGAACTGTTACGTCTAAATGCTATACACTGCATGCGATTCTACAAGTAATATATGATTTTTAAGCCCTCATACCCAAAGAGGTTTCGAAGATTAATCATCTAATTCAAATTCTTATTTCACTATTCGAAAAAAGAAATAATTCTTTGAGTTTTAAAATTAACTAGACAAAAGTGGAAATTGTTGCAATCTTTAAGAAGTTTTGTTTAAATTAGTCTAAAGAGAAGTCCAAGGTCTTGGCGATTTAACAATATGGTTGATTCTTCCTATTGTCACGTTTATTTATTTTCCTGAGTTATTAGTTGTAGGTTGATATCACTTGTTGAGTAATAACTCTAAGACTACTCGACTATCCTTAACACTTATCTTTCTATGATTGTCAGCTAATAGTGAAATGCATTAAGATTTTATTTGTATCAACTGAGCAAGCTCTAGTGTATATTTTTATCCTTAGTAGCATATTGATTCTCTATCCCTATACCGTTCACAAACAAGCTCTTCTTCTTATTATGCTCGCAATTCTCTCTTTTGAGTTCTATTAACGAGCCACAAATAGTATTCGTATGGGTCATTAAGCAAATGAATAATTAAAATCAAGAAGAAATAAATAACTCGTAATGAAAAAACACAAAATATATAAACGATATTCAGACTTCAACCTCCATGTCAATGCCAAAAGTCTAGAACAAAATAGTTTAGCTACTCATGATTCTAGATGTCCAAGAATTCATGAAAATTATAAGAACTCTTAGAAAGAATTAAAGAAAAAAATAAATTAAAAGGAACGTGCGTCTTGGCCTAGCTCCATGCTCAAAATAATGTCTAGCCCTATTTTTCCCATAAAAACATCTATCTGTAGAGTTTAGGATGCAAAAGAATTAAAATAATCAAATCTAAATCGGACTAGGAATGCCCTGCCTCACGCCACCATTGATACGTGAAGGTGTGGAACGACACACAAACTGTGAATCAGAGACAGGGACTCTTTCGCGCTACTATTGTTCCCTCAGCAAAGCTCCACTACTTTGCGACACTCATGCTATGCAAGGAGTGGAGCAACCGCTGCATCTTCTGCCAATTTATACGTCGTTTTGTGATCTTCCTTTGAATCTTGATGAGATTCCTTGAATTACTTGTTTTTGGGGAAAAAATACCTATACACATTGAAAGCAAGAGGTTAGATGCAACATGATAGAATCTATATGCAAAAGTGACAAGAAAGTGCTAAAATGAGAGGTAAATGATGGTAAAAAGTATGTATTTTCACCCCAACAGCAACACCCCGCACATAGACTCTTACTCGTTGTTGAGCAAACATTAAAGCTCAACACCCTATCTCTAAACCGACAGATTCTCGAGCTATACCAAGTGAATAGGTCTATTGGGTTAAGGTTACTATGACCAATCAAACATACAGTTCCTCAAAATTTCATGCCTTCATAATTTAGAATTTTAAACTAACAAAACCCCCTTCAAGACGTCCTACCCTCAAGAACCGGTGCATTTTAAAATCATCGACAAAGACTTCCATATTCCCTAACAAATTAATCAAACATTGCACCTGTCCCTTTCCTTATGTGCCCCAACCAATAAGAGAGTTGTCTAATATTCGCTTAAAATATCACAACAAATCACATACATGGGCATACAAATCAAATTACGCTCACTCTCTCAAAGAATTTCATATACAACATGTATGACGAACCAAGAAATGGTTCATAATTTATGCTGATTTTTATGTTCTGCTTTTGGAAAATGTCCGTGTGAAATCTTTAGTTATTTGATGGATGGAGTGGCTTTTCTTTGTTGATTATTGAACTTTTCTTGATCATATTAATATTGAATATCCATATTTTGATATTTGCCGTCACAGTTCACTTGTTTATTAATCCCTTCGTTTATCTTTACTTATTCAATTTGGAAAACCAATGGATAATTTACTAATTTATGTCCATTTCACCCTTAGTTATTGACTGTAGCCAATATTCAACATATTTTTCAAAGCATTGAATTTATTATATTCAAAGGGTAATATGGTAAAATTACCCGAATTACTTACTGTTTCTTAAGGAATGTGTCAAGTCAATAGTGGAAAAGTAAAGATGGAAGGAGGGAACAACAAGTAGTCTTCAAAAGGGGGAGAATACATGCATGGGACATAATACAATTGTTAAAAGAACACATACAAACGTTCCATAAACGAGTGCTTAAATACCAAAACGCTTTCCTAAAAGTAAAACCTACCAATTAATACTACAAGCTAACACCCATTAATCATAGTGCCAATGTACACTAGCTTTTAACACCATTAACAACTACTAAAGCATGATACATTATAATAAGCGGTTGCAGTATTATACTTTATACACTATTATTTTCATTTTTATTTCTCTACTTACTTTTTCGATCTCTCTTAATTTGCGTGACCTTAGTACTGTTAGGACCGAAATAATCAGGTGTCATACGGAAACTAGCAAAACAAATCTCGAAAGATGCCAAATAAGAAGACATGGGAGATATACACCAAAAGAGACACAATAATTTAGCGTGGTTCGATCAATCGACCTACACCCACAAAAGGAGATAAGCAATCCAATATATAAATGAGAGTACAAAACATCAAGAGAGACAACTTCACACAATTCACTCAGAATAAAAAGAGGTCTACACAAGTGACGCCGTAACACTTGTGTCTCAAAAATTCCCCCCTTCCCCCTCCCCAAACTATACTCTCAAAGTCCTTATGACTACATTGTGGATGCTGCTAGGCTAGAAGAAAGAAACCTCTATTTATAGAGTCTATAAAATTTTCCTACAAGAACAAGAATTACCCAAATATGGAGAATTCATGTTTTCCTTTTCCTAATGGAAAACCCAATTATGGTAAGAAAATCAGGGCAAATACCAATAATTCTCCCCCTTGGCCTGAATTTCTGACAAAATAAATTTTCTCCACTTCCTTCACGTAGTCTTCAATAAGTTCCATCTCCAAAATCTCCACTATTAAATCTTTGTCTCTACACTGAGTAACACTCTGATAAAATTTCTCAAACAAAAATCTTCGTTATCGTCAAATAGGTTGCAACTAGAACTGAACCCACCAAGATGAACACTCATTTTTAACCTCACTCTGATACCACTTGTTAGGATCGAAATAATCAGGTGTCACACGAAAGCTAGCAAAGCAAACCTCGAAAGATGCTAAATAAGAAGACATGTGAGAAATACACCAAAAGAGACACAATAATTTAACGTGGTTCGGTCAATTGACCTACATACACAAAAGGAGATGTGCAATCCAATATATAAATGAGAGTACAAAACATCAAGAGAGACAACCTTACACAATTCACTCAGAATAAAAAGAGGTCTACACAAATATATGACACTGTAACACTTGTGTCTAAAAAATTTACCCCTCCCCAAACAACGCTCTCAAAGCCCTTATGACTACATTGTGGATGCTGTCAAGCTAGAACAAAGGAGTCTCTATTTATAGAGTCTATAACATTTTCCTACAAGAATAAGGATTAGCCAAATATGGAGAATTCATGTTTTCCTTTTCCTAAATGAAAAATCCAATTATGGTAAGAAAATCAAGAAAAATACCAACAAGTACAAGACAAGCTTAGACAAAAATGAGAAAATTTATTTTCCATCGATTTTGGGACAGTTAGATTTGTAGGTGAGTCAAGAGCACGCGTTATGGTTTTAGCATCGTATTAGTAGTGTGAGATTGCTAGAGGGTAAATAAACTGAATAATAACATAAACATTAAACAAAACAAAGATCACAAGAAAATTTGAAGGACAACGTAGTCCACAGTTCTTTTGGTTATGAGCAGGTCGTGACAGCAAATGCAAGGTAAGCGAGCATAACAACAAAAAAACAGTAAAAATAGCTAAGGCAAATAGAGAAAGCTTAAGAACAAAGCTAAATATTTTTATTGCTTGAGGACGAAGAGAAGAAGAAATTAGATCCTTCACAATGGGGGAGAGGGTGACTATTTATAGCATACAAGGACTGTTATGCCCAATAGGAGAGAGTTAGTTTGAAACTTCAGTACAACACACAATGACTGATAGCCACTTTCCCTTGATCCATTGGAGGATGCTAGTCTAGTATCGCGTGTCTGATGAGGTTAAGCCGAGGGTCACCTGTACACTTGAGTGATTTGACATATCATCCTTTTGTTTGTACTTTTATGAGCGGTCATCATCGCCGTTGGTCTCGGGCTACTTCATTTTTCCCGAGAGGACGTTCCTCCCACTTGGCTCCATCTCAGGTTGGTATGTATTGTGTGCTGGTTCCAGTCTTACTCGATCTAAATTGGCCTAATTCTTACTAAGGCTATTTTACCCTATACAGATAGTCCCTACGTCTTTCGAGCATAGTCTCCTTGCAGGTGGGAGATGGAAAAGCAAACCAAAAGATTCTCCCTTTGACCAATCGAGAGCATACTTATCCGACCAGAAGTGACTCTTAGTTTCATTGCAGTACCCCTATGAGGAAATGGACTATCTTATTTATCAAGAGATTTTTGCCCTGGCTTCTGGTCAGTGGCCTTGAGGCTATGTCTTCGGTACCAGGGTGGCAACTGAATACGCGTCTTCTTACATCAACAGTTTCTTTTTCCTTATTTGCCTATTCATTAGTTGTGGAAGCAGTCAAACAATCTCCCTCGTTATTTGAAATGCCTCCTTTGGAAACAACATAAAGTCTCTTCACGCTTTGGCTACTACGTCTTGTCATATCTTCTACGGATAGTCGTCCACATGTCCATTATCTAGGGCCCTTTTTTCAAGAATTCCTGGCTTATAAATTCCATGTTCTCCTAACTCCTTTTTTTCACGCCTTTTTGATTTAAACCATCTTAAATCAGAAAAATGATAAGTTATCCAGAGTAGAAAGCATTTGCCATAACTTTGCCCTATAGTTTTTGCCTCATTCTTGTCTTCGACCTTGGTGAACCATTCATAGGACCCCTTCTTGGGCTTATAATGAGAGTGAGCTAAGGACTATGGAAAAAGCTTGGGTGTATGTGGTAGGTAAGGCTATGGCCAACCACCTTTCACTATAGCGGTCACGAATTCTTCATTTGATGCTGAGGTGTTGTGTCTAAATGCACACGCAAGTATACATGGTCGTACAAATAATAAAGTGACTCTTGCGAGCCGGATGTCGAACCCATAGGGACTTGTCGATTAACTATTTTACTAAATTAGACTAATTCTAATTATTTACTCAAGCGATAAATTCGAAAGATAAATTTATGAATTTACTAAACTAAAATAATAATAAAAAAACAACTAATGTACAATTAACCAAGATGAAGATCATATTTTATGAAATCAATGAATGAATTGATTTAGGATTATGGATTCACTAACAATCATGTCGAGTATCGATTTCATTAACTTATTTGATTTTTTAGTTGTTGATTTACGGGGTTGATTATATGATCATGGTCTTTCGAACCTCTAATCATTTATTTCGATTGACCTCACAACTATATCGTTGAGCGGGGATGTGATAACCCAATCCGAATACATTTATATATCTTCCCATTTTGTAATCAAGTAAGGCAATATAGGTATATTCTTATCCAAGCCACAAATCAATTCTTTATTTTACTAAAGAAAGGATCTTACTCCCTATATTCTACATTCTATCTCATTGATTCTTCTTCAGAGTTCACAATAAGAATATAGATTTATTTTAATGGTACACTACTAGAAATTAGACATATAGCAATGGTTCTATTATTGTCACCACAGATTCCAAAATCGTCTCTATATAGCTATGGAGACGGTTAACACACCCGATATATAACACCCCGTATATTTATGAACCTAGTTAATTCCCGTAACATTCATGAAACTAATTGAACATGAGAGACTTGAGGTATTATACATTAAAATTTGTGGGCTTGAGCCATTGGGCTCAATTGAAACCCAAAAATAGAGTAAAAGACATGGCCCAATGGGGCAAAAAAATGACCCATTCTTCCATTTGACCAAACAACCAATGCATTTAATTCCAAGAATTGGATAAGAGTGACTTGAGGGACCTATATATATCAAGAAAAATCAAATTTTTATTTCAATACAACACCCATGCCCTTTTCTAGAATATTCACAGCATTTCCTTTTTTGCTCTCAAGAACCCTAAGTCATCTTTGTGGACAAGATCACCTTTGTGCAAGACTTGGTAAGTGTTTATTATTATGGTTTAACATATTATGTGCATGATAGGGTGCATAAATGATGTTGGTTATGTTGGTAAAGTATTGAGAAGTTCACTATGTGTGAAATGATACATGTTTGTTAAATCGGCAAAGGGTTTTGCCTTATAAAATTGATATTGGACTTGTGGTCTTGAAGGAGGTGGATTTGGTGGATTGAATATAAACATGTGTGGTTTGGTTATGTATTTATCTTGTTTTCCTTTATGTATAACATTTGGAATTATTGTGGCAAATTCGGTTATGGATTTGGTGACGTATTGAAAGAAAAGTGTGGTTTTGGTGTTGTTTATGTGCGTTATGGAGCCATGAATGTTAATTGGCATCCAAGTGACCAAAAATATGTAAATAAAAGCTTACTTATGGCCTTGTACATTTATTACACAAAAAGGCCCAAAAAGGACCCATTTTGGCCGATTTGGGCATCTGCCCCCGCAGACGAAGGCATCTACGGGCGCAGATGCCAACGCAGGTGCCTATGGCTTCAGAAAAAGGCCACCTGTGGTCACACCTCAGCCACATGCGGGTGCAGGTAGTTTCACAGGTCAGCCCAGATTTCGGTTTTGTATGTTTTCGTCTCTCTTTGATCCACGAAGGTCCCTATACCCTTTTTGGATGTAATTATCAACTTATGATATCATTTTACTGACTTTAAAGGGTCTTATGGAGGCATGTTGGACTGTATTAAGTATGTATTGTTTTTCATATGTTGTTATGAAGGAGGAATTGTGACGGAATGATAATGAGGAGATATAAAGGGTGAACGTGGTGTGAAATGCTACTGATGTATGATGTCTTGGTCAATGTGTGGAATGTTATGGTATTATTGGTATGATAACATAGTGGATTGTATTATAAAGGGTAAAATTACGTTATATAGCAGTCGTGTAGCTCAGTGTCGTCTTGTACGCTTGTACGGTAAATAGTTGTTAACGAGAGTTCCGTTATGAACTTGTATTGTAGAGTGAAACGTAAGGAAGGACCTGGACTATTGTGTTCATATATAGGCTTGAGTATTCATACTTGGAAGTGAAGGTATGTAAGGTTACTCTTTCGGTATCCTTCTGCAGCATATAGTATTCACCTTATCATTGTACTTATACGTTTCCTAAGTGCTCAAAGGTATCTCATTTCAGGTTATCATCTATTGCTAATCATATATATATTATTCTTGATCTATTGTCATTCAAGTGTCGCATAATTATGGACATGGTTCTAAGTTTCAATAATGTTACATTCAAAAGTTCCAATAATAACGTAATCCTCGAATGAACTATTTCTAAGATTGAAGAAGTGAGGTGATGAAGTCTTTATTCTTGGGTGGTATCCCAGGGGTTAAATACCTAGAATGGGTCGATCCTAATATATTGGGTGGTATCCCATGGGTGAAAGAACACCTAACATGGGTCAATCCCGCTACTACTAGTGGTATCCCAGGGGCAAAAGAAAAGCCTAGCATGGGTCGATCCCAAAAACTGTTGAATACCCACTGATCAGCTTGGGGCCCGGGCAGTGTAAGAATGGAAAGATAAGTAGTGAATGGAGAAGTGAATGAAGAAGTAAGTGATGAACGAACGAATGTAAAAGTAAAGCAAGTAATCCATGTAATGTACATATTCCATACATATAGAGTGAAGACTCATCCATATTGGTTATTTACTTATAGTTGATTCCATTGAAGTATTTATGTATCATATGGTTTCTTATGGCCTTACATACTTAGTACATTCTTCATACTGACCCCTCTTGGGGGATTTACCGTACTTGCTGTAGGCACAGGTACTAGCATACCTCCACAGTAAGCTGCGGGTCATCTACTGATCTTTGGTGAGCTCCAGTTGGTTCGGGGCTTTCCGAGTCAAAGTTGTACATTGGTTTTGGTATTGTAAATGTTATGTAAAGCGGGGACTTCTCCCGAATTTAGGTTGGTCATGTATGTACTTTTGTTAGAGGCTTTTGTAGACATAGGTGGGTATATGAATGTAAGAGATGTATGTCCCTAATGACTTGACGGCCCTAACGGCTAAGTTTCATGCATATATATATATATATACATATCACATGTTCCATGATTTTCGCTATTAGCATTATATGTCCTTACGTGGTGGTGATATTTCTAATGGCATGCATATGAATGGACATAAGTAAAGATTGGTTCTCTCGGGCCTTATCGGCTTCGGGTGCCAATCCACCCCGTCGGGATATGGGGTGTGACAAAAGTGGTATCAGAGCAGGTCGTCCTAAGGGTGTCTACAAATCCATGTCTGAGTAGAGTCTTACTTATGGATGTGTTGTGCGCCACATTTATAAGTAGGAGGCTACTGGACATGTAGGAGTTGTTTCTTTTCTTCATTTCTAGATCGTGCATTAGAGCTAAAGTTATAGGTGGGCTTGTTTCTGACCATAAAAATTATTGTTCTTGTATATTATAGCAAAATGCCGATGACAAGAAGAGGTCGAGGTAAAAGTAAGAGGATAGAAAGAATTGTTGGAGAAGAAACTAGTAGAGCCCCGCCTGAACCAGTTAATCAAGGCGGCGCTGAACCAGAGATGGCATCACAGGCTTCTTCTACTCTTCCAGTTTCAGAAGAGTCAAGAGGAAGAGAAGTACCTGTAGAGCCACCAGTGAATACTACTGACCAAGACTTAAAGAATGCAGTGCAAATGTTGACCCGAATAGTTGCTGCACAGGTTCAGGGACAAGGTGGTCCAATGACAAGTGATGACAGTGCAGCCAGAGCAGCTAGTCGACGGATGCAAGATTTCCTGAAATTAGATCCTCCCACATTCACTGGATAAGATCCTAATGAAGATCCGTAAGATTTTATAGATCAAATCCAAAGGGCTCTGGAAGTTATGCATGTGTTGGGTGTAGAAACAGTGGAGCTTGCGGCCTATAGATTGAAGGAGAGGCTATATTGTGGTATGAAGATTGGAATAAATCTCGTGGTATTGGTGCAAATCTACCTACATGGGAAGAATTTAAAGCGGCATTTCTTGATCACTACCTTCCCTATGAGATCCGAGAGGCTCGTACGGATCAATTCTTGAATCTGCATCAAGGGAATCTTAGTGTCAGAGAATACAGTCTGCAATTTAATTCTCTGGTTTGATATGCTCCGAATGTAGTGGTCACAATTACAGACAAAGTACATCGATATGTGGACAGATTGGAGCCATATTTGGTACGAGACTGTACTATTGCTGCCTTAAATCGAGATATGTCTATACGTAGAATTCAGGCCTTCGTACAAAAGATGGAGGACCAAAGGCTAAGAAGAAGAGTACATGAATCTGAACGAGGACAGTCCAAAAAAGCAAGACCTATGGGACAGTCTATGGTGTCCCAGGGGGAATCTAGACCTCAGATGTTTCCTAGACCGCCAAGACCATCATTCTCTTATTCCACAGCAGGCACTCAAGCTCAATTCTGAGGGCCTAGAGGTAGTAATGTTGGGCAGAGTAGTGGGATTCGAGGTTCACAGACCGCTGGATTTTCTCGTCAGTCATGTCAGTCATGTGGACGGTTTTATTTAGGTGAATTCCGGCTCGGGTCAAATGTTTGCTTTTGGTGCGGTATAGCGGGGCATATGATGAGAGATTGCCCACGAAGAGGCTTGGGTAATGTAGCGCGACCTGTGGGATCAATCATTGCATCATCATCATCGGTTCCTCCCCTAGGCATAAGTGTACAGCCTATGGGTCGTGGGAGAGGTGCCAGAGGAGCAGCTAGTTCCAGTGGAACTCAGAATCGTACTTATGCTCTAGTAGACCGGCAGAATTCGGAGGCTTCTCCTGATGTCGTCACAGGTACATTATCCATATTTTCGTATAATGTCTATGCATTGATTGATCCGGGTTCTACATTGTCATAGGTTACTCCATTGATTGCTATAAAATTTGAAGGAACACCGAAACTACTAACTAAGTCAATTGAAGTATCTACACCAGTTAGTGACTATATTGTTGGAAAAAAAAGTATATTATAGTTGTGTGGTCATGATACACTGGCCGATCTTATTGAATTGGACATGGTGGATTTTGATGTCATAATGGGTATGGATTGGTTGGCGTCTTGTTATGCCATGATAGATTGTCGAGCGAAGAAAGTACATTTTCATTTCCTACAAACGAATGTCCTTGAATGGAAGGGTGATGTAGGAGCACCAAGAGGCAAATTTATTTCCTATCTGAAAGCCAGGAAAATGATTGCTAAGGGTTACATATGTCACTTAGTGCGAGTGAAAGATACTGATGTGGAACCACTAACTCCTCAATCAGTTCCAGTGGTCAATGAGTATCTTGATGTATTTCTAGAAGATCTTACAGGTTTGCCCCCAGAACGGGAAATAGAATTTGGTATTGATGTGATTCCAGGCACTCAGCCTATCTCTATCCCCCCATATAGAATGGCTCCAGAAGAATTGCGTGAATTGAAGGAGCAATTGAAAGATTTGCTGGACAAGGGCTTCATCAGGCCTAGTATGTCTCCGTGGGTTGCACCGGTGTTATTTGTACAGAAGAAAGATGGCACATTGAGAATGTGCATTGACTATCGACAATTGCATAAGGTAATGATCAAGAACAAATACCACCTCCCTTGAATTGATGATTTTTTTGATCAGTTACAGGGCGCCAAGTGTTTTTCAAAGTTTTACTTGAGGTCGTGTTACCATCAAGTCAGAGTTAAAAAAGAAGATGTACCCAAGACAGCCTTTCGAACGCGGTATGGCCATTATGAATTTTTAGTTATGTCATTTGGACTAACAAATGCCCCAGTTGTGTTTATGGATTTGATGAATAGGGTGTTTAAGCTATTTCTAGACGTGTTCGTGATAGGATTTATAGATGATATCCTGGTTTAATCAAAGTCACAAAAGGATCATGCTAAGCACTTACGACAGGTGTTACAGATTCTTCGAGAGCGTAAGTTGTATGTGAAGTTCTCTAAGTTTGAATTTTGGTTGAAATCCGTCACATTCTTGGGTCACATTGTGTCTTATGAAGGAATTCAGGTTGATACGCAAAAGATTGAAGCGGTGAAAAATTGGCCAAGGCCTACAACGCCCACGGAAATTCGTAGTTTTCTTGGATTAGAAAGTTATTATAGAAGATTTGTGGAAGGTTTTTCTTCCATTGCTGCACCATTAACGAAGCTTACACATAAGTCAGTCAAATTTCAGTGGAATGATGCATGTGAGAAAAGTTTTCAGGAGCTGAAAGATAAATTGACTTCTACACCAGTGTTAGTACTTTCGGAAGGAACTGATGGTTATGTAGTATATTGTGATGCTTCTGGGATTGGCCTAGGGTGTGTATTGATGCAGCACAGTAATGTCATAGCATATGCCTCACGACAGTTGCGGCCACAAGAGAGAAACTACCCCACGCATGACCTTGAATTAGCAGCGGTGGTATTTGCTTTAAAGATATGACGTCATTATTTGTATGGGTTCATGTTGATATTTATACTGATCACAAAAGTTTACAATATATCTTTAACCAGAAGAAACTCAATTTGAGGCAATGAAGATGGCTTGAGCTATTAAAAGACTATGATATTGATATTCTATATCATCCAGGCAAAACAAATGTGGTAGCTGATGCATTGAGCTGCAAGGCAATCAGAGGCACTAGTGGCCAATTGATAGAAAAGTAGGATTTAGCCAAAGATCTACATCAATTAGCTAGTTTGGGGGTTCGTCTTCTTGAATCCTCAGATGAAGGAGTTATTATACAAAATGCGGCTGAATCTTTACTAATAGCTTAAGTGAAAGAAAAGCAGTTTGCAGATCCTATATTATTGCAGCTAAAAGAAAATGTACAATAGGGTCTAACTGCGGCCTTTGATCTTACACTAGAAGGGGTACTTCAGTGCCAAGGAAGATTATGTGTACCGGAGGTAGATGAACTGAGGAGACGAATTATGACAGAGGCACATCATTCGCTCTATTCTATTCATCTGGGTGCTACTAAAATGTACCATGATTTAAAAAAAGTGTATTGGTGGGGGAATATGAAGAGGAACATTGCGGAATTTGTCGCTCAATGCCCGAACTGTCAACAAGTAAAGGTAGAGCACCAGAAACCAGGAAGGTACATGCAATGTATCAATCTTCCAGTCTGGAAATGGGATATCATAAATATGGATTTCATCACAGGTTTGCCTCGTACACTGTGGAAATTTAATTCTATATGGTTTATAGTTGACAGGCTTACCAAGTCAGCGTATTTCCTACCCGTCAAGACCACCTATACAATAGAAGATTATGCAAGGTTGTATGTTAAAGAAATAGTGCGGTTACATGGGATTCCGATCTCCATTATATCATATAGAGGAGCACAATTTACTATGCATTTTTGGAGATCTTTTCAGCAGAGTTTGGGTACACAGGTGAATCTGAGTACAACTTTCCATCCTCAGACAGATGGACAAGCGGAACGTACCATTCAAACACTTAAAGATATGCTACGAGCTTGCATGTTAGATTTTCAAGGCAGTGGGGATGACCATTTGCCTCTTATTGAATTTGCTTACAACAATAGCTATCATTCAAGTATTAAGATGGCACCTTATGAAGCTTTGTACGGAAGAAAATGTAGATCACCAATTGGGTGGTTTGAAGAGGGCGAAACTGCTTTACTTGGGCCAGATCTTGTTCATCAGGCTATGGAAAAAATTAAAGTGATCCAACAACGATTACAAATGGCCCAGAGTCGACACAAGTCCTATGCTGATGTTAGAAGAAGAGGGCTTGAATTCGCCATAGGTGATTGGGTATTTTTAAAGGTGTCACTGATGAAAGAGGTAATGCGATTTGGAAAGAAGGGAAAATTAAGTCCACGTTATATAGGCCCATATGAAATTGTTAGAAGATTTGGGCAAGTTGCATATGAGTTGGCACTACGCCAAGAACTCTCCACCGTTCATCCAGTATTTCATGTTGCGATGCTTCGAAAGTGCATAGGAGATCCATCTCATTTTACTTCCATTGAAGATGTACAAATTACGGAGGATCTTACCTATGAGGAAATAACTATTGCCATTCTGGATAGACAAGTGAAGAGATTGAGGAATAAAGATATGGCGTCCGTAAAAGTACTATGGAGGAATCAACAAGTAGAAGAGATCACGTGGGAAGCGAAAGAAAAGATAAGGTCAAAGTACCCGTATTTATTTCATACGGAAGAGAAATAACAAGTAAGTACTTATCAGCATTATGTGTATGTGTATATATGTTATCACAAAGATGTATTTTTTATACTTGAGCAGATGTTGTTAACATTCGAGGACGAATGTTTCTAAGGGGGGAAGAATGTAACACCCTGTATATTTTCAAACCTAGTTAATTCCCGTAACATTCATGGAACTAATTGAACACGAGAGACTTGAGGTATTATACATTAAAATTTGTGGGCTTGAGCCATTGGGCTCAATTGAAACCCAAAAATAGAGTAAAAGACATGGCCCAATGGGGCAAAAAAATGACCCATTCTTCCATTTGACCAAGCAACCAATGCATTTAATTCCAAGACTTGGATAAGAGTGACTTGAGGGACCTATATATATCAAGAAAAATCAGATTTTTATTTCAATACAACACCCATGCCCTTTTCTAGAATATTCACAACATTTCTTTTTTTGCTCTCAAGAACCCTAAGTCATCTTTGTGGACAAGATCACCTTTGTGCAAGACTTGGTAAGTGTTTATTATTATGGTTTAACATATTATGTGCATGATAGGGTGCATAAATGATGTTGTTTATGTTGTTAAAGTATTGATAAGTTCACTACGTGTGAAATGTTAAATGTTTGTTAAATCGGCAAAGGGTTTTGCCTTATATAATTGAGATTGGACTTGTGGTCTTGAAGGAGGTGGATTTGGTGGATTGAATATAAACATGTGTGGTTTGGTTATGTATTTATCTTGTTTTCCTTTATGTATAACATTTGGAATTATTGTGGCGAATTCGGTTATGGATTTGGTGATGTATTGAAAGGGAAGTGTGGTTTTGGTGTTGTTTATGTGCGTTATAGAGCCATGAATGTTCGTTGGCATTCAAGTGACCAAAAATATGTAAATAAAAGCTTACTTATGGCCTTGTACCATTTATTACACAAAAAGACCCAAAAAGGACCCATTTTGGCCTATTTGGGCATCCGCCCCCGCAGACGAAGGCATCTGCGGGCGCAGATGCCAACGCAGGTGCCTATGGCTTCTGCCAAAGGCCACCTGTGAGCGCACATCATCCACCTACAAGCGCAGGTGGCTTCGCAGGTCAGCCCAGATTTTGGTTTTGTATGTTTTCATCTCTCTTTGATCCCTGAAGGCCCCTATACCCTTTTTGGATGTAATTATCAACTTATGATATCGTTTTACTAAATTTAAAGGGTTTTATGGAGGCATGTTGGATTGTATTAAGTATGGATTGTTGTTCATATATTTTTATGAAGGAGTAATTTTGACGGAATGATAATGAGGAGATATAAAAGGTAAACATGGTGTGAAATGCTACTGATGTATGATGTCTTGGTCAATGTGTGGAGTGTTATGGTATTATTGGTATGATAACATAGTGGATTGTATTATAAAGGGTAAAATTATGTTATATATCATTCGTGTAGCTCAGTGTCGTCTTGTACACTTGTACGGTAAATAGTTGTTAACGAGAGTTCCGTTATGAACTTGTATTGTAGAGTGAAACGTAAGGAAGGAGCTGTACTATTGTGTTCATATATAGGCTTGAGTATTCATACTTGGAAGTGAAGGTATGTAAGGTTACTCTTTCGGTATCCTTCTGCAGCATATAGTATTCATCTTGTCATTGTAATTGTACGTTTCCTAAGTGCTCAAAGGTATCTCATTTCAGGTTATCATATATTTTTAATCATATATATCTTATTCTTGATCTATTGTCATTTATGTGTCGCATAATTATGGACATGGTTCCAAGTTCCAATAATGCTACATTCAAAAGTTTCAATAATAATGTAATCCTCGAATGAACTATTTCTAAGATTGAAGAAGTGAGGTGATGAAGTCTTTATTCTTGGGTGGTATCCCATGGGTTAAATACCTAGCATAGGTCGATCCTAATATATTGGGTGGTATCCCAGGGGTGAAAGTACACCTAGCATGGGTCAATCCTGCTACTACGAGTGGTATCCCAGGGGCAAAAGAAAAGCCTAGCATGGGTCGATCCCGAAAATTATTGAATACGCACTGATCAGCTTGGGGCCCGGGCAGTGTAAGAATGAAAAGATGAGTAGTGAATGGAGAAGTGAATGAAGAAGTAAGTGATGAACGAACGAATGTAAAAGTAAAGCAAGTAATCCATGTAATGTACATATTCCATACATATATAGTGAAGACTCATCCATATTGGTTATTTACTTATAGTTGATTCCATTGAAGTATTTATGTATCATATAGTTTCTTATGGCCTTACATACGTAGTACATTCTTCGTACTGACCCCTCTTGGGGGATTTACCTTACGTGCTGCAGGCACAAGTACTAGCAAACCTCCACAGTAAGCTGCGGGTAATCTACTGATCTTTGGTGATGTCACGCCCCGAATCCCATCGAGACATGATTGGCACCCGTAGCCGATAAGGCCCAAGAGAACCAACCTTTGCCTATGCTCAATCATTCATATGCATCTCATAATCATAACCACCATTGCATAAGAACATGGAAGACGAATAAAGGAAAACATGTGACATATTTATACATACATATGAAACTTGGCCGTTGAGGCCATCCAGTCAATACAACATACGTTGTTTACACTGATACACCCACATCCGTCTACAAAGGCCTCTAACAAGAGCATTGACCAAAATGGACCATAAGTCGGGACAAGTCCCCGCTTTACATATTATGTACAAAACCAAAACATGTATATACTCTGACTCGGAGAAGCCCCGAATGAGCTAGAGCTCACCAAAGAACCGCTAACACTGGCAATCTACTGAGGAGGCCTACTGGGACCTGCGCCTGCAGCAAGTAAGGTAAATTCCCCGAGAGGGGTCAGTACAAAATAAGTACTGAGTAAGCAAGGCTCAGATGAAACTATACAATACATGAATATTTCAATGAACTCAAAACATATGAATAATCAATGTGAATAAGTCACCATGTTGCATTTGGGAAACCATGTGGATTGCTTTCATTACTTTCATTACTTTCTTTATCTCAATGCTCAATGATAACAATGTACCCGGGCCCCTACTGATCAGTGGGTCTTTTCATATCATAACATCATGTTGGGATCGAGTCGAGCTAGGCTTATGCCCTAGACTTGCCACCCATAATCAATACATCGGGATCGAGTCGAGCTAGGCTTACGCCCCTAGACTTGCCACCCATAAATCAATACATCGGGATCGAGTCGATCTAGGCTTACGCCCCTAGACTTGCCACCCATACTTGATCGTTGACCACATTTGCATTACTTTGATCTTTATTTTGAGATTGATACTTGGATAGTCATAACATTACTTTGGAACTTTGGAACATAACATTATTGGAAACTTTGAATCATTAACCAATGAGTGAGAGCCATGAGCATAAACATTATGAGAAATATAACATTACTAGCACCATGATACCATTGGAACCATAGGACAATAATCCATGAACAAGAGACACAAGTATAGGCACTAGTGGAATATTGGAACGTAACTTTATTTGAGCTTTCGGAACATTAACCATGAATATGAGACATGAGATTCACAAATGATCCATGAGTAGAAAATATATGACAATGACTAGTGATATACGGATATCGGATACCTTAGCACATTTCGGGATAGGACTAGTGACATGTCAATATGGACACTATTTGCCGCAGAAAGATACGGACAAAGTAACCTTACATACCTTGGATTCGTAATACGAATATACAACCTTAGATGCGTATACAATAATCCCTCTCCTTCTTTATGTGTCACTCTACAACATAAATACATAACGAAATTCACATTAACCACCAATTCCTTTACAAATGCATACCATGTCAATGAGTTACATGTTTGCCTTTAAACATGTCATTTCCCCTTGACAAAACCATTGATCATACTAGCATTCCAAAAATTCCATAATATTCCCAACATTGACCAATACATGAAAATCAATACATTTCACCACAATACTTCTGCTTTACACTTTCTTATCCATAACACATCACAAATAATCCATCAAAGTACCTTAACACAACTCATAACACATATCGGCCAAAATCCCACAATTTACACTTTTAGACAAGAACAAGTTTAATACCAAAAATAACACCATACATGCTCATATTTTGTCCATACCATGCTTTTTCATCAAAGGCACAAGGCCTAATTCAAGTTCAATTTACCAAGATGACACATCTTTTACCAAAGGCAAAAATACACTATTCATCCCCTTGCCAACACAACGAGCATAATATACATAATATCCCATGCATATAATATGTTAATACATGAGAATAAACACTTATCAAAGCTTGTAATAGGATGATCTTGTCCAAAGAGTCCAAAGGAATTAATTGCCTTAGGGTTTGGAAATGAAAGAAATGTTTGTAAAAATATCCAAAAGTTATGAGAGGCTTTGGGAAATAAAATCTGATGTTGGGGACTTTATATAGACCCAAGGTCATCCTTATCCCCATGTGGCATTAAGGGATATGTTCAATTGGTCAAATATTGGAAGAATGGATCACTTCCCTTTGGGCCTATGTATTTTATTCCATTTTGGGCCTCAAATTGGTCCCAATAACACATGTCCATCACATTTCATTTATTATTCACCATATATCTCATGTTTACATAATTCCATAATGTCACGACAATATTCTCTTAAAATATTCTCATTCGTCCTTTCGATCGCAAAAATAGACATTCTAGTCGCCCTTGGTTTCATTGGACATTTTGGATCACTATTCACATTTCATGATTTGATCATGTAGGAGTATGTAGGAGTAGATTGAAGTGTTTGAATCTTTAACAATGCTCAAATAACCCCAAAGAACCAAAAGAAACCATTCAAGACTCGTCGTCGGATTGCGTTTCAAAACGGGTCCGGAAAGGCACAAGATTTGTGCCTTGTGCCACAAGATTTGTGCCTTGCGCCACTAGCTGCAAAGCAGCCCGTGGTGCAAGAATTAGACCTTCTATGAATTTTCAGAATGCAGGTGGCTTGCGCCACACCCCTGAAACAGGGTAGTGGCGCAAGTTTCAGCACTTTGCTGAAATTTCCGGCCACTTGTCCAATGTTTACGTATCGTCCAATCCCTTATCAAAACACTACAAAATACTTACTTAGTGATCTTAACCATCAAGTAAACATGACTTAAAGTCACCAAATGAGGTTAGAATGTGTACGAGTTCTCACCCAAATGCTCCACGAGATCACAACACACCTCCTACGAAGATCTAATCGCACATGTTAAGTCCGATATCAAATGTTTCACCAATGACACTATAAAACACATATGCAGGGAATATCAACACCTATGTAGGTATGAAACCAAGGTGTCAAGTGAGGTTATAAAAGTACGGGGTGTTACAAGTGAGCTCCAGTTGGTTCGGGGCTTTTCGAGTCAAAGTTGAACATTTGTTTTGGTATTGTAAATGTTATGTAAAGCGGGGACTTGTCCCGAATTTAGGTTGGTCATGTATGTACTTTTGTTATAGGCTTTTGTAGACATAGATGGGTATATGAATGTAAGAGATGTATGTCCCTAATGACTTGACGGCCCTAACGGCTAAGTTTCATGCATATATATATATATATATATCACATGGTCCATGATTTCCTCTATTAGCATTATATGTCCTTACGTGGTGGTGATGTTTCTAATGGCATGTATATGAATGGACAGGAGTAAATATTGGTTCTCTCGGGCCTTATTGGCTTCGGGTACCAGTCCACCCCGTCGGGATATGGGGTGTGACAACTGCTCTCGTCACAATAGATCAATAGCGATGGTTATTTCTGACGGTTATAATAACTGTCTCCACAAGTGACCTATTGGGACGGTTTCTGTTCCAAAATATTTGCAACGGTTTATCATCTTATGCAACGGATACTACCCGTTCCACTAGTACTTTATGCAATGGCTAGAAATCCTTCCAATAGATCTTTTTGTTTCGACTATAAATTGTCCCAATAGATCTTTATGCGACGGCTAAGAACCGTCTCAATAGAACTTTATGCAATAGTTTCAAACCATCCCAATAGATTTTTATGCAACGGTAGTCATATGCTATTGCAATGTTAATTTCAATTCAATTATGGATGTTACATCTGTTGGGACAGTTATGTTTTTCTAATGCAACAGTTGAAACCGTTATTCTTTGGTGGCTATTGCTATGGTTTATTAGGCTACTGCAACAGTCTTTATTAGGTTATAACAATAGTTCTTGATGGGCTACTTCAACGGTTATACTTATTAGGCCACTTCTACAACACAAAATTAGGCTAGCTATGGCAATTGATTTTAAAAATTAACCATAACATATATACATACGTTTTTTGACCAAGAACCAAATATTTTTGGAACAAGAGTAGAAACTATTCATTACAAGCAAAAACCAATTTTTTTTGGACCTTCAAATAGTGAAACACATAAGTTTCAATGTTCAACAACAAAAGATGTTTGAAACTTAGTCAAAATTTTCAACATGATGCAGCATGATGAACTCGCCAATCTGACCGATCTGGCCTAGGTCAGTCTAGTTCATCGCTTTCATTCCCATCTTCAATGTCATCACCTACAATGATAATAGAAAATAATTAATAAAAACTTGCAAGTCGTAAATAAATAACCACAATTTCCAACCATAAAAAACATTAAATCACAACAAACAATTCAGGAACCAACCAATTCCAGTAGCTAAAAGGTAATAACCAATGCATATCAGACCAAGGTCTACTAACCAATATTAAAGTAAAATGGCTTCTAATCATCTCTTTTTTCTTTGTTGCTATCCTCTTATTTTCATTTGTATCTCTGTTTTAGCAGAGGACAATCTTAGCCTTGTAATGAACTACTACAAGAATACTTGCCCTTAAGCTGAGGATATCATCAAAGAACAAGTCACACTTCTCTACAAAAGCCACAAGAACACTGCATTTTCTTGAAAATATTCCCCTCAAAACTGGAAGAAGAGATGGAAGCATATTAGAGGCACACCCATGATTCTGGACAACAACTACTACAGGAACCTATTAGACAACAAGGTCTTGATGTTAGTTGACCACCAAATAGCAACAGACAAGAGGACTACACCCTATGTAAAGGAAATCGCAAAGAGCCAAGATTATTTCTTCAAGGAATTTTCAAGAGACATTACTATTATTTCATCAAGGAATTTTTCTATGAGCTTGTACTCATTATCACTTTTCCCTTTCCTTTGTGTATATGTGAGGGAGGGGGTGGATAGTGACATAATAGGAATAAGATGGATTTACTTTATTCTATTTGTAAAATTCACTGTTTTAGCTACTCTCTTAAGTTATGGAGGCGTTAATTTGATATGTTTACTATGAAAGAGTGGTGATGGTGCATTAAACATGATTCTTGCATAAAGATTTAATTTTTAACAGTATAAGTTAAAGATTCCAGCAACTTCATGTGGCATTCAATGATAAAAAGAAGCATCTTCGTGAAGAAAGTTAAAGTAGAAAAAGTAAATTAAGCTCCTCATACTTTGGATAAACTATGGCATGAAAGTGGTAATGACCATGTCCATTACATTTCATGGTAACTCAACCCCCATTTAGTATCAGACATACAACATTTATCAAACTAAGAGGTGAGTACATCAAATGAAATACGTGTGCAAGTGCCACCAAAGCCTTAGGAGATAGTAGAATTGTAACAATAACTTAGTAGGATAGTCTTTTTTTTTTTTTTTTTGGTTTTTAGATTCTAAAATGTCATCCTTTTTTCCCCCTATTTTGCAGTTTAGTCTTGAAAACTTTTGTAATACCCTGTACATTTCCGACCTCACTTGATAACTTGGAGTAATGTTTACTTAATGTTGAGAGCAATAAGTAAGTATTTTATAGTGTTTTGATGGGGTATTGGATGGTATGCTAGTGTTAGCAAAAAGGGAAAAAAATTCAGAGAACCAGTGAAACTTGTGCCACTCCCTGTTTCAAGGTGTGTGGCGCAAGCCACCTGATTCAGAGGGAAAATAATTCTCGCGCCACTGCTTGCTTTGCAGCAGTGGCGCAAGGCACACAAAATTTAGCCTTACCATGCTCGTTTTACAATGCAATGCCACGTAGATTCTTCCTTGGTTTCTTTTGGTTCTTTGGTGTTCCGTTACTCCTTGTTAAGGCTGAAAATACCTCAATACACTCCTACGTGATCAAACCATGAAACACAAGTATTTATCAAAAATGTTCAAAGAAGCCATGAGCGACTAGAATTTCTATTTTTGAGATTGAGCTACGAACATGAATCTTGTAATTGGATATTGTCGTGACATTATGTAATTAATTAAACATGAGATATCTGATGGATTATACATGAAATTTGGTGGGCTAAGTTAATATGTGCTAATGGGCTCAATTTGAGGCCCAAAAAGAAGCCAAAAGACATGGCCCAATGGGTCAAATGACCCATTCTTCCTTTGACTAATCAATTATTGATCTAAATGGATAAGGATGAATTCAAGGGACTATAAAAGGCAACAAAAATCAAATTTTTATTCAAGGAACCACACATGACATTTCTAGATTTTTCTACAAAAGGGCTTTTTTTCTCAACTCACAAACCCTAAGGCAATCATTTCTTGGAGACAAGATCATCACTTTGCAAACTTGGGTAAGTGTTTATTCTTGTGATTTAATATATTATATGCATGAAATATGGTGTAGATCATGATGGTTATGTTGGAAAGGTTGAATAGGGCACTTTTGCTTTTTGCTAAAAGATGTGCCATTTTTGTGAATTAAACTTGAAAGGTGACTTGAGGTTTGGATGAAAGTGCATGGGATGGATGAAATATCAACATGTATGGTGTGATTATGTTCCTTAACTTGTTATTTTTCTATAAGTGTAAATTATGGGATTTTGGTCGATATGTTGTTATGAGGTGTATTAAGGTGATTTGATGGAGTAATTGTAACGTCGTGTTAATGACGAAATGTAAAGAATTAAATTGGTATGAAGTGCTATTGGGTTGTGATATTTTGGTCAATGTTGGTCATGTTGTGGTATTATTGGTATGACAATGCCGTAAATGGTATTGTAAAGGGGGAAATGACATTTTAAGGCAAACATGTAACTCATTGTCATCTTATACACTTGTAAGGTAGTTGGTTGTTAATGTAAGCTCCGTTATGTACTTGTGTTGTAGAGTGAAACATAAGGAAGGAGCTGGACTATTGTATTCACGTATAACAGTGTGTATTCATATTGGAAATATAAGGTATTTAAGGTTAATCTATCTGTATCCTTCTGCAACACATAGTATTCACATTGACATTGTACTTGTCCAATCCGAAATGTTCTAAGGTATCCTATTTTCGGGTATCAATTATGGTTCATCACATGTTCCTTATGCATTGATCAATTGTCATTCACATGTCTCATATTGTCACGCCCCAAATCCCATTGAGGTGGACTGGCACCCAGAGCCGATGAGGCCCGAGAGAACTAATCTTTGCTTACGTCCATTAATATACATACCATAAGAAACATCACCACCATGTAAGGACATAAAATGTTAATAACGTAAATCATGGAACATGTTATATATACATATAAGAAACTTGGCCATTAGGGCCATCAAGTCAAACAGACATACATCTCTTTCCTCCACATTCATTCATATGCCCACATACGTCTACAAAAACCTCTAACAGAAGTACATACATGACCAACCTAAATTCGGGACAAGTCCCCGCTTTACATAACATTTAAAATACCAAAACCAATGTACAGCTGGAACACGGAAAGCCCCAAACCAACTGGAGCTCACCAAGTGTCAGTAGATGTCCTGCAGCTTACTGAGGAGGTCTACTAGTACCTGCGCCTACAGTAAGTAAGGTAAATCCCCCAAGAGGGGTCAGTACGAAGAATGTACTGAGTATGCAAGGCTGTATGCAACTGTATAAGTACATAAAACTTTCAATGGAAAATAATTACAAGGGAATACCCAATCTGGACAAGCCATCAATCTACATATTTGGATCTACGCGTATTACTTTCGTTATTCTCTTCACTTCTGTACCTCTTCTTACTTACTTGTCAATTATTAATCATATATTGCCCGGGCCCAAGTGATCAGTGGGAAATTAATAATATCATCATGCAGGTGTTCATGTCACCCCATGGATACACCCATAATGTTGGGATAGTCATCATGCAGGTGTTCCATTCACCCCATGGATACACCCATAATGTTGGGATAGTCATCATGTAGGTGTTTCATTCACCCCATGGATATTATCATGCAGGTGTTTATTTCACCCCATGGATACACTCATAATATTTTACTTTATTCTTTAACTGTTACGAGATTGGTACCTTTACTTGTGAGAGATTGTTACGCTCACTCATGAGAGATTGATACTTTTATAGTCATAGCCTTATTGGAAGTTTTGGAACCATGTCCACAATTATGTAACACATGACCAATAACGATTAATGGATGAGGCATATGTGACTTAACAATAGATAACAACTTGAAATGAGATACCCTTGTGCATTTCAGAATGAACTAGTACAACACTAATGTGAATACTAGGAGCTGCAGAAGGATACGGAAAGAGTAACCTTACATACCTTCACTTCCAAGAATGAATACACAATTCTATATATGAACACAATATTCCAGCTCCTTCCTTATGTTCCACTCTACAATACAAGTTCATAATGGAGCTTACGTTAACCACTAGTTATCGTACAAGTGTACAAGATGACAACGAACTATATGACTGCCATACAACGTAACTTCACCCTTTACAATATGACCCATTGAATTATCATACCAACAACACCATAACATTCTACACATTGACCAAGATATCATACATCAATAGCATTTCACACCACGCTTACCCTTTATGCTTTCTCGTTATCATTCCGTCACCATTACTCCTTCATAAAAACATATGAACAACAATACATACTTAATATAGTCCAACATTCCCCCATACAACACTTTAAAGACTTTAAAATGGTATAATAAGTTGATAATTACATCCAAAAAGGGTATAGGGGCCTTCGGGGATCAAAGAGATGCGAAAACATACAAAACCGAACCTGGGGATGACCTGTGAAGCCACCTACACCTGAAGGTGGCTGAGGTGTGCCTGCAGGTGGACTTTGGCAGATGCCATAGGCACCTACGTTGGCATCTGCGCCTGCAGGTGCCCTCGTCTGCGGGGGCGGATGCCCGTTTTGGTCCAAATTGGTCTCTTTTGGGTATTTTAATGCAATGAATGTTCCATGATCATAAATAAACTTCTTTTGACATATTTTTGATCATATTAAGTGCCAAAAATCAGCCATGGTCTCACGACACACATAAACAACACCCAAAACTAAACTTCTTGGTCAATACGTCACCAAATCCATAGCCGATTTCACAATAACAATTCCAAAAATTATACACAAGGATAAAACAAGGTAAGAATATAATCACATATCACATGACAATATTGAATCCATCAAGTTCACTTCCTTCAAGACCACTAGTCCATGTTCAAGTTTACAAGACAAAACCATTCCCCGATTGCAAAAATAGACAGGTTTACACATAGCACACTGTCCAACACTTTGACAACACAACCAACATGATATACACCATCTATCATGTATAAAATATATTAATACATAGTAATAAACACTTACCAAATCTTGTACAAAGGTGATCTTGTCCACAAAGATGACTTAGGGTTCTTGAGAGCAAAGAAGAAAATATTGTGAATATTCTAGAAAAGGAATGGTTGTCACAATGAATAAAAATATGATTTTTGAGCCCTTTTATAGTCCCTAACTAATGATCCTTATCCCCATATTTGATGCTTTACTTGGTCAATGAAAGAGCATTGGAAGAATGGGTCAAATTTCCATTTTGGGCCATGTCTTTCTTATAATTTTTGGGCTTCAATTGGGCCCAATGGTACAAGACCTATTAATGCCCACAAATTGATGTATAATTCATCAAATCTCTCATGTTTCCAAATTTCCATGAATGTTACGGTAGTTAACTAGACTCAGAAACGTACGGGGTGTTACATTCTTCCCCCCCTTAGAAACATTCGTCCTCGAATGTTAGTAACATTATTCAATTTAAACAATTACAAATCTAGGAGAATTCTTCATGTTATCATATACCTATACTCAATGCTTATAAATACTTACTTTTCATTGTTCCGATTTTGTGTCGTGAACTTGTTCTTCCCTTTGGAACAAATAAGGGTACTTGGACTTCATCATTTCTTCAGTTTTCTATGTGACCTCTTCTATTTGCTGATTTCTCCAAAGTACCTTTACAGAAGTGACATCTTTATTTCTCAACCTCTTCACTTGTCTATCCAGAATGGCAATAGGTATCTCCTCATAGGTAAGATCCTCTGTTACCTGTACATCGTCAATAGGAGTAAAATGAGATGGATCCCCTATGCACTTTCGAAGCATCGAAACATGAAATACTAGATGAACTGTGGAGAGTTCTTGGGGTAGTGCCAACTCATACACAACCTTCCCAAATCTTCTAATAATTTCATATGGGCCTATATAACGTGGACTCAATTTTCCTTTCTTTTTGAATTGCATTACCCCTTTCATCGGTGACACCTTTAAGAATACCCAATCACCTATGGCGAACTCAAGCCCTCTTCTTCTAACTTCAGCATAGGACTTGTGTTGACTCTGGGCCATTTGTAATTGCTTTTGAATCACTTTAACCTTCTCCATAGCCTGATGAACAAGATCCGGCCCATGTAAAGCAGTTTCACCTGCTTCAAACCATCCAATTGGTGATCTACATTTCCTCCCGTACAAAGCTTCATAAGGTGCCATTTTAATACTTGAATGATAGCTATTGTTGTAAGCAAATTCAATAAGAGGCAAATGGTCATCCCAACTACCTTGAAAATCTAACGTGCAAGCTCGTAGCATATCTTCAAGTGTTTGACTAGTACGTTCTGCTTGTCCATCTGTCTGAGGATGGAAAGCCATACTCAGATTCACCTGTGTACCCAAACTCTGCTGAAAGGATCTTCAAAAATGCACAGTAAATTATGCTCCTCTATCTAATATAATGGAGATTGGAATCCCATGTAACCGTACTATTTCTTTCACATACAATCTTGCATAATCCTCCACTGTATAGGTGGTCTTGACTGGTAGGAAATGCGCTAACTTGGTAAGCCTGTCAACTATAACCCATATAGAATCAAATTTCCACAGTGTATGAGGAAAACCTGTGATGAAATCCATATTAATCATATCCCATTTCCAGACTGGAAGATTGATACATTGTATGTAACCTCCTGGTTTCTGATGCTCTACCTTAATCTGTTGACAATTCGGGAATTGAGCGACAAATTTTGCAATGCTCTTCTTCATATTTCCCTACCAATACACTTCTTTTAAATCATGGTACATTTTAGTAGCACCCGGATGAATAGAATAGCGCGAATGATGCGCCTCTGTCATAATTCATTTCCTCATCTCATCTACATCCGGTACACATAATCTTCCTTGGCATTGAAGTACCCCTTCTTGTGTAAGATCGAAGGCCGTAGTCAGCCCCTGTTGTACATTCTTTTTCAGCTGCAATAACATAGAATCTGCAAACTGCTTCTCTTTTACTTCAGCTATTAAGGAGGATTCCGCAGCATTTCTCATAATAACCCCTTCATCTGGAGATTCAATAAGGCAAACTCCCAAGCTGGCTAGTTGATGTAGATCTTTGATTATCTCTTGCTTTTCAGTCAACTGGCCATTAGTGCGTTCTACTGCCTTGCGGCTCAATGCATCAGCTACCACATTTGCTTTGCCTGGATGATAGAGAATATCAATATCATAGTCTGTTAATAGGTTCAACCATTTCTGCTGTCTCAAATTTAGGTCCTTTTGATTAAAGATATATTGCAAACTCTGATGATCAGTATATATATCAATATGAACCCTACATAGATAATGGCAACATACACTTTTGAAAACAACCATCACGACTACTAACTTAAAATCATGTGTTAGTTAATGTCCTTCATATGGACACAACTGTCATGAGGCATATACTATCACATTACCATGCCGCATCAGTACACACCCGAAACCAATACAGGTGTAGAGGTTAACTCATTATTTTTAACTCTTAAAAACTCCTCTCACAGGCATCTTTCCGTTAAAACTTAGTTACCTTGTATGTTCATTTCATTAAAGGTATAGAAGGAGGAGAAAATCCTTCTACAAGTCCTCTATAATATTTTGCCAATCCGAGAAAACTATGACTCTCGATAGGTGTTGTTGACACCTAATTTTTGCCCTCCCAGACTAAATTTAATGCCGAGTTCCTTTGATCTTAAATAAAATTGAAATATTTATTTTTATCCGAATAAATGCTTTCTAAAATATTTATTTGAGTTAAATTTGTCATTTAAGTGATAAATTATACATTTTCGTATCCTTGTATACGAGATCATATAATTTTAGACGCTTAAATAATTATTTCATCAAAAGTTAGATTTTTATCAGGAACCATCTTGAAAATTAATTCAAATGGTTGACTGTTGGTTTAAACATGTAAAATTGTTCTTAAAATAATTTATTTGGAAATATGTCTATTTGATTTTATTAAACCAAGAAGCTCGGGATTAAATCATTTGCTAATGCGTATCGAACTTTGATTTAATTTAGCCAAATTTATTAAATTTGGTCATAATTGAAATCAAATTGCCCATAATTGCAATACAATTGGCCAATTGATTTTTCGTTTGGCCTAAATTTAAATACAATTGGTTGAATTCCTAGCCAATTAGGTTATTTAATTAATAGCCTAATTTCTACCATCCTTATTTCAATTTTAATAACTTAATCTACCCCAACCCATTTCCCCTTAATTGGACCCAAAAATCAGGCCCAAAATCCCTTTCTTGTTTAATTTCAGCACCTACCAGGCCCACACCATTCACCAAAACCCGGCCCAACCTCCAACTCCCTTTCTCTTTTACCCGATAAAACAAAACAACAACATTCAGCAAATAACTCCAACAACAACTTTCAGCAGCAGTACAACGACAACATCAACAATTGCAACCCAAAAAACCCAAAATTTTCCCTTTGCCCGCTCGATTCTCCTCCCTCTCCCCTCAAATTCGTACACTAGCATGTGACTACCACGTTTTTGGTACAAAATAGGTTTCGAATTTTTCTAGAACTTTGCCCTATGTGGCAAATTCGTACAATTTCACAGCTCACTCTTGAGTTTATCCTCTCTCAAATTCGAATTCTCCTCTCAAAATACCAAAATTACCCTTCAAAATTCTTCTCTCCCACATCGACAGAAATCCCAAAATCCCCTCAAATTCACTTCTATAAATACAACCACTGTTGAGGGAAGAAGGCAAGCCTTGGAGAGTGAAAAACTCCTAAGCAAAAGTCTTGAAAATCTTTTAAAGAGTTTTGAGCAAAAAGGGAAATTTTTGAAAGAATTTTCCCTAAGTTTAAAATTTCTAGTGGTGTTTTCCGGTGGTGGCAGAGGATTCCGAAGACTCGAAGTCCCGATTTGCTGCCTTGAGAAAGGTGAACCTTCACTGCCCTTTTCCTTCTTTTTCTGTTTTGTTTCGTTCTTTTAATATTTTGATTTTCTTGTGTCGTAGTAGTGTATGGTGGGATTATGTGCTGTAGAGGCTATGAAGGCCATAGGATTTTGTGATGAAAGTTATAGCTGATGTATTGATGTTCTGGCCATTTTTGTTTGCTTCGTAGTTCTGATTTTGCTTTCTTCTTGACGTTGCTTATTTTTGATTAGTCATGCTTGTCGTAATTCCAACTCCATGTTTTAGTTTGATGATGATTGTGGTAATACAGGTTTACTATTTTGATTTTAATGTTCCCTATTTCGGTTCCCCGCTCACTGTTTTAGCTTAAGTGTTGTTTATGCTAATTTTTTTTACTGTTTTTAGGATTGAGTATTAATTGATACGCTTGATTTTATCTGTTTAATTGGATAGCATAAATAGGACTGCATCCTAAGTTTATTTGGCTTTCAATACTAAAAGAAACGATGGAAATTCGTCCATACCAAGGACAATAGCCTTATGAATCCTAAATGACCATTTGGCTTGTGGTCCAATATGACTAGCCATAGAGAGGGTGAAGGTTGTTTAGTCTGTCAGGTGGATTCAATTAATACCGTTTTAGTTTTTTGTTTTCTTCTCTTTCCCTGTAAAATTGATTCACTTCTTAAGCTTACCTGTTTTGATGATTATTCCTACTTAGGAATATTCTGTTTTGGCATAATTGTGGGTTTGATGCTGTCCTTGCTTGTTAGTTGTTTAAATTAATAGTTCCTTTTTAATCTAGCTTGCTGATTGTGTTTTTTTTGGTGTGATGAAGTAGACCACTCTTTAGTTTTCCTTGACTCATAATGTAAAGAGAAAATAGCGGAGTACGTCCAAGGAATCCTTCTATGACAATTTGACCCCAAAAACTTTTGGGTTTTTTATCAAGAAGAAGGGGATGAATGAACGTTGGTTAAGTGTAGAATAATATGTTTTCTTTCTTTGTGTGTTCTTTAATCCTTGTCCATTTTTTTGTGAGAACATTTTTCTGTTTTAAATGATCATTTCAAAATATTTTATTTTACTCTTAAAGAAAGAAACAATCTTTTCCCACCTATCTTGCACTACTGGCAACCCATTGTTGCGGTTTAGAATTTGTTTTAAAGAGAACTAATATTTTGCCTCTAATTTCCAGTCATAAATTGGTAACTCTTCAATGACATTTGATTCAAAATGATTGAATCAAAGAGAGGATGTAGTAATCAAATCTCGACTTTAGGATTCACGATCTTTCTCCTCTTTAATGTCATGAAAGCAATGTTTTCTTTATTCGCCTCTTATTATGTGATTTGGGTTTGGTTCCTAGTAAATCATTATTGTATTGGGGCTAAAGTTGTTCATTTTGCTTAATATGTGTGTTTAGTTCATGTCAGTGATGTATATATTAGACTCTAATTGTTTTCTTTCCTTTGCATGTGAAACCTGTTCTGAGTCCAAAATGGACTCTTCCTTCCTTTGCATCTGTTAATGGGACAATGAGGCCCATTTCACCGAGTCAACCTCAAATTCAAGTCTAGATGGACTATCCCGTGGTGTACAGGTTGAAGATAAAGAAAATGAGCCAAAGCCCAAACATGCAATAATTCGGAGTTGATTTTGAGACTTTCAAAGTCTTGAAAAATTTATATTTTATGGGCCCTGAAGCCGAAATTGTAATTTAATACAGGTGAAGCAGTCATTTGGGCCTCAATGGTCCAAAAAATAGATTAGGACAGGTACACATTGCGGAGATATTGGGACAAGTTAGGGGGTTTGGGCTTAGAATGCCTAAACTCAATCTCTTTCTCCCTTCTTTTCCTTTTGTTGATATTTGCTACTAACCTTATTTAACTTAGTTAAATTCCCCACTAAATTGTCAAATTCTCGATTTGCATAAAATTTCCAACAAAATTTTTCTTTAAACATTCCTTTTCAAAGTTAGTCAAATAAAGTCATTTTCAAATAGTCCGGATAACCGCAAGTTAGCGGATACCCCGAATGCCTTAAAAACCTTCTCAAGGTATCAATAAGAATCGCTTACCTAGAATTTCTTAACTTTGAGATTTTTCTGTTTTAAATCTTTAAAGTTCTTTTTTAGGTTTTCTTGATTTTCCTTTAAAATTAATCAAGTGGCGACTCTGTTTAAATTTGAACTTGAAAATTTTCCTAAGTTTTCGAAAACGAGTCAAAAGTCATTTTCTCCACAAAACAGAAATGGCGACTCTGTTGTGGATCTTGACTAGGTTCTGACCACATATTTGAATCTAACTTTATTTGACTAACTATTCATATTTGTAATAATTAATATTTTAAATTGCTTTACTTGCTTATATGTTTAATTTTTGTTATAAACTTTCATAGCATGACATATTCCGCTATTCCTAGCAAATCATTAGGCATTAGGAAAAAAGGGTGGTTATGTGGATTTCTACACCCTCTCTTCAGTATAACACCTTAACTTCTTTGAACTACCAAGTGAAGTAGTTGACTCGAGTCGGTCAACGGTCATTTGGTGTGTTACCCTGAAAAGTCCACTTCGGGTTCCCAGTCAATTCAAACAAACTATTCTAGTCAATTAGGATAGAGAGAAACCAAATCCTAATGTTTAAGCATTAGCCTAAGACGGCTTAATATCCCAGGGGATGTTAAGTCCATTAGAAAACTACCAAAATGTGTTAAATGGGTTCAAGACCCCCTGACACGGCATCCAACTATGTGCTGTTTGAAAAGACGTATGTGTTGAAATTGAACCATTGTCCCAGGGAGGGCTTATTTTCTTAGTATAGCACGGTTCTCAAATCTCAGCATGGTGGTAAAGGAGTCAATACACTTAGGAAAATTGCAAAGAAATACAAGAAAAGAACAACAGAAGAAGGATCGTATTCAGGGCCTACATTAGTGGGTTTGCTTCTTATGTATCTTCCATTTATACCCCTGCGTGGGTTTGTTTTATTTGCCCCTGCGTAGGGCCTATTTTAGGCATTATTCCTATTTTTCTTAAAATGTACCCCTTATTCGACTAGCTTTGTATTCCCTTTCGGGGAAAGTTTTGGGTTTTATCTATATTGGGGTAATAGAATGGCTAAAAAACAATGTATACGTCTTTTCAAACAAACGTTAGGCCCACCTTTGGCTCAAAAAGTCCCCTTAAGTAGGACGCGCTCTCTATTAGTGCTTGTGTGATATAACTGTTTTATGTGCTCATATGTGTTATGTTTATCCGAATTAAAGGCGAATTGATCCAATCCCATGTTTTATAAAGACCATTTAGGCAAAAATATACGTCCACTCCATGAAAGTTCGACCAAAATACTCTAAGTCTTTCAAAGTTTCCAAGAAAATCCTAAAGAATCATCTCTCGTACTCTTAGGAAGGTTCGACTGAAGAGATGGCTATGGAAATGATTCTAACTACGTAGGGCCTGATTTCTCCTTGTGAGATACGTAGGCATCCTTTCAGCCCGACCCCTATCTTCAAAAACTCTACTTATTTCCCACTTCGGCGAAAGAAGACATAAGGATGGGAAGAAGAAGAGTTGGACCTTCCTGATAAATTCTACTTATCCAAAACAATGAACAAAATCCTGTTCATTGAAAATTTCGAGTCATTACTACTATATGGATCAATTCACCTGCGATGAGAAACAACTTTATGTGTTCCTTGCCTATGTGATTATCTTGCATTACTTATTACTAACGGGATCTAACACATTTGCCTTTGAGTTGTTTTTACTTTACAGATAATAGAAACTACTCCGTGTTGTCATAAGCTGGCTGATCATCCTTACTTCACCCAATTAAAAGCTTATAAAATCCCATTCCCTAGCCATCATTCAAGAATGACTGGAAGCGATGAGGATAACGCATTGGCTATCAGGGACAATGTCATAGCAGAACAAAGCGAGATGATTGCTGAACTCGCGAGGAAGCTGGAAATGCTTCAAGAAGAGGTGAATCGTACTAGAGACTTGGCTAATTTATCCATAACTACTAATGCTCCTGTCCCAGGAGCGCACGGTCCTCCACTCCAAATCCCTCCTCTCAACACACCTGACCTCGGGAATTATCCAAATAACATTTCATCCGCTTCCGCCTCTCAACTTCCCACAGACCCAATCATCAATAATCCACCGGTTCATCAAACTCACACTCTACCCATTCAAAACACCAATCAAGACAATAACCTAGATGCTTACCATCCACAAAATCCTACTCTAACTTCACAAATCCATTCTCTAATCCCACAGAACCACTCTCAAACTCTACAAAATACCTTTAACCCCCAAAATGTCCCCCCTACCTACAACCTAACTTCCGTTCATCCTCAAAATCACCCTTCAGCATACCAAAACACTTCTGCCTCTATCCCAAATCCATCTCAGATCTGACCTATACCGCCAACTTCTTTCCATGTTGCCACATCTCCCGATCTCTATAACCTTTTTCCTAATCCTGAGATAGACCATTATAAGGAGAAAGAGAAAGAATGAAGGATCGAGCATGAAAAGGAAATTCTTGCAATGAAGGAAGAGATTATGAGGATCAAAAAGTCTGGAGCAGGGGATAATGATGGACTTGGTTATGATGATTTGTGTGTCTACCCCGGTGTAGACCTACCAGAAGGATATAAAGTCCCCAAATTTGAAACATTCGGTGGTACTAGAAATCCCATGGCTCACTTAAGAAGATACTGTGATCAAATGGTTGGAATTGGAAGGAATGAAGCGTTGCTGATGTGCCTATTCAGTCAAATTTTAAGCGGCGAGACTTTGGATTAGTTCATGTCTCAGGAATTGAGAAAATGGTCTAGCTGGAAGGCCTTGGCCAAAGACTTTATCGACAGGTTCGCTTACAATGTGGAAATAGTTCCTGACCAGCATTCACTAAATAGGATCAAGCAAATGAGAGGTGAATACTTTTGAGATTATGCCTATCGCTGGAGAAAGGAAGCCGCTAAGGTACAACCTCCTATGATTGAAGAGGAAATGGTAGCAGTATTTTCCCGTGCTCAAGAAGGCGAGTTCTATACTAGAATGGTGTCTGCATTTCTGGCAACCTTTGCAGATTTGGTAAAGATTGGTGAATCACTCCAAGAAGGGATTCGAACTGGGAAATTTATCCAGACTCCAACATCAGTTGGGTCCTCTGGGTTCCCTAGAAAGAAAAGAGAAGATGTAACTGCGGTATCCACTGATTTTATTGCTGAATTGAAAAAGAGATTCAGACCCAGGAATACCCTTTCTTCTCCACCACTTCCGAGTCCTCAATCCGTAATCTATGCTCAACCCCAATACCAAGCTCCACAGCCAAATATCTTACCTCAATACCAAGCTCCACAACCAAATGTCCTATCTCAATACCAAGCTCCACAACCAAATGTCCTACCACAATGTCAAGCTCCATTGCCAAATTATCAGCCTAATGTCCAAACCACCACCCCAAAATCACCAAGCTAACATCCACGTAGCTCCAAATTATCATCAAGTACCACCTCCCGTTAATCAAAATAACCTTCCTCGTCCAAACCTTGAAAAGAAACCTCCTCAAAACTTTACACCACTGACTAAAAGTCGCACTCAACTTTTCAAAAGATTAAGAGCAACCGGTTATCTCCAGTCTGTCCAACCAAAGCCCACTAATACAAATTCCCAATTTTATCATGCTAATCAAAACTGTTCCTATCATTCTGAAGGAGTCAGCCACAGTACCGAAGATTGCATTAATTTGAAACATAAGATCCAAGACCTGATTGATCATAAAGTCATTACTCTTCAAACACCAGCTCCAAATGTCAACAGTAATCCGTTGCCTAACCACGGAGGGGCTACGGTTAACATGATCAAAATAGAAGATGAATGGGCAGTTAGTAAGACTATCTCTAAGGTTAATTCAGAAAAGCCTAAGAGGACGGAAGGAGTAGAGAAGATAGAGAAGGCCGTGGCTGCCTTAAGTGTCAATGAAAGACCCCCATTTATGGTAATGACCGCCCTGACTCAGGCATATGTTCCAACACTGTCTAGAAAAGAGTTTATTATAGAGACTGCTGCCGCCCATGAATCGGTCCAAACGGTGCTATATTCCCGAGAATTTAGCCAATGACTCTCACAAGAAGGATTCACAGAAGAGGCTAAAAAGTTTTGGAGGCGAATACAACCAAAAGAATATTCAATTGTTAAGCATCTGGAAAAGACTCCAGCATAGATCTCCATGTGGGCATTACTAATGAGTTCTCAATACCACCGACAAGCATTGTTGAAGGTCTTAGATGAAGCATATGTGCCCGTTGGTACGAGTGTTGAAAACCTGGCCGCAATGATAGGTAACATTGTGGGAATTCATAGCATATCATTTAGTGAAGAAGAGTTGCCTTTTGAAGGCATAATGCATAACAAAGCGTTGCATATTTCTGTTACTTGTCGTGACCATGTGATTAATCGGGTTCTAATAGATGATGGATCTGGTCTGAACATTTGTCCCCTTTTTGCATTGACTCAAATGGGTTATGATTTGGGAAAGGTTCGTCAAAGTCATGTTAATGTGCGAGCTTTCGATGGAGGACAGAGGGACACTATAGGAGAAGTTGATTTGTTCATCCAAATGGGACCCACCGAGTTCAAGACTAAATTTCATGTTATGGATATTAATCCTAGTTACAATCTACTCCTTGGGAGGCCATGGATGCATGGTGCAAGAGTAGTTTCATCGCCTCTTCAACAATTATTGAAATTCATTTGGGAAGGCCACGAGGTGGTCATTCAAGGCAAAGAGAGTCACTTAAGCCACCCTAATGGTTATGTACATGTGATTGAAGATATTGTAAAAGGCAGTAACTTTTATACGGTGGAAATCGTGAACGCTGCTGAAGAGAACCCAACATTCCAGACGCCCATGCCTTCTATCTATAAGATGTTGGCAACTGTGATGCTAAGAAATGGATTTGAGCCTGTTCGAGGCCTAGGAAAGAACTTGGAAGGTATCATTGAGCCGATCGTGATTCCAAAAAGAACCTTCAAATTTGGACTAGGATACAAGCCGACAAATAAATACGAGAGTGAGAAAAGGACAGCGATGGGTCTGCCTAAGCCATTACCACTGCTGTACCAGTCGTTTCCTGTACACGAGATGCCAATGGATGATGGTCTGGGGGATGGGATAGGAATTCTGTTCGAAGGTTGCAATGCTATAATAGAAGATTTTGCGAAGGCTAGTGGAGTGAGGAAAGTTGCACCTGGGGAAACTTTGCAGAATTGGGCATCCACTCCGCTCATGACTCTTCGCCCTCTATGGTAGATGAAAGGGAAAATTTCTAGTTTTTGAAAATCGGTGATGATCCGGAGGAGGCCCCCCGCGATCCATCTTTTATCTTTCAAATTTTCTTTTCCTATTTTACTGTTTTCAAAAAGGTGGGGGTCCGTACTTGTGTGGGTCATGAGCCATAGTTTGTAAATATTTCTCAAATTTTGATGAAAAGGCCTCCCTTTATCTAGAAAACTATTTTGAGTTATGCTATTCTTATATTTCTATTTTTGAGTTATCTTGTTATTATCTGACTCGGTTTGTTTATTTATTTCAGTAATAATGACTTAAAACCTGCCAATGTCATGTCATGTCAAGGGCTAAATGAACAAAGTGATGCAAATGACAATGAATGGGAAAATTATGATAAGGAACAACTAACAGATGATTTGGAAGAATTTGAAAACCGCGAGAAGCCCAACCTGGAAAAAACTGAAGTGGTCAATCTAGGGGGCCATGATGAAGTTAAGGAGACGAGAGTTAGTGTTCACCTGACAGAAGCACATAAAGGAGAACTCAACAACTTGCTAGAAGAATACATTGACATATTTGCTAGAAGCGTACAACCAAGAGTAGAAGGAATCAATCAACTCCGATGTGGTGAAGAGATACCATGTCTGAAGATAGTATTTTCCCTATGTTTCCTTTATTTTTAATCGCACTTTTATGAATGTAATTGTTGAATGATTCGTAATCGCTTAGAATTTACCTAATCTTTTATGGATGAACTACGTGGTGACCTGAATTCTCAAAGAAATGAGATACGTAGGCGGCCTATGTAGGCTTCGGTCAACCCTTTAGATTTTTTTATATCTCCCTAGCGTAGTCCTGAACTACGTTTGACCTGATTCCTGCTTCAATGGGATACGTAGGCACCCCAATGGCTCGGTCATATCACCCCAGGAAATGGAAACTGGGGCAGAATTTTTGAGAAGGAATCTTGAAAATTTCAAAAGAGAAGATCATCTTCCGACGAAGAGAATGAAGATCAGCAGGGGCTTAGGGAGAAAGTCTCAAGACCCCCGCGAGTCGAGATCGGCTCAACTAAGTATCTAACTGGGGCAGAAATTTTGAGGAGGTCCTCAAAATTTCCACTAACATTTTGAAATGAATTCCAGATTCTCCAGCATCAAGAGTTTCTACAAAACTTCAGAAATCACCAGCTGCGACATTGTGCAAATAGCCTAATTCCCCAGCTGTGACAAGTTTCTCCAAATTGGTGCTATTAAACTTCCCCAGCAACAACAATGAGTTTCTAGGGATCCTTTATTGGATGCAAGACATAAATAGGCCTCGAGTGGAAAGCATTTGTTGAGCTAGTACACGACATGACTGGCAGAGACTTTCTAAACAAGTTTTTGCACAAGTTTTTCGAAACTAAGTTTTTCAAAACCAAACTATTTTGAAAATATATACATATTTTCTTGACTAGTTTTGCCTTACATCTATTTAACCGGGGAGTCAGGGCGGAAGTCCAGACATGAAAGAGAAAACGAGAGATAGCAAGAAGCAAAGGAGGTCAATGCGGAGTAGTTTCACCCAAAAACACTAACAATTTTTCTGTGGATGCAGGAATCACCACGCAAAGAGAGGGTCTCCTTCAGGAATCCCCTGAGCAAATAAAGAGTCGCGCCAAAGCATACAAGGCACAAAAATAGTTTTTTGGGTGGCCCCACAGACATGTTCAGCCATCCATTCGAGATCAAGGACTATTTGATTTGTTTATCCTATTTCAAAAGAACCCGGATGACAAACAAAGCATCCTATCTTTGTTGTGAATATTATATTCAGCACTTCTTCTAAAAATATTCGCTAGTAAAAAGAGACTTTGTGTCTACTAAACGGTTGCTTTGAGCGCAGGTATACTCAAAAAAATTGGCATAACAAAACGATCAAAGTGATCACATGGCAAGGAGAGTAGGGACATCCTCCTCCAATCCGTCATGGGTCAACACGAACATATAACGTTCAAAAGTGATATTTATAGTTGTCCTTAGAAATGGATTCAACTATTCACTTATCTCCAAAATGATTTTTTGGTTTAGCAAACAAAATCGTTTATATTTAAAAGCTCTCTCTAGAACTTTCCAAAAATTTGACTATAGTCGCTAGAAAAAGCGACATTGTGTCTACTAATTGTTTACCTTAAGCGCAGGTACATTCAAAGGAGTCAGCACATCAAACAGAATAGCCTGGAGGCCTTTTTATTACGTCAAAGCTGAAAAAGCCTGACGCTTGTCAATGCCAAAGGAGGAGGATGAGGATGGTCGAAAAAAGCTATCTCATTGCATTCCATGACATCCCGATATATCCCAATACATCCCATGGCATCCTGGTGTATCTTGATGCATCCCATAGCATCCCGATGTATCCTAATACATCCCAATGCGTCCAATGCATCTCATTACATCCTGATGCATCCCATGGCATCCCGATGTATCCCAATACATCCCATGGCATCCTGGTGTATCCCGATGCATCCTATAGCATCCTGATGTATCCCAATACATCCCAATACGTCCAATGTATATCATTACATCCTGATGTATCCCATGGCATCCCGATGTATTCCAATACATCCTATGGCATCCTGATGTATCTCGATACGTCCCATAGCATCCCAATGTATCCCAATACATCCCATGGCATCCTGATGTATCCCGATGCATCCCATAGCATCCCCATGTATCCCAATACATCCCAATGCGTCCAATGCATCTCATTACATCCTGATGCATCCCATGGCATCCCGATGTATCCCAATACATCCCATGGTATCCTGATGTATCCCGATGCGTCCCATGGCATCCTGATGCATCCCAATGCATCCCATAGCATCCCAAAGTATCCCAATACATCCCAATGCGTCCAATGCATATCATTACATCTTGATGCATCCCAATACATCCCAATGTATCCCAATGCATCCTGATGTATCCTGTTGCGCCCCGGTGCGTCCCAACGCATCTCATTGCATCTCGATGCATCCTAATACATTCTATTGCATCCCAATGCATTCCATTACATCATATTGCATTCCATTGCACCATAATGTATCATATTACATCCCATCACATTCCATTGTATCATATTGCATCATATTACATCCCATCATATTCCATTGCATCATATTACATCCCATCACATTTCATTGCACCATATGGCATTGCATTCCATTGCATCATATTGCATCATGTTGCATCCCATCATGTTGTGTCACATAACATTTAATTGTGTTTCATTATATATTATTTCAGCTCATTGCAGGCCATTTTATTTCATTTCTAACAGGGCCATTCCATTCCAATGTCGAGAAGGCCATTTCATTCCATTACCGAGAGGGCCATGCCAAGAGGGCCATGTCGAGAGGGCCATTTTATTTCATTGCCGAGAGGGCCATTCCATTCCATTGTCGAGAGGGCCATTTCATCTCATTGTCGAGAGGGCCATGCCGAGAGGGCCATTTCATCTCATTGCCGAGAGGGACACCATATCATTCAAACAAGTCTTCGTAATCACTCACCATGCAAGACAATAGATTCTGGTTTTGGAAGATGCTTTGGAGCACCTATATCCGTTGACCACGTGAAGATAACACAATCTGGCATTGAGGATATCCCATTACTTTATATCTGTTGACGCGCAAGAGGTGATGTAACCCGGCATCGAGGATATTTTAGCGTCACATATATTTGTACCAACATATTGAAGTTGAAGAATCACATGATCCAAAGGGATTTATTTAAGTAATTATCCAGAGACGGACGACGAACTAGACTTCCCAGGAATTGACAATCTGAAGGTCATCCATAAGTCACAATATTCGAGAGAGGATAGTGTGCAACATTACCCGCGAGTTGATAGTCAATGGGTCATTCATAAGTCGCAACGACATCCTAACCAGATCGTATGCAAGATCACCCAAAGACCGACAGTTTGAAGGTTATCCGTAAGTCACAAATAAATCCTTACCAGAGAATATGTGAGATTACCAAATTGTTAGGTCCGAAGGTTCTCTATAAGCCACGCCATATCCAAGATCGATTATGCCCAGGATTACCCTAAGACCAACAATTTAAGAAATATCTGTTAGCCATATTATATCCAAGGTTGGATGATGTGCAGGATTGCTCGAAAGCTGGCGATTCGAGGGATATCTATAAGCCATCTCTTATCCAAGGTCGGATAATTCACAGAATCACCCAAAAGCTAGCAACTCAAAGGATATCTATAAGCCGCCTCATATCCAACATCGAATGATGCGTCAGATTACCCAAAGATTGATGATTTAAGGGATATCTATAAGTCGTATCGAGACTAAGGATGCACAGGACTTACCCAAAGTCATATGCAAGATCATCACTGATAGCTAAAAACGTTATCGTCTTAAATACAAGAATCATCATAAGTGACCAAAAAGGTTACCGCATCAATATAAAATTACGCGGTTGCAGGGACCGTTCTACACAAAGTGTCGTCGGTGTCCAAGAGGGCCACCCCACTTTGCAGAAGTTTTCAATTGCCAAAAAAGTCATTTATTCAACAACCAAGAGGGTTGTTGTATCTATTATTGCAAAGAATTGTTGTCCTCCAAAATAGGTATATGAGAGGACGACATCACTTTTCGAATAACAACTCACGTGGAGATATGGTAAGAGGCTATATACCCCTTCGTGAATTATGTTTATCACTAATAATTTTTGTTTGAGATATTGTTGAGAGAATCCGAGAGGATGAAAATCTCAAACCAAAAACCACAGGTGCGGAAAACTCCAAAAAGGATGCAGCACAACTTGGAACTTTTTCTTAGCAGCAAACTGGGATGCAGTCTAGAGAGAGACTTCAAACTCGTTGGACGCGAGCTAAAGGACGATTGCCACCACCATCAAACCACACCCCTATCAGAAGGCATATGGGTATTTTGGGATATTTAGTTTCATCTTCACCTCCGAGATATTTCTAAACTCATCCTGGAGGTAACTTTCTCTTTCATTAAAATCCGAGTGACATCACACCTAGAGCTTTGGAAATTATGTCTGGGTAAACTCTTACCTATGGATATGAAGAGATCCACATTCATGGTTAAGAGGTTACAAGCCTCTTTTCCATAACTCAAATAACTTGTCACTCATCCCGAGCCAAAGATTGTCTAAAATAAAAGACTATCTTTTCTACCGATTGAGTCAAACTACAAGCAGTCTGATTCCCTGAACCTCGGGGATATGTAGGCTGGGCCCTTTTTTGAAAACTTCTGCATTCCAACTTTCCCCCAATATCCTCTTACTCCCCAGCGTTCTGGTTTCACCAAAAATTTAAAACCGGGATAGCTTGTAAATTCTTTCAAAATCGTGCTTAAAAAAATCAAGCGTTATGAACTACAAGTGGCCTCAATTCTCATGTAACCTAAGATATGTAGGAAACCCGATACCGGGGTCCGGCCATAACTCCTTGAGATTCATGCAAAAACCAATCCCTTCGAGAGATGAATTTAGGGGCGATCAAAATTAGGAACGTCAAACTCCCTTTGCCCAGGGTTACTTGCATCCACCCTACCCAAAGGGAGGCGGCAATTGTTGATACCTAATTTTTACCCTCCCGAACTAAATTTAATACCTAGTTTCTTCGATCTTAAATAAAATTGAAATATTTATTTTTATTCGGATAAATGCTTTCTAAAATATTTATTTGAGTTAAATTTATCATTTAAGCGATGAATTATACATTTCCATATCCTTGTATATGAGATCATATAATTTTAGACGCTTAAATAATTATTTCATCAAAAGTTAGATTTTTATCAGGAACCATCTTGAAAATTAATTCAAACGGTTGAATGTTGGTTTAAACATGTAAACTTGTTCTTAAAATAATTTATTTGGAAAAATGTCTATTTGATTTTATTAAACCAAGAAGCTCGGAATTAAATCATTTGCTAATGCGTATCGAACTTTGATTTAATTTAGCCAAATTTATTAAATTTGGTCATAATTGAAATCAAATTGGCCATAATTGCAATACAATTGGCCAATTGATCTTTAGTTTGGCCTAAATTTAAATACAATTGGTTGAATTCCTAGCCAATTAGATTATTTAATTAATAGCCTAATTTCTACCATCCTTATTTCAATTTTAATAACTTAATCTACCCCAACCTATTTCCACTTAATTGGACCCAAAATTCAGGCCCAAAATCCCTTTATTGTTTAATTTCAGCACCTACTAGGCCCACACCATTCACCAAAAGCCGGCCCAACCTCCAACTCCCTTTCTCCTTTACCTGATAAAACAAAACAACAACATTCAGCAAACAACTCCAACAACAACTTTCAGCAGCAGTACAACGACAACATCAACAATTGCGACCCTAAAAACCCAAAATTTTCCCTTTGCCCGCTCGATTCTCCTCCCTCTCCCCTCAAATTCGTACACTAGCATGTGACTACCACATTTTTGGTACAAAATTGGTTTCGAATTTTTCTAGAACTTTGCCCTATATGGCAAATTCGTACAATTTCATAGCTCACTCTTGAGTTTATCCTCTCTCAAATTCGAATTCTCCTCTAAAAATACCAAAATTACCCTTCAAAATTCTTCTCTTCCACATCGACAGAAATCCCAAAATCCCCTCAAATTCGCTTCTATAAATACAGCCACTGTTGAGGGAAGAAGGCAAGCCTTGGAGAGTGAAAAACTCCTAAGCAAAAGTCTTGAAAATCTTTTAAAGAGTTTTGAGCAAAAAGGGAAATTTTTGAAAGAATTTTCCCTAAGTTTAAAATTTCTAGTGGTGTTTTCGGTGGTGGCAGAGGATTCCGAAGACTCGAAGTCCCGATTTGCTGCCCTGAGAAAGGTGAACCTTCACTTCCCTTTTCCTTCTTTTCTATTTTGTTTTGTTCTTTTAATATTTTGATTTTCTTGTGTCCTAGTAGTGTATGGTGGGATTATGTGCTGTAGAGGCTATGAAGGCCATAGGATTTTGTGATGAAAGTTATAGCTGATGTATTGATGTTCTGTCCATTTCTATTTGCTTCGTAGTTCTGATTTTGCTTTCTTCTTGACGTTGCTTATTTTCGATTAGTCATGCTTGTCATAATTCCAACTCCATGTTTTAGTTTGATGATGATTGTGGTAATACAGGTTTACTATTTTGATTTTAATGTTCCCTATTTCGGTTCCCCGCTCACTGTTTTAGCTTAAGTGTTGTTTATGCTAATTTTTTTACTGTTTTTAGGATTGAGTATTAATTGATACACTTGATTTTATCTGTTTATTTGGATAGCATAAATAGGACTGCATCCTAAGTTTATTTGGCTTTCAATACTAAAAGAAACGATGGAAATTCGACCATACCAAGGTCAATAGCCTTATGAATCCTCAATGACCATTTGGCTTGTGGTCCAATACGACTAGCCATAGAGAGGTTGAAGGTTGTTTAGTCTGTCAGGTGAATTCAATTAATACCCTTTTAGTTTTTTGTTTTCTTCTCTTTCCCTGTAAAATTGATTCACTTCTTAAGCTTACCTGTTTTGATGATTATTCCTACTTAGGAATAGTCTGTTTTGGCATAATTGTGGGTTTGATGTTGTCCTTGCTTGTTAGTTGTTTAAATTAATAGTTCCTTTTTAATCTAGCTTGCTGATTGTGTTTTTTTTGGTGTGATGAAGTAGACCACTCTTTAGTTTTCCTTGACTCATAATGTAAAGAGAAAATAGCGGAGTACACCCAAGGAATCCTTCTATGACAATTTGACCCCAAAAACTTTTGGGATTTTTATCAAGAAGAAGGGGATGAATGAACGTTGGTTACGTGTAGAATAATATGTTTTCTTTCTTTGTGTGTTCTTTAATCCTTGTCCATTTTTTTGTGAGAACATTTTTCTGTTTTAAATGATCATTTCAAAATATTTTATTTTACTCTTAAAGAAAGAAACAATCATTTCCCACGTATCCTGCACTACTGGCAACCTATTGTTGCGGTTTAGAATTTGTTTTAAAGAGAACTAACATTTTGCCTCTAATTTCCAGTCATAAATTGGTAACTCTTCAATGACATTTGATTAAAAATGATTGAATCAAAGAGAGGATGTAGTAATCAAATCTCGACTTTAGGATTCACGATCTTTCTCCTCTTTAATGTCATGAAAGCAATGTTTTCTTTATTCACCTCTTATTATGTGTTTTGGGTTTTGTTCCTGGTAAATCATTACTGTATTGGGCTAAAGTTGCTCATTTTGCTTAGTATGTGTGTTTAGTTCATGTCAGTGATGTATATATTAGACTCTAATTCTTTTCTTTCCTTTGCATGTGAAACCTGTTCGGAGTCCAAAATGGACTCTTCCTTCCTTTGCATCTGTTAATGGGACAATGAGGCCCATTTCACTGAGTCAACCTCAAATTCAAGTCTAGATGGACTATCCCGTGGTGTACAGGTTGAAGATAAAGAAAATGGGCTAAAGCCCAAACATGCAATAATTCGGTGTTGATTTTGAGACTTTCAAAGTCTTGAAAAATTTATATTTTATGGGCCCTGAAGCCAAAATTGTAATTTAATACAGGTGAAGCAGTCATTTGGGCCTCAAAGGTCGAAAAAATAGCTTAGGACAGGTACACATTGTGGAGATGGTCCAAGCCCAATAGTCCAATATTGGACAAGTTAGGGGGTTTGGGCTTAGAATGCCTAAACTCAATCTCTTTCTCCCTTCTTTCCCTTTTGTTGAAATTTGCTACTAACTTTATTTAAATTAGTTAAATTCCCCACTAAATTGTCAAATTCTCGATTTGCATAAAATTTCCAACAAAATTTTTCTTTAAACATTCCTTTTCAAAGTTAGTCAAATAAAGTCATTTTCAAATAGTCCTGATAACCGCAAGTTAGCAGATACCCCAAGTGCCTTAAAAACCTTCTCGGGGTATCAATAAGAATCGCTTACTTAGAATTTCTTAACTTTGAGATTTTTCTTTTTTAAATCTTTAAAGTTCTTTTTTAGGTTTTCTTGATTTTCCTTTAAAATTAATCAAGTGGCGACTCTGTTTAAATTTGAACTTGAAAATTTTCTTAAGTTTTCAAAATGAGTCAGAAGTCATTTCTCCGCAAAACAGGTGTCATAGGCCTTGGCCAATTCTTCACGGCTTCTAGTTGTTTTTTGTGTATCATCACTTATCCCTTTATCTGACACAATGTGACCTAAGAGTGCTACCACTTTTCACCAAAATTCCTACTTGGAGACTTTGCGTCCCACTTATGATGTGAAGAATTAGTAACACCTACCGTACACGATTAACAGGGTTCGCTTGTGATTCTGAAGAAACTAATATCGAATACATTTATGAATGGCTTGAATGTTCTGCTCATCCAACTCATAAGTCTACTGGTGCATTCGTTAGCCCATTTGACATAACTAAGAAGTCATAGTGACCATACCGTGTTTGAAAAGCTGCCTTGGGTATACCTTTTTCTTTAACCCCTACTTAATAATAACTCGTTCCCGAGTCAGTCTTTGAGAAATCTTTGGTACCCTATAATTGGTCAAATAACTTGTAAATTTCGGGAAGGGAATATTTATTCGTAATTGTCACCCTCTTCAGTTGTCGATAATCGATACACATTCTCAATGTGCCATTTTTTTTTGTACAAATAATACTGATGCATCTCAAAGGGATATACTAGACCTCAAAAAATATTTCATTTACTACTGGAACCGATGAAAGAGGTGGTGGCTTTACATCAGTATCTTTCACTCTTCCTATTGGGCCTATGTATCTCTTTGGGTGTCATTTTCTTTGCCTTAAGATGAGAAACTTTGTCTCTCGGTGCTCCCTCTTTCCTTTTCTATTCACGGTCATTCTTTTATGGAAATTGCAAATTTAACTTCCTAGCTTGGTACTCTACCATGGCCTAACAAGAAGCCAACCAATCCATACCCATAATAACCTCCAAGTTTACCATTTCTAGTTCAGTAATCTCAACCAGTGTATCATAACCACAACCAATTACTATACAATTATGATATACCCTTTTAGCTATCATAGATTCACAACTAGTGTAGATACTTCAGATGGTTTACCTAGTAATTCTCTTATTTCAAAAAAAAACATATGGAAGGACATATGACAATGTAGAACCTGGGTCAATCAGTGCAAATATATTATGTGAAAAGACAGATAATGTACCTGTCACTACATCAGGAAAAGCCTCCGAGTCCTATCAACCCGCTACGACATAGGTACGGTTCTGAGTTCCACTCGAACTAGCTACCCCTTTTACATATCTACCACGATCAGAAGGTTGTGCGCCTCTACCTAAAGGAGGCACCGATGATGTCGGTGTGACAGTTGGTCCCGTAGGTCTTGCCATGCCACCCGTGTTCCTTTGTGGACACCCTTTTACCATGTGCCCTGGCACGCCGCAAAAATAGCAAACATTCATTCCAACCCGAAATTCACCTACATGAAACTTCCTGCAATACTAACACAGATGGCGTCTAGACCTTGAGTGGTTCACATCCCCTTGGGCTTGATACCCCACTGGCCGTAAATACTGAGTTTCACTTCTTTGCCCAATCTGGTTGCTTCTAATCCCTTGGAATAGAGGGGGAGCATTTGCTGTGGGATGGGGAAATAATGGCCTAGGCAATTTGTGAAAAATCCAAGGCCCACATCCTCCTTGAGATGCCATAAATTGTCCCATGGGTTTGGCCCTTTTTGACGATCCCTCTTCCAATTCTTACATCCTCCTTCTCTGCCTCTGTCCTTTCTTCTGCTGTACAAGAGCTTGTCTTTGAGCTTGTGCAGCAACTACATGGGTTAATATTTGCACCGCACTCATTAAATCTTGCTCAATAGTATTAATGGGCAGTTTCGAAAATACTTCTCTCCTCTTCGGCTCTTCGGGAGCTAGGAAAGTAGAAGAAGCCTGTGATGCCATTTCTGGTTCAGCGTCGCCTTGATTAACTGGTTCAGGCGGAGCTCTACTAGTTCCTTCTCCAATAATTCTGTCTATCCTCTTACTTTTACCTTAACCTCTTCTTGTCATCGGCATTTTGCTATATTATACAAGAACAACAATTACCATGGTCAGATACAATTCAACTTACAACACTAGATCTATTGTACGATCTAGAAATGAAAGAATGAAACAACTCCTAAATGTTCTGTAGCCTCCTACTTATAAATGTGGTGCACAACACATTGATAAGTAAGACTCTACTCAGACACGGCTTTGTAGACGCCCTTAGAATGACCTACTCTGATACCATTTTTGTCACACCCCAAATCCCATTAAGGCGGACTGGCACCCGGAGTCGATGAGGCCCCAGAGAACCAATCTTTGCTCATGTCTATTCATATATATACCATAAGAATCATCACCACCACATAAGGACATAAAATGTTAATAGCGTAAATCATGGAACATGTTATATATACATATAATAAACTTGGCCGTTAGGGCCATCAAGTCAAATGGACTTACATTTGTTTCCTCCACATTCATTCACATGCCCACATACGTCTACAAAAGCCTCTAACAGAAGTACATACATGACCAACCTAAATTCGGAACAAGTCCCCGCTTTACATAACATTTACAATACCAAAATCAATGTATAACTGGAACACGGAAAGCCCCGAACCAATTAGAGCTCACCAAGTGTCAGTAGATGTCCTGCAGCTTACTGAGGAGGTCTACTAGTACCTGCGCCTGCAGCAAGTAAGGTAAATCCCCCAAAAGGGGTCAGTATGAAGAATGTACTGAGTATGCAAGGCTGTATGCAACTGTATAAGTACATAAGACTTTCAATGGAAAATAATTACAAGGGAATACCCAATCTGGATAAGCCATCAATCTACATATTTGGATCTATGCATATTACTTTCGTTATTCTCTTCACTTCTGTACCTCTTCTTACTTACTTGTCAATCATTAATCATATACTGCCCGGGCTCAACTGATTAGTGGGAAATTAATAATATCGTCGTGCAGGTGTTCATGTCACCCCATGGATACACCCATAATATTGGGATAGTCATCATGCAGGTGTTTAATTCACCCCATGGATACACCCATAATGTTGGGATATTCATCATTTAGGTGTTTCATTCACCCCATGGATATCATCATGCAGGTGTTTATTTCACCCCATGGATACACTCATAGTATTTTACTTTATTTTTTAACTGTTATGAGATTGGTACGTTTACTTGTGAGAGATTGTTACGCTCACTCATGAGAGATTGATACTTTTATAGTCATAGAATTATTGGAAGTTTTGGAACCATGTCCACAATTATGTAACACATGAGCAATAACGATTAATGAATGAGGCATATGTGACTTAACAATAGATAACAACTTGAAATGAGATACCTTTGGGCATTTTGGAATGAACTAGTACAACACTAATACTAGGAGCTGCAGAAGGATACGGAAAGAGTAACCTTACATACCTTCACTTCCAAGTATGAATACACAAGTCTATATATGAACACAATAGTCCAGCTCCTTCCTTATGTTCCACTCTACAATACAAGTTCATAATGGAGCTTACGTTAACCACTAGTTATCGTACAAGTGTACAAGATGACAATGAACTATATGACTGCCATACAATGTCACTTCACCCTTTACAATACGACCCATTGCATTATCATACCAACAACACCATAACATTCTACACATTGACCAAGATATCATACATCAATAGCATTTCACACCACGCTTACCCTTTATGCTTTATCGTTATCATTCCGTCACCATTACTCCTTTACAACAGCATATGAACAACAATACATACTTAATATAGTCCAACATTCCTCCGTGCAACACTTTAAAGTCATTAAAACGGTATCATAAGTTGATAATTACATCCAAAAAGGGTATAAGGGCCTTCGGGGATCAAAGAGATGCAAAAACATACAAAACCGAACCCGGGGCTGACCTGAAAAGACACCTGTGCCCACAGGTGGCTGAGGTACACCTGCAGGTGGAATTTGGCAGATGCCAGAGGCACCTGCGTTGGCATCTGTGCCCGCAGGTGCCCTCGTGTGCGGGGGCGGATGCCCATTTTGGTCCAAATTGGTCTCTTTTGGGTCTTTTAATGCAATGAATAGTCCATGATCATAAATAAACTTATTTTGACATTTTTTTGATCATATTAAGTGCCAACAATCAGCCATGGTCTCACAACACACATAAACAACACCCAAAACTACACTTCTTGGTCAATACGTCACCAAATCCATAATCGATTTCACAATAACAATTCCAAACATTATACACAAGGATAAAACAAGGTAATACTATAATAAAATATCACATGAAAATATTAAATCCATCAAGTTCACTTCCTTCAAGACCACAAGTCCATGTTCAAGTTTACAAGACAAAACCATTCTCTGATTGCAAAAATAGACAGTTTTACACATAGCACACTGCCCAACACTTTGACAACACAACCAACATGATATACAAAATATATCATGCATAAATATATATTAATCCATAGTAATAAAGACTTACCAAATCTTGTACAAAGGTGATCTTGTCCACACAAAGATGACATAGGGTTCTTGAGAGCCAAGAAGAAAATATTGTGAATATTCTAGAAAAGGCATGGGTGTCACAATGAATAAAAATCTGATTTTTGAGCCCTTTTATAGTCCCTCACTAATGATCCTTATCCACATATTTAATGGTTTACTTGGTCAATGAAAGAGCATTGGAAGAATGGGTCAAATTTCCATTTTGGGCCATGTCTTTTTTATAATTTTTGGGCTTCACTTTGGCCCAATGGTACAATACCTATTAATGCCCAAAAATTGATGTATAATTCATCAAATATCTCATGTTTCCAAATTTCCATGAATGTTACGGTAGTCAACTAGACTCAGAAACGTACGGGGTGTTACACATATGCATTGACTAATGTTCCAAAGATCCCATGTTTCCAATAAGGTTATGTTTCCAATAATGTTTACATGTCTCTTACTCATTGGTAATTATTACAAAGCTTCCAAATATGTTATGACTACAAAAGTATCAATCTCTTAAAAGCAAAAGTAACAATCTCTCATAAGCAAAGGTATCAATCTCTTATAGTTAAAGAATGAAGTAATGTGAATAATTGTTGAATGGTTAATGTTGAGAATGGGTGGTATCTCATGGAGTGAAATAAATACTCACATGAATATCGATCCCAATATTACGGGTGGTATCTCATGGGATGAAAAGAACATCCGTATGAATGGCGATCCCGATTATTAAAGCATGGGTGGTATCTCATGGAGTGAAAGAAATACTCGCATGAATGTCGATCCCAATATTATGGGTGGTATCCCATGGGATGAAAGTAACATCCGCATGGACGATGATCCCGATTATTATGTTATTTTCCCACTGATCAGTTGGGGCCCGGTATAGTATAGACATATGGAATGATGGTTTATCCTTATTGGCTATTCTCTTATATTTAATTCCATTGAAGTTTTATGTATTGATGCAGTTTATTATGACCTTGCTTACTCAGTACATTCTTCATACTGACCCCCTCGGGGGACTTACATTACTTGTTGCAGGCGCAGGTGCTAGTAGACCTACTCAGTAGCTTGCAGTTCATTTACAGATCATTGGTGAGCTCCAGTTGGTTCGGGGCTTTTCGAGTCATATGTGTACATTGGTTTTGGTTTTGACATTGTATATATGTTGTATAAAGCTGGGACTTGTCCTGACTGTAGGTTGGTTATGTATATGTATCTATAAAGGCTTTGTATACAGATGTGGGAAGATGAATGTAAGAGACGTATGTATGTTCATTCTGACTTAACGGCCCCAACGACCATGTTTTAGATATAGCATATGTTTCCATGTTTTCCACCATTGGTAGTTTATAATTTATAAGTTACACGAGATAGAATGCTATTCATAAAAAGACATGTATAAGGAGGTTCATGAGCAAAGATCGGTTCTCTCGGGCCTCATCGGCTTCGGGTACCAGTCCATCTCATTGGAATTTGGGGCGTGACAAAAGTGGTATCAGAGCAGGTTGTCCTAAGGGTATCTACAAAGCCGTGTCTGAGTAGAGTCTTTCTTATGGATGTGTTGTGCACCACATTTATAAGTAGGAGGCTAAGGGACATTTAGAAGTTATTTCTTTCCTTCATTTCTAGATCGTGCAATAGAGCCAATGTTGTGGGTGAAATTATAACTTACCATTGTCTTGTTTTTCTTTATTATAGCAACATGACGATGACAAGAAGAGGTAGAGGCAAAGGTAAGCAGGTAGATATGCTTGTCGGTGAAGGCACAAGTAAATTACCACCTGACCAAGCTAGTCAAGATGGGGCTGACACTAAAATTGCATCGCGGCCTTCTTCTACTTTTCCAGCTTCGGAAGAGCCAAGAGGTAGAGAAGTACCTACAGAACCGCCTATGAATGCCACTGACCAGGATGTAAGAAATGCAGTGCATATGTTGACTCAGATAGACGCTGCACAAAGTCAAGGACGAGCTGATCCAACAACAAATGAGGATGATGCAGCTAGGGTAGCTAGTCGAAGGACACAAGATTTCCTGAAATTAGATCCTCCTATATTCACTGGATCAAATCTTAATGAAGACCTGCAAGATTTTATAGATCAAATTCAAAGGGCTTTGGAGGTTATGCATGTGTCCGGTGTGGAAACAGTTGAACTTGCGGCTTATAGATTAAAAGGTGAAGCTATATTGTGGTATGAGGATTGGAAAAGATAGAGGGGTAGTGATGCACTTCCAGCTAGTTGGGAAGAATTTAAAATGGAATTCCTTGATCATTACCTCCCATATGAGATTCGGGAGGCACGTGCAGATCAGTTTTTAAATCTCCGACAAGGGAATATGAGTGTTAGACAATATAGTCTTTAGTTTAATTCATTGACCCGGTATGCTCCGAATGTGGTAGCTACTATGACCGATAGAGTTCATCGGTACATGGACAGACTGGAGCCATATTTGGTTCGAGATTGTACTATTGCTGCGTTGAACAGGGATATGAACATAGCTAGAATACAGGCCTTTGCACAAAAAATAGAAGATCAAAGAAAAAGAAGAAGGGCACAAGAATCTAAAAGAGGACAGTCAAAGAGGGCTAGACCCATGGGACAGTCTATAGCGTCCCAAAGAGAATCTATCCCTCAGAGTTTTAATAGACTGGCAAGGCTATTATTTTCCACGGCAGGCACTCAATCCCAACTTCGAGGATTTAGAGGTAGCCAAGTTGGGTAAAGCAGTAGGATGCAAGATTCACAGACAACAGGGTCTTCTCACCCACCGTGTCAGCTTTGCAGACGATTTTATTTAGGTGAATGCCAGTTGGGGATAAATGTTTGTTATTGGTATGATATGACGGGGCACAAAATAAAGGACTGCCCACAAAGAGGCTTTGGAAGCATGGTACGACCTGCGGGATCCACTGTGGCACCATCAACATCAGTACTTTCCCTAGGTAGAGGAGTACAACCTGTTGGACGTGGTAGAGGTACTAGAGGAGCGGCTAGTTCCAGCGGAACCCAGAAGCGTACTTATGCTCTAGTGGACCGGCAGGATTCAGAGGCATCTCCTGAAGCAGTTGCAGGTATATTGTCTACATTATCATATGATGGATATGCATTAATAGATCCGGGTTCTACATTGTCATATGTTACTCTATTGATTGTTGCGAGATTTAAAAGAACGCCGAAATTATTACTTAAGTCATTTGAAGTATCTGCACCAGTTGGTTAGTTCATTGTTACAAAAAGAGTATATCGGAATTGTGTGGTAATTGGGTGTGGTCATGACACACTAGCTGATCTTATTGAACTATACATGATGAATTTTGATGTTATAACGGGGATGGATTAGTTGACATCTTGTTATGCCACAGTAGATTACCGAGCAAAGAAGTTACATTTTCCATTTCCACAAAAGAATGACTGTGAATAGAAGGTTAATGTCGGAGTATCGATAGGTAAAGTTCTCATCTTAAGGAAAAGGAAATGACACCCAAAGAGATACATATGCCCCTTAGGAAGAGTGAAAGATATTGATGTAAAGCCACCACCTCTTTAATCGGTTTCAGTGGTAAATGGAATTTTTGAGGTCTAGTACATCCCTTTGGGGTGCATTAGTATTATTGGTACAAAAAAAAACAATAAACAAATGGCACATTGAGAATGTGTGTTGATTATCGCCAACTGAAGAGGGTGACAATTAAGAATAAATATCCCCTCCCCAGAATTTATAAGTTATTTGACCAATTACAGGATGCCAAAGATTTCTTCAAGATTGACTTGAGATCGAGTTACCATCAAGTAAGGGTTAAAGAAAAAGATATACCCAAGACAGCTTTTCAAACATGGTATGGTCATTATTGAGTGTGAGTTATGTCTTTTGAACTAATGACTGCATTAGTAGTGTTTATGGGTGATAAATAGGGTGATACAAGCCATTGTTAGATGTGTTTGAGACAATGTTTAGAAATGATATTCAAAATCACGAGAGGACCATGCTAATAAGTTGCGACTAGTGGTACGGATTCTTCGTGACCGTAAACTATATGCAAAGGTCGCTAAACATGATTTTTGGTTAAAAATCCGTATTGTTCTTGGGTCATATTGTATAGGAGGTGTATTGATTTAATACCGTAACGTAATAGCGTATGTCTCAAGACAATTACGCCCACAAGAGAACACTTATCCTATACATGATTTTGAGTTAGCAATGGTGATATTTGCTTTAAGGATAGGGTGCCACTATTTATATGGGGTTCAAGTTGATGTATATACTGATTACAAGAGCTTGCGATATATCTTTACATAGAAAGATCTAAACTAAAGATAGCAAAAGTGGTTGGAAATATTAAAAGACTACAATGTCGATACATGACAACATCTGGGGAAAGCAAATGTGATAAGCGGTACATTAAGCTGCAAAGTAATAGGAAACACTACGGGTCAGGTTACGAAAAAACAAGGTATAGTCAAGGTGGCTAGTTCATCTTCTTAAGGATCGAGATGAAAGAATTATAGTGTAAAATGCAACAGGACCTTCATTTGTAGATAAGGTGATAAAAATGCGGTATGCAGATTCTATGACAAATGCATTTGATCTTACACAAGAGGGAGCACTATAATGCTCAATTCTATTCATTCGGGAGCAACCAAAAGGTACCATGGTTTGCAAGAGATGTATTGGTAAGGTTACATAAAAGGAACGTTGTAGAAATTGTAACTCATTGTCCGCATTGTCAACAAGTAAAAAGTAGAGCATCAGAGACTTGAAGGTTATATGCAATATAGGAATCTTTCAGTTTGGAAGAAGGATATGATTAACATGGGTATCATCATAAGTTTTCCTCGCACATTTAGGAAATTTAATTCCATGTGGGTGATAGTTGACAGGCTTACCAATTTAGTACATGTTTTACCTATTAAGATTACATATATAGCTGAATACTATGCACAGTTGTGGATTAAGAAATAGTATGAATACAGGGGATTCCAATTGCTATTGTATTAGTCATGGGAGCTCGAGTTACTGTATACTGTTGGAAAAATCTTTTCAACAAGAGTTTGGGAATCCAAATAAAGTTAAAATCCTCAGACAAGATGGATAAGTAGAACGCACTATATAAACACTTAAGAAATATGTTACGAGCTTGCTTATAGGACTTTAACAGTAGTTAGGACGATCATTTACTTCTTTTGGAATTTGCTTACAATAGGAGCTATTGTTTGAATATCAAAAAGGCACCTTATGGGGCGTTATATGGAAAGAAAGAGAAATTGAATCCACGTTATATAGGCCATATGAAATTATTAAAAGATTTGGACAAGCTACATATGAATTGAAATTTCCCCAAGAACTCTCCACAGTCCATTCGATATTCCATGTTGGATGCTTTGAAAGTATATAGGGGATTCATCTCGTATTGTTGTCATTGGAGATGTACAAATCACAGAGGGTCTCACATATGAAAAGGTACTTATTGTTACCTATTGTGTTATTCTAGAGCGATAAATGAAAGAATTAAGGGATGCAGAAGTAGCTCCCGTAAAGGTACTATTGGGGGGATCAATAAGTAGAAGAGATCACATGGGAAGCTGAAGAGATGATAAAGTCTAGGTACCCTCATCTGTTTCAAATGGAAGAAAAAGTTCATAGTGCGGAGGTGGAGCAATAACAAGTAAGTATCTAAGAGCATTATATGTATATGTATATGTATGTTACTATAGAGATGCATTTGTTGTACTTGAAACGATGTTGTTAACATTCGAGGACGAATGTTTCTAAGGGGGGAAGAATATAATACCCCATACATTTCCGACCTCACTTGATAACTTGGAGTCATGTTTACCTAATGTTGAGAGCAATAAGTAAGTATTTTATAGTGCTTTGATGGGGTATTGGATGGTATGCTAGTGTTAGCAAAAAGGGAAAAAAATTCAGAGAACCAGTGAAACTTGCGCCACTCCATGTTTCAGGGTGTGTGGCGCAAACACCTGATTCATAGGGCACATAATTCTCGTGCCACTGCTTGCTTTGCAGCAGTGGCGCAAGGCACACAAAATTTAGCCTTACCGTGCTCGTTTTGCAACGCAATGCCACGTCGATTCTTCCTTGGTTTGTTTTGGTTCTTTGGTGTTCCGTTACTCCTTTTTAAGTCTACAAATACCTCAATACACTCCTATATGATCAAATCATTAAACACAAGTATTTATCAAAAATGTTCAAAGAAGCCATGAGCGACTAGAATTTCTATTTTTGAGATTGAGGCTACGAACATGAATTTCATAAGTGGATATTGTCGTGACATTATGGAATTAATTAAATATGAGATATATGATGGATTATACATGGAATATGGTGGGATAAGTTAATATGTGTTAATGGGCTCAATTTGAGGCCCAAAAAGAAGCCAAAAGACATGGCCTAATGGGTCAAATGACCCATTCTTCCTTTGACTAATCAATTATTGATATAAGTGGCTAAGGATGACTTCAAAGGCCTATAAAAGTCACCAAAAATAATATTTTTATTTAAGGAACCACACATGACATTTCTAGATTTTTCTACAAAAGGGCTTTTTCTCTCAACTCACAAACCCTAAGGCAACCATTTCTTGGAGACAAGATCATCACTTTGAAAACTTGGGTAAGTGTTTATTCTTGTGATTTAATATATTTTATGCATGAAATATGGTGTAGATCATGATGGTTATGTTGGCAAGGTTGAATAGGGCACTTTTGCTTTTTGCTAAAAGATGTGCCATTTTTGTGAATTAAACTTGAAAGGTGACTTGAGGTTTGGATGAAAGTGCATGGTATGGATGAAATATCAACATGTATGGTGTGATTATGTTCCTTAACTTGTTATTTTTCTATAAGTGTAAATTATGGGATTTTGGCAGATATATTGTTATGAGGTGTATTGAGGTGATTTGATGGAGTAATTGTGACGTCGTGTTAATGAAGAAATCTAAAGAATGAACTTGGTATGAAGTGCTATTGGGTTGTGATATTTTGGTCATTGTTGGGCATGTTGTGGTATTGCTGGTATGACAATGCCGTAAATGGTATTGTAAAGGGGGAAATGACATTTTAAGGCAAATATGTAACTCATTGTCATCTTATACACTTGTAAGGTAGTTGGTTGTTAATGTAAGCTCTGTTATGTACTTGTGTTGTAGAGTGAAACATAAGGAAGGAGATGGACTATTGTATTCACGTATAAGAGTGTGTATTCACATTGGAAAGATTAGGTATGTAAGGTTACTCTATCTGTATCCTTCTGCAGCACATAGTATTCACATTGACATTGTGCTTGTCCATTCCAAAATTTTCTAAGGTATCCTATTTTCAAGTATCAATTATGGTTCATCACATGTCCCTTATGCATTGATCAATGTTCATTCACATGTCTTATATGCATTGACTAATGTTCCAAAGATCCCATGTTTCCAATAAGGTTATGTTTCCAATAAGGTTATGTTTCCAATAATGTTTATTTACATGTCTCTTACTCATTGGTAATTGTTCCAAAGCTTCCAAAGATGTTATGATTACAAAAGTATCAATCTCTCAAATGAAAAAGTATCAATCTCTCATAAGCAAAGGTATCAATCTCTTACAGTTAAAGAATGAAGTAATGTGAATAATAATTGTTCAATGGTTAATGTTGAGAATGGGTGGTATCTCATGGAGTGAAAGAAACACTCGCATGAATGTCGATCCCAATATTACGGGTGGTATCTCATGGGATGAAAAGAACATCCACATGAATGGCGATCCCGATTATTAAAGAATGGGTGGTATCTCATGGAGTGAAAGAAACACTCGCATGAATGGCGATCCCAATATTACGGGTGGTATCCCATGGGATGAAAGGAACATCCGCATGGACGACGATCCCGATTATTATGTTATTTTCCCACTGATCAGTTGGGACCCGGGTATAGTATAGCACCGACAAATATGAATGAACATAGAAGCAAAGAAGCAAAGAAAGTATTAAAAGGAAAGTACAAAATTCCAAACATATGGAACGATGGTTATCCTTATTGGCTATTCTCTTATATTTAATTCCATTGATGTTTTATGTATTGATGCAGTTTATTATGGCCTTGCATACTCAGTACATTCTTCATACTGACCCCCTCGGGGGACTTACATTACTTGTTGCAGGAGCAGGTGCTAGTTGACCTACTCAGTAGCTTGCAGTTCATTTACAGATCATTGGTGAGCTCCAGTTGGTTCAGGGATTTCCGAGTTATATGTGTACATTGGTTTTGGTTTTGACATTGTATATATGTTGTATAAAGCTGGGACTTATCCCAACTGTAGGTTGGTTATGTATATGTATCTGTAGAGGCTTTGTAGACAGATGTGGGAAGACGAATGTAAGAGACGTATGTATGTTCATTCTGACTTGACGGCCCCAACGGCCAAGTTTCAGATATAGCATATGTTTCCATGTTTTCCTCCATTGGTAGTTTATATTTTATAAGTTACACGATATAGAATGCTATTCATAAAGAGACATGTATAAGGAGGTTCATGAGCAAAGATTGGTTCTGTCAGGCCTCATCGGCTTCGGGTACCAGTCCATCTCGTTGGAATTCGAGGCATGACAACTTTAGGATGAAGTTTTTTCTATCAAGTAATGCATGTATATTATTATCCTCAAGGAAAAAAAACCAGAATGTGATTATAGAAAATAACACTAAACATGAACCCCCTAACGTTCTTCAGCCAGCCCCCACATCAGATTTCTCACTCAACACATTACTACAAGCGGTTGTAAGTATTCAATAAACAATTCAACAACCAACCAAACAGTGGATAAAAGGTAATAACCATCAATGCGTATCACACTTCCCGTTACAAGATTTCAAGAAAAAAATAGGTATTTTCAAGAACTAAAATCTGCACCAACAACAACAAAAGGTTTTTTCAGGACCTAACCAAGCAGTGGCTAAAAAATAATCAAATCCCACTTTGAAAAAGCAAAAAAATAGTCACAATAGTGACACGAAAAAAATACTCTTAATAGAAGACGAGGAAGAAAAAAGATAAGGATGATGATGATGATGAAGAAGAAGAAGAAGAAGAAGAAGAAGAAGAAGAAGAAGAAGAAGAAGAGGAGGAGGAGGAGGAGGAGGAAGAGGTAGCAACACTAACCTTTGTTTCTCCCTGTAGCTGGTTGTGTAGAATTAGACTGGTGAACGAATGGACAACGCTGCTAGTATGTTAGAATCAATTAATCCTGCTTGCTGAAGTTGTGTAATTAATTCTGCCATAATTTCTTATTGCATCGTTTTCTTTTGTTCCTCAATTTGCTTCTCCATGTCTTGTATTCTTTCTTGTAGTTGTTTCACTGCATCATTTGTGGCATTTAAAGTTGATTCAGAATTGCCAACTTCTTTTTTCAAAGAATTCTTTGTCACTCCCGTACCATACAGTCTCAGACGACCTGGATGTTTAAAACCCATGACCACTGAAAATGCATCAACAAACTAACCATCCACACCCGAATAATGTGTTTCAATTTCCTCCATTGCAATCTAATAAAGCGTATACAAAAAGGACATCCAAGTAAATAAAAATTAAGAACAACTAATTGATGCCAATAAAACTAGAAAATAGATAACATTCATACAATTTTAGTAGTTGTGTCTTCATGCGAGGTCTTGTACGAACGACCGGGTTTCCTTGTTCTTGTGGCCACAAAGATATCCCTAAGTTACACAGTTCCCTTCTCCTTTTCCTAGTCATATGAAAATAGAAATTAAAAGTTTTTTGAAATGATGACAGATTAAGTCTATAATAGATAAGAGAACACACCAATTTATTACGGATTAAAGCAAAGCTCTTTTTGCCGGCAGTGTGTGGATTCAACAACTTCTTTTGATTCTCTGTGTTTATTTTAGACATTTTCTGTGAATAAATGATCAATAAATGTTAACTGAAAGTGTAAAAGGCTAAGCATCAGAGTTGAAACATTGGAAAAGAGATGAAAAAACTTTTGGATGCTGCTGAAAATGAAATAAAAATAGTGAGTGAAGAACAAGATAGAGTGATGGAACTTGTAAAGAATAAACAACAAACTACTATCAATCAGGAGCTTCAGATAATTCCACTTCAACTGTTGCCCAAATAATAATTTATGTGTTGATTTGTAGATCACACCCATACTGGATTTGCATAGTATGGAAAGTTTCATGGAAGATAGTAGAAAAGTGGGAGATATAAAAGATGCAATGTCTAACCGAGCACTTCAAAGGCACCACAGGAAGAAAATGAAAAAATTCCAGGGTCAAAAAAAATACAAAGATGCTAATTCCTCCAAGCACTATGTCGTAATCTTGGCTAAGGTCATACAAAATAGTTCAAGAAAAGTAGCTTTCCTACTTTCAAATCCTCTTGTTTTATTCTTTGTTAGATCCTAGATCATGATGTAAAGGTAGGAATAGGTAGCAACTACCAAACAGATTAGAAAATTTATTCAGTGGAGCATCAACTTCCATAATCATGAATATGAAACAATATGACTAAACTTAGATGCTGAAGTGAAACATATAGAGAGAGAAGTTAACAAACTTACTGACTATTTAGCTAATCTAGCTATTGAAACAAAAGATTGTAACGATAGTATCATGTTCTATTTTACTCTTCTTCTAACTTGGACATTAATCTTTCAAGTTTCCAACCTTAGATATGAATCCAAATTCATTGCTGAGTGTCTAGGTCGAGATACATTCTTATATGCAGAAGAATCTATACAACTACATAAGAAACATAAAAATATATTGTTGAATAGTTGCCACTTATTAGTTGTCCAGATTCATTTACCAATTGCTATGAGCAAATCTATTCAGTCCCCTCCAGTTTGATTTGGGAAAATCTGTGAACAATTACATAATGTCTAATGGGAGGAACTGGACAGAATAGCTACAGATTAATCTTACCAGCAACATCGATAACACAACAAGGAACAACATAAAAAAGATGCAATATTTGAGATTCTCAAATACGTTTTACCTTGAATTTCTCAGACTTCCAATATATGAGAAGCTCTTTAAATTGACAATATAAAATACTATCGGGCTTTTTGGTCATTCAAACTTCATCATTGGAATATGGATCGTAGTAATCTACCTTCAAATCATATCTATATTTTCTCCAAGCTTCTCGAATTATTTTCAAAGCCCAACCTTTTGCTTTATCAAGGATATCATATTTCATCTACAATGTGGTGTCATTCAGTTAGCTGATATACGTAAAATACTTTTATGAATAATTAAATATTAAAAACTTCAAACCTGGATATACTCCCATAAATCATTTTTAGTGTCCATGTGCCTCCAATCAAATACATTCAATGGACAAAGGGTTACGTTTCTTGCTAGTGTGCCTACGAAGCTACTTAGTTCTGTTACAATTTCTTCAGTAGGACCAATGGGTTGATCTGTACTATTTAGTAGGATCAATCTTTTCTCAATTCTTCCATGTACCTTGTGCATTTGAGTTTTGCCTCTAGTTTTTTAAGTGGAAAGCCCTTTAGCTATAATAAAATTCAAGAAATTAGAAGAGCCTATTAGAATTCAATTAGTTCTAAGTTATATGTTACCTTGATCTTCAGAATGTTCATTTGTTGGAGGAGTGGTCGAATCCATTTGTACTTGATCCTCTACAGGTTGTTCCTCTATAAGTTGCTCTGCTGTAGATTGTACAGATGCTTCAGATTGTGCTACTTGTTTTGCTACTAGCTGTTGTTCATCAACTAATTTTAGAAGATGCTCTTTCTCCGACCATATGGCTTGAACAGTTCATTTGTTATCATTATCCACCTTCTTTTATTTTCCAAAGTTGTTAACAATCCATGTTTAGAAAATGTCCTTTTTTTTTCCTCCTTTGTTTCTTGTTGCAGGCCCTTGTTGATTCATGACTATTCAAATCTGTGAAAATCAAAAATGAAACAAAATAATTAGAATCTTTCTCAATCCAGAAATCCAGAAGAAATAACAACACCTCTAACCTCAATCGACTTCTAAGGTCACACTTGTATTCAAAAAATTTGGTTCATTTGCACTACATGTGTCACTCAAAATCCATATCCAACAACAAGTAGAAAAATAGAATGCAGACACATTACTGTATTGAAACAAAAAATTGGCACTCAACTTCCATATCCTCCAAACAGAGATATTAATCTATTGAAACACATATACAAAGACACATACAGAGACACATATTGAAACATATACAGAGACATATATAGAGAACACATATTGAACAAAATTGTGTAGCCATATATATATATATATATATATATATATATATATACAGAAAACAAATTGAAACATATACAGAGACATTGTATAGCCATACATATACAGAACACATATACAGAGAGACTATATTTAAATACAGAACACATACAGTGACATTGTATTGAAACTCATATACATAGTAGAAGTATCACTCAACCTCTATAGCCAATCCCAATCCCAATCAGTATCATCAATGTCATCCTCCTCTTCTGATGTTTCCATAGTTACATCTTGTGAATGTTGTGCAACAAAAGGCACATCAATAATATCAACAGGGAGATCTTCTCTCGACTATCTTACATCAACATTGAGTACTCTTTCTGATGTACCAATGTCATCATTAGGCTCCCCCTAATATGTTTCTTCAATATTAGGACACCTCTCTTCCTCCAAATCATACAACAAATCAATAGGAACTTTATTTATTTCATAGTAAACATCTTTCTTAGTTGGATCTTCCACAAAAAAAAACTTGATCCACTTGAGATGCTAATACAAAAGGGTCATCTAAGCTACATTTTTTATTGAAGTACACCCGAGTCAGTCCATATTCATCTAATTCATTATGAAACCAATCACATCTATATAGTACAACATTAAAGCAACCCTCATAATCAATCTCAATGATATCCTGAATAACTCCATAATAGATAACCATTCCATCGACAGGATTTTGGTCCCTAGCACTAGCAACACTATATGTTGTTGCTGACAAAGTCACTCCACAATTTTGAGTCTTGCATGGGGTATCCCGTGTCATCGTATGAAATCGATATCCATTTATGAAATATCCAGTATATCTTTTAGCCACAAAATTAGGCCCTTTAGCTAGCCATTTTAAATGCTTTGGCACTTCAATATTTTTAACTTTTTCCCTAAACAATTCAGTGAATTCTCGACTGTGAATCTGTGCTTTTACCCATGCATTTCCTCTAGTATGATTATCAATTAAACATTTATGTTTCTTGCAAGCATGTGTTGCCAATTTAATTAATAAATGAAATTTAAACAGATTATAATAATGTACAAATGAAGTTCAAAAATACAAATAACTCTTTTACCTTACTTGATAAATGTATCTACTTGTTCATCTCCAGTATTGAACAATGCATACCGATGTGCTTCAACACATTGTTGATTATCCATATCAAAAGTGTTGCCTTTCCTTTTTTCTTACTTCCAATTGGATGGCCTGTCTTAGGAGATATATGTGAAAAATCCTTTTCCTCTGTTTGAATGTCCTCATCATCTTCTGTTGGATATGTACTGAACTTTGTTTTCACCATATCATCTAGGTATCTTGAACAAAAGTTCAAACATTTTACAGCCAAAAAACCCTCTGCTATTGATGCTTCGATAGTATTTTGATTATGAACAAGCCCTTTAAAGTCACAAAATTCTCTTTCAACAGGATACATCCAATGTAAATGAATCGGGACCCCAAGCTTAATTTTATCTACTAAATGGATAGGCAAATGAGTCATTATATCAAAAAGGTTGGAGGAAAAATCTTTTCAAGCTGACACTCTATATCTATGATTTCTGCCTTCCATTTATCAAGATCACTTCTTCTTATAACCTTACTACCTATGGATCTAAAATAATTCCCCAACCTAATCAAGGCCAAAGATACATTCTTGGGTAACACTTTTCTAACTGCAATCTGGAGCAAGTAATGCAATATGAAATGAGCATTGTCACTTTTGTATCTTGATACTTTCTTCTCATCTACTTGCACACGACTTGATATATTAGAGGAACACCCTTTTGGTAGTTTGACGTCTTTTAAGATGGTACAAAACAACCTTTTCTCCTCTAGTTTCATGGAGAAACAAGCTTTAGCCAGATGAACTTTTCCATGGTTATGATCTTCTACTGGTTGAAGCTCTTTGCGTATCCCTATATCATGCAAGTCATAGCGAGAATTTACATGATCTTTGGACTTTTATATCCAATAAAGTACCGAGAAAACTATCATACACATTCTTTTCTATGTGCATCGGGTCAAGATTGTGCCTTAATTTATTTTGTGGCCAATACGGCAACTCAAAAAATATGGATTTTTTTTCCATGGACCATCGTTCTTTCATTTTCTTTTCTTTTGGCTCTTTACAAACACATTAGTGAATTCACGTAGTTCTTCAAGGACTTGTTCACCTGATAAGGTAGTAGGGGCAGCTCTATACTCTCCTTTACCATCAAATGATTTCTTATCTTTTCGATATGGATAATTAGGAGGCAAGAATCTTCGATGACCCAAGTAACACATCTTGTGGCTATGTTTGAGATATTGAGAGCAAGTATCATGATTACAAGTGGGGCATGCCCATCTCCCCTTGGTGCTCCATCCAGAAAGCATTGCGAGTGCTGGAAAATCACTTACTGTCCACAACAAAGTTGCACTCATATTAAATGTTTCATTAGTTTTAGCATCATATGTTTCCACTCCCACTTGCCATAGTTCATTCAACTCTGCAATTAGTGGTTGTAAGTATACATCTATATCATTTCCAAGAGATGATGGACCTGGAATAATCATTGACAACATTATATACTCCGGCTTCATGCATATCCATGGTGCTAAATTATAATTCATTAACACTACCGGCCATGTGCTATGAGAAATGCTCATAGTTCGAAATGGATTGAAACCATCAGTTGAAAGACCCAATCTAATATTACGAACATCTTTAGAGAAGTGGGGGTGCAAGGAATCAAAGTCTTTCCAAGCTTCCCCATCAGCAGGATGTCTTAAATTCCCATCTTTGGGTCGTTCAGTAGCATGCCATCTTATAGCTACAGATGTTTCAAAACACATGAATATCCTTTGAAGCCTAGGCTTTAAAGGAAAGTACCTTAAAACCTTTGCTGGAACTTTAGTGGTCTTGTTAGTCAACTCATCAGAAACATTCTTTCACCTAGAAGACCCACACACTGAGTAATTATCGAGTTTTACATTGTCATTCCATAATAACATGCAATCTTTAGGGCATGCATGAATCTTTTCCTAATTAAGACCCAAATCTTTTATCACTTTTCTTGCTTTATGGAAAGACTCGGGTATCTGAGAAAATGAAAAAGCCTCTTTTATCAATGCTAACAAGTCTGAAAAGGCCACATTACTCAGTCCGTGAATGCATTTGAACAAGTACAACTGGATGGTGAAACTCAGATTAGAAAAATTCTTACATCCCGGATACAAATCTTGTTTCCCTTCATCCACAAATTTTTTAAAACAATTTGCATCTTCAGATGCTCCCTTTCTTACTCCTTCATGCTCTGATCATCTTCTATATTTCTAAAAGTATCATGAAGTAGTTTATCAATACCATCATGACATATTTTATGTGGCATATTGGGTTGTGACATATTTTTGGAGGAAAACCCTTCTCCATGGAAAACCCATTGGGTGTATTTAGGAACAAGCCTATGACCAAACAAGTGATTCTCCACTACTTCTTGGCAATGCCAATAACAATTAAAACACTTTATACAGGGGCATAATATTTGATTTCCTAAGGAAACTCGTTCAAAAGTCTTATCGAGAAAATCCTTGACTCCACGTTCATACTCATCGGTGGATCTTGGGAGATACATCCAACTTTTATCTCCAATATCCATCGAATATCCTATGTGAAATGAATAAAATATCAAAGCCAAAAGTTATGAGGTCAGGCAACATCAAGAATACTTAACCTTTCATGAGTACAAACAATATTTTTATAACATATATTTAACAGAGAATAAAATAAAGAAATGCTAGTAAAACATATAGTTATATATTTTACTTATTGTAGAAAAAATAGCAACAAGAAACACAAAAATTATTTAATAACAGACTCCTAAATAGACAAGTAAATGCAGCATCCCAGTGTAATCTTAAGCAACTAGTTTGACATAGCAACAGTCCATATTTTCACCCAGCTACCTATTGTGGCAGTTTTAAGAATAGAAAGCAACAAACATTGACGAATTAAGTGGTTTATAGCTTTTACCATTTCAGATGCTACCTATAAACGGATGACAGAATCAAACACAACTAATTATAACAAGTTGGTATTCAAATTAATATTCAACTAATTCACTCAATATTTACTAAATCGACCTCATTAAAGATAATGCATTACATATACACACACAATAGAGAACCTAAAAGCTTCACAACTTCACAAAAGACTATAATCCATTACTAAAATCACCAATAATCGCATTTTGGTACAGGTATAAGAAATACCAAAGGAGACGACAGAACAACAAGACGGACTACACAAGGATGGAACAAACAAAGAAATATAAGCTGAAATGGAAAGACCGTTGAAGTATAAACGTCCCAGTGAACTTTGATGTTGTTCATGTGAATGGCCTAATAACTTAAAAAAATCAAGGTGCACAAACATAAATCTGTCCATCAGAACAATGCCAATAACAAAAATTGAAACACCAAATAAAATTTTTAACTACCTTAGTACAAAACAAAACCAACTAAAATCAGATAAAGAAAGGTAAAAGTTTCTCACCGCATCATTCTCAGTAGTAACAACACATTAATCAAATAAAAGGAATTTTTTAGAAAATAATTTGAGTTAGCACCTTGTTTTCAAGAAGAACTTGAGCGTCTCTGTCACGACCCAAATCCCATCCGGGCCGGACTGACACTCGAATCGTTGAGGCCCGAGAGAACCAATCTTTACTCATATACATTCATATGCATATCTCGGTGTGAATATCATTCTATCGCATATAACTATAAAATACCAATGGCGGAAGTCATGGCACATATTTACTCTATATGAAACTTGGCCGTTAGGGCCATCAAGTCAACATGGACATACATCTCTTACATTCAACTTCCCACATACGTCTACAAAGCCTCTACAGATACATGTACATAACCAACCTACAGTCAGAATAAGTCCCCGCTTTATACAACATAAGTACAATACCAAAACCAAAATTAATGTACACATGTGACTCGGAAAGCCCCGAACCAACTGGAGCTCACCAATGATCTGCAAATGACTTGTTGTCTACAGTAGAGGTCTACTAGCTCCTGTGCCTACAACAAGTAAGGTAAGTCCCCCCAAGGGGGTCAGTACGGGGAATGTACTGAGTATGTAAGGCTATAAGAAAACTACATCATATATAAGAACTTCAATGGAAACAAACATAAGAGAATAGTCAATGCGGATAATTCATCGTTCTAAATGTGTGTAAACATGTACCTTACGTTTATTATTTTCCTCTTACGTTCGTTCATTCATTCATCACTCATTCCTTCATTCATTACTCATCCTGTCATTCATATAATGCCCGGGCCCCAAGCTGATCAGTGGGTAATTAATAGTTTTTGGGATCGAACCATGCTAGACTTTTCTTTTGCCCCTGGGATACCACCCGTAGTAGCGGGATTAACCCATGCTAGGTGTTCCTTGCACCCCTGGGATACCACCCGAGATATTGGGATCGACCCATGCTAGGTATTTTAACCTCTGGGATACCACCCATGATATTGGGATCGACCCATGCTAGGTGCTTCTTACACCCCTGGGATACCACCCAAAATACTCATCAACCATTCATTACTTCATTCTTTCATTGTTCTTTACTTCATTCTAAGAGATTGATACCTTTGCTTATGAGAGGTTGATACTTTTGCTTATGAGAGATTGATACTTTTGTAGTCATAACATTGTTGGAAGCTTTGGAACAATAACCAATGAGCAAGAGACATGTAAATAAACATTATTGGAACTTAACATTATTCGAAACATAACCATATTGGAACCATAACATTATTGGAAACATAACATTATTGGAACGATAACATTATTGGAAACATAACATTATTGGAAACATGGGATCTTTGGAACATTAGTCAATGCATATGAGACATGTGAATGACAATTGATCATTGCATAAGGAACATGTGATGAACCATAATGGATATCCGGAAATAGGATACCTTAGAACATTTCGGAATGGAACAAGTACCATGTCAATGAATATTATGTACTGCAGAAGGATACGGATAGAGTAACCTTACATACCTTATCTTTCCAATATGAATACACAAGCCAATATGTGAATACAATAATTCAGCTCCCTCTTTACGTTTCACTCTACAACACAAGTACATAACAGAACCAACATTAACCATAAGCTACATTCCAAGTGTATAAGACGACCATGAGCTACATGATTGCCCTATAACATTATTTCACCCTTTACAATACCATTCATGGAATTATCATACCAATAATACCACAATATTTCATACATTGACCAATACATCATAAACCAATAGCTTTTCACACCAAGTTCCTCCTTTACATGTTCTCATTAACACCACATCACAATGAACCCATCAAGTTACTCCAATACATTTTATAACCAAAATTCCACAATTTACCCATATAGAAAAATAACAAGTTATGGGAATAAACACACCATACATGTTGAGATATCATCCACACCATTCACTTTCATCAAAACATCAAGTCCTTTTTCAAGTTTAATTCACAAAGATGCACATCTCTTAGCAAAAAGCCAAAGTGCACTATTCAACACCTTACCAACATAACCACCATGATATACATAATCTCTCATTCATATAATATATTAAATCATAATAATAAACACTTTCCCAAGCTTTTATAATGATGATCTTTCCCAAGAAGATGACTTAGGGTTTGAGAGAAAATATCTCTTGAAAAATGCTTAGAAAGCATGTGCCTTTTGAATGAATAAAATCATGTGACTTTTGAATGAATAAAATATGATTTTATGTCCTTTATATAGCCCATTTTAATCTTATCCTTAGTCATGCTTGATCAATAATTGATAGTCAAAGGGAGAATGGGTAATTTGACCCATTGGGCCAAGAATTTTGCCTCATTTTGGGCTTCATTGAGCCTAAATCATTTAACCCAATAAAATCAATGCATAATACACCAAATTTCTCATGTGTAAATCATTTCATAGGTGTTATGACAATATTCTAAGTCACGATATTTATATTCGTAGCCTCAATCCCAAGAACAAGTGATTTTAGCCACGCATGGCTTATTTTGACCGAAAGGGTAAAAACGTCATTTGAATGCCCAAAACGTCCAAGTGTAATCTCACCAAGATGAAATAATTATATAATAACCCAAGAATCACATTTATAGGCTCGTGGTTGGCGAAGAAATTCGGCAAAAAGCACCCAGCACGGCCCCGGGAGCCCCTTGGACTTAAAAAAATTCCAACTTTTGAAAGGTGTGCACAAGCAGACTGGCACGCCCCTGGGCACGCCACCTTGATTCCTGTTCCCAAAAGGTTTGGGCAAAAAGCGGCCTGGCAAGCCCCTTGGCGCGCCTTGCCCAATTGTTTTGCAAATTTTCCTTTCTTCGACTTTTCTTTGCGGATTCGGTTAGATACTTCAAGTTCAACTCTTTAGATTACCTCTTAGCTTTAAAACCCTTTGTTTGGAAGACCTTCAAGCTTCACTTATCACTCCTAAAATGTTTGAACAAGTTCCCAACTCTTCCTTCAAGAGTCCAATCACATTGACTAGTACGATATCAAATGTTCCGTCCAAAACCATTGCAACATACGTACTTAGTGCTCTTGAAGCTAAGGTGTATAAGCTCACCCTAGGTCACCAATCAATCAAAGTAGGGTCGGGAATGTATGGGGTGTTACATCCTTCCCCCCTTAGAAACATTCGTCCTCGAATGTTAGTAACATTGTCTCACTGTCACAACTTAAGTCGAAGTGAATCCTTCACATTATCATATACACATATAATACTTGTAAAGACTTACTTATTATGACTCCAATTCCGTATCTTGAACTTTTTCTTTCGTGTACAATAATTACGAGTACTTTAGATTTCATTTGTTCTTCGGTGTCCCATGTCATTTCTTCTATTTGTCGATCCCCCAATAGTACCTTTACGGAAGTTACTACTGTATCTCTTAATTCTTTCACTTATCGATCCATAATAACAATAGGTAACAATAAGTACCTTTTCATATGTGAGATCCTACGTGACTTGTAGATCTTCACTGGGAACAATACGGGATAATCTCCTATACACTTTCAAAGCATCGATTATGAAATATTGAATGAACTGTGAAGAGTTCTTGGACTAGTTCTAATAGATACGCAATTTCCCAAATCCTTGGACAATTTCCCTTTCTTTCCGAATCTCATTATCTTTTTTTTTTTTTCATTGGTGACGCTTGTCAAAAATACCTAATCACCTATGGCACATTTAATTCCCTTCTTTTAATATCGGCATATGATTTGTATCGACTTTGGCCCATTTGTAGCTGCTGTTATATCACCTTCACTTTATCTATAGCTTGATAAACAAAATCTAACCCGAGCAAAGCAAATTTCATCAGCTGTAACCCATCCAATTGATGATCTATATTTTTTTTCATATAAAGCTTCGTAAGGTGCCTTTTGATACTTTCATTGTAAGCAATTTCAATAAACGATAGATGTTCATCCCAACTACCTGTAAGGTCCAATGTACAAACTCGTGGCGTATCTTCAAATGTTCATATAATACGTTCTGTTTGTCCATCCATCTGAGGATGACAAGCCGTACTTACATCCACCTGTGTACCCATGCTTTACTGAAAAGACTTCCAACACTGTGCAATAAAGTGAGCTCTCCTATTTGATATAATAGTAAGTGGAATCCCATGTAATCGTACTATCTTTGTAACATACAAATTTGCATAATGTTTAGCTATGTCGGTGGTCCTAACTGGTAGGAAATACGCTGACTCGTTAAGCCTATCAACTATTACCTATATGGAATCAATCTTCGCAGTGTACAAGGCAACCCTGTGATTAAATCCATGTTATTCATGTTCCACTTCCAAACTGGAAGGGTAATACATTGCATAAAACATATAGATTTCTGATGTCATACTGCTAATCAGTGACCGCTTGGACATTGAGCTACAAGTTGTACAATGTGCTTTTCATGTAACCTTACCAAAACATCTCTGCTAAACCATGGTACATTTTGGTTGCTTCCGAATGAATAAAATACCATGAACGATGTTCTTCTGTCATAATACATTTCCTTAACTCGTCTATACCCAGTACGCATAATCTACATTGGCGTTAAAGTACTCCCCCTTGTGTTTGCTCAAATACCTTTATCGAACTTTGTTGTACATTCTTTTTCAATGGAACTAAAAATAGGATTTATATATATTTCTTTTCCTTCATCTCAGATACCAATGAAAATTCTGCCACATTTAACACTATAATTCTTTCACCTGAAGTTTTATACAAGTAGTGGTGTTATCTGTTACAAGCAATTGTCACAACTGTTAACTTAAAATCATAGGTGGGATAATTTCTCTTATGTGGATGCAATTGTCTTAAGACATACGCTATCACATTGTCGTGATGCATGTATACGCATCCCACACCAACTTTTAAAACATCATAATACACTACATACTCTTATGTGCCTTTGGGAGATACTAGTACAGGTGTAGGAGTCAATTTATCTTTCAACTCTTGCAAACTTTTCTCACATACATCATTCCGCTGAAACTTAGTTGCTTTGTGTGTTAGCTTTGTTAAGGGTACTGTAATAACTGGCCAACTCAAGGAAGCTATGAATTTCTGTAGGCGTCGTAAGCCTTGGCCACTTCTTTTGTGTATATTAATCCTTATTCCTTCATTCTATACAATGTGTCTTAAGAATGATACGGATTGTGACCAAACTTGCATTTAAAGAACTTTCATATATCTTTACGGTCACGAAGAATCCATAACACCTGTCACAAATGATTAGCATGGTCCTTTTGTGATATTGATTAATCTAGTATAGCATCTAAAACATTATCACGAATACGCTTAGCGATGGCTTAAACACCCTAATTATCAAACCCATCAATGCAGCTGGTGTATTTGTTAGCCCAAATGGCATAACTACAAATTCATAACAACCATACCTCTATTTTGGGTATCTTTATTTTCTCTAACCCTTACTTAATGATCTCATGACCTTAAGTCAATCTTTAGGAAGAATTTGGCACCCTATAACCGATCACATAAGTCATCAACTCTGGGGAGAAGACATGTATTCTTCATTGTCACCTTATTCGGTTGCCGATAGTAAACACACATTCTCAATGTGCCGTTTTTTTGTACTATGAACACTGATGCACCTCAAGGGGTCATACTAAGTCTTATGAATCCCTTGTTTATCATGTATTTTAATTTCTCGTTTCACTCCCGTAACTCTACTGGGACATGCTATATGAAGAAATAAGAATAGGCTGAGTACCTGACATCACATTAATACCAGCTCATACATCGAGGAATTCATTTACCACCAGAACTGATTAAAGAGTTGGTGGCTTCACATCAGTATCTTTCACTCTTACTAAGTGACATATGTATCCCTTAGAGTATCCTTGTCTTTGCTTTAAGATAGGGAATAAATTTTCCTCTTGGTGCCCCCACATTTCCCTGGCCATTCAAAAACATTCTTTTGGGGAAAACGATAATATAACTTCTTAGTTTGGCAATCTACTATGGAACAATCCCTTTATAACATCAAAATCCACTATTTCCAGCTCAATAAGATCGACCAGTGTCTTATGACCACAAACAATTACTATGCACTTATGATATACTCCTTTAACTACAATAGATTCACCAATTGATGTATAGACTTCGTGTGACATAACTAGTAATTCTGGTGTTCTTTTGGATTTTCAGCAATTAATGAAATAACATATGCTAGTGTCGAATATGGGTCAATCACTACGTATACGTTACCTGTAGCTACATCAAGAGAAGCCTCATTTTATGGCCCAACATACCATACCAATAACAAACATTAGGCCCCAAACGACATTCACCTATATGATAACTTCCGCAGCACTAACACGGTTGGCGAGAAGACTTCGGTTGGTTCCTACTTTCTACGTTCCTGTGCTTGATACCCCATTGCCCATGAATCCTGAATCTCACTTCTTTGCCCGAATCGATTGTCTCTAAACCCTTGGGATCGAGGTGGAACATTTATTATAGATGAAGGAAATAATGGTCTAGGCCGTCTGTTAAACACCCAAGACCTAAATTCTCCTTGGGACACCATGAACTGTCCCATTGGTCTAGCCCTCTTTGACGACCCTTCTTCAAATATTTATGTCCTTTTCTATTGCCTCTGATCCTCTATTATCTATGCAAAAATCCTGTATTCTGGCTATATCCATATCGCTTTTCAAGGCCGCAATAGTACAATCCATCTATCCATATACCGATGCACTCTATCGGTCATAATAGCTACCACATTTGGAGCATACCTAGCCAAAGAATTAAACCGAAGACTGTACTTTATGACACTCATAGTCTTTTGGCAAAGATTTAACAATTGGTCCTTATGGGCTTTTTGGACCTCATATGGGCTGTACTGGTCAAGGATTGCCGTTTTAAATTCCTCCCAACTAGATGGAAGTACATCAATACACTAGTCACATGCATAACATCTAGAGCCCTTTTTTATTTGTTCTATAAAGTCCTATGGGTCTTCATTCAGATCCGACCCGGTGAACGTGGGAGGGTTTAATTTCAAAAAATCCTGTGTTCGACGACTAGCTGCCCTAGCTGCACCATCATCACTCGTCATTGGGCCAGCTCGCCCGTGACATTATACAACAACTATCTGAGTCAATATATGCACTACATTTCTTAAATCCTGTTTAGTGGCATTAATAAGTGGTTCTGCGGGTACGTCTCTACCTTTTGGCTAAGAGAAACCCGTATTGCAAATTCCATGTCAGCCCTACCTTGACTAGCTTGGTCAGGTGGTGATTTACTCATTTCCTCTTCGGCAGGCATATCAACCTACTTACCTTTTCCCTTATCTTGTCTGATAATCAGCATTTGACTATGCAAAAGAAAACTAATTTCAATGTGTACATATTCGTCCACCTACAACTTTGGCTCTATTGCACGATCTAGAAGTGAAGAAAATAAACTACTCCTAAATGTCCCATAGCCTCCTACTTATAAATGTGGCGGGCAACACATCCATAAGCAAGACTCTACTCAGACACGATTTTGTAGACACCCTTAGGACGACCTGCTCTGATACCACTTTTGTCACGACCCGAATTCCATCCCGGCTGGACTGGCACCCGAAGCCGTTGAGTCCTGAGAGAAACAATCTTTACTCATATACATTCATATGTATGTCTCGGTGTGAATATCATTCTATCGCATATAACTATAAAATTCCAATGGAAGAAGTCATGGCACATATTTACTCTATATGAAACTTGGCCGTTAGGGCCATCAAGTCAACATGGACATACATCTCTTACATTCATCTTCCCACATACGTCTACAAAGCCTCTACAGATACATGTACATAACCAACCTACAATCAGGACAAGTCCCTACTTTATACAACATACGTACAATACCAAAACCAAAATCAATGTACACATGTGACTCGGAAAGCCCTGAACCAACTAGAGCTCACCAATGATCTGCAAATGACTCGTAGTCTATAGTAGAGGTCTACTAGCTTCTGTACATGCAGCAAGTAAGGTAAGTCCCCCTAAGGGGGTATGTACGGGGAATGTACTGAGTATGTAAGGCTATAAGAAAACTACATCATACATAAGAACTTCAATGGAAACAAACATAAGAGAATAGTCAATGCGGATAATTCATCGTTCTAAATGTGTGGAACCATGTACCTTATGTTTATTATTTTTCTCACTTTTATGTTCAGTCATTCATTCATCACTCATTCCTTCATTCATTACTCATTCTGCCATTCATATAATGCCCAGGCCCCAAGCTGATTAGTGGGTAATCAATAGTTTTCGGGATCGACCCATGCTAGGATTTTCTTTTGCCCCTGGGATACCACCCATAGTAGCGGGATTAACCCATGCTAGGTGTTTCTTGCACCCCTGGGATACCACCCGAGATATTGGGATTGACCCGTGCTAGGTATTTTAACCCCTAGGATACCACCTATGATAATGGGATTGACCCATGCTAGGTGTTTCTTACACCCCTGGGATACCACCCAAAATACTCATCAACCATTCATTACTTCATTCTTTTATTGTTCTTTACTTCATTCTAAGAGATTGATACCTTTGCTTATAAGAGGTTGATACTTTTGCTTATGAGAGATTGATACTTTTGTAGTCATAAAATTGTTGGAAGCTTTGGAACAATAACCAATGAGCAAGAGACATGTAAATAAACATTATTGGAACTTAACATTATTGGAAACATAACCTTATTGGAACCATAACATTATGGAAACATAACATTATTGGAACCATAACATTATTGGAAACATAACATTATTTGAAACATGGGATCTTTGGAACATTAGTCAATGCATATGAGACATGTTAATGACAATTGATCATTGCATAAGGAACATATGATGAACCATAATGGATATCCGGAAATAGGATACCTTAGAATATTTCGGAATGGAACAAGTACCATGTCAATGAATACTATGTGCTGAAGAAGGATACGGATAGAGTAACCTTACATACCTTATCTTCCCAATATGAATACACAATCCAATATGTGAATATAAAAATTTATCTCCCTCTTTATGTTTCACTCTACAACACAAGTATATAACTGAACCAACATTAACCACAAGCTACATTCCAAGTGTATAAGACGACCATAAGCTACATGATTTCCCTATAACATTATTTCACCCTTTAAAATACCATTCATGGCATCATAAAACAATAGATTTTCACACCAAGTTCCTCCTTTACATGTTCTCATTAACACCACATCACAATGAACCCATCAAGTTACTCCAATACATTTTATAACCAAAATTCCACAATTTACCCATATAGAAAAATAACAAGTTATGGGAATAACTACACCATACATGTTGAGATATCATCCACACCATTCACTTTCATCAAAACATCAAGTCCTTTTTCAAGATTAATTCACAAGGATGCACATCTCTTAGCAAAAAGCCAAAGTGCACTATTCAACACCTTGCCAACATAACCACCATGATATACGTAATATATCATGCATATATATATTAAATCATAAGAATAAACACTTACCCTAGCTTGTAGAATGATGATCTTTCCCAAGAAGATGACTTAGGGTTTAAGAGTTTGAGAGAAAATATCTCTTGGAAAATGCTTAGAAAGGCATGTGCCTTTTGAATGAATAAAATCATGTGCCTTTTGAATGAATAAAATCTAATTTTATGGCATTTATATAGACCCTTTTAATCTTATCCTTAGTCATGCTTGATCAATAATTGATGGTCAAAGGGAGAATGGGTCATTTGACCCATTGGGCCAAGTATTTTGCCTCATTTTCGGCCTTCATTGAGCCCAAATCATTTAACCCAATAAACTCAATGCATAATACACCAAATTTCTCATGTTTAAATCATTTCATAGGTGTTACAACAATATTCCAACTCACGATATTTATATTCGTAGCCTCAATCCCAAGAACAAGTGATTTTAGCCACGCATGGCTTATTTTGACCGAAAGGGTAAAAACATCATTTGGATGCCCAAAACGTCCAAGTGTAATCTCACCAAGATGAAATAATTATATAATAACCCAACAATCACATTTATAGGCTCGTTTTTGGCCAAGAAATTCGGCAAAAAGCACCCCGACACGGCCCCGGGCGCCCCTTGGACTTAAAAAAAATTCCAACTTTTGAAAGGTGTGCACAAGCAGACTGGCACGCCCCTAGGCGCGCCACCTTGCTTCATGTGCCCAAGAATTTTGGGCAAAAATCGGACTAGCACGCCCCTTGGCGTGCCTGGCCCAATTTTTTTGCAAATTATCCTTTCTTCGACTTTTCTTTGCGGATTCGGTTAGATATTTCAAGTTCAACTCTTTAGCTTACCTCTTAGCTTTAAAACCCTTTGTTTGGAATACCTTCAAGCCTCACTTATCACTCCTAAAATGTTTGAACAAGTTCCCAACTCTTCCTTCAAGAGTCCAATCACATTGACTAGTACGATATCAAATGTTCCGTCCAAAACCATTGCAACATACGTACTTAGTGCTCTCGAAGCTAAGGTGTATAAGCATACCCTAGGTCACCAATCAATCAAAGTAGGGTCGGGAATGTACGGGGTGTTACAGTCTCGTCAACTCTTGAACCATTCGCTCGTAAGCTGGAATAATAGAAAACAGTTAACTATATCAGCATGACTTCTTAGCACTAATAAATAACTTTAACTTTAGTACAACAAAATTATCCATACATATCCAATACTAAGAATGTTTCTGTTTCTTGATAATATCTATGCAATTCTAACAAAATTCTAAGCACATTATTAGATGTTGTAACTTGTTCTGATGCCATTTATGTTTTTGGTGTACAAAGGGCTCCCCTTTAGATGTTGAAGCAATCTTAGAAGTTTTAGAATCCTGTTAGGTTTGCTGTTTTTGTACTTAGATGTTATTTATTCTCTTGTAAATAAAGGGGGTTTTCAGTACTACCAAAGTACTGGTTCTTAACACAAAATGTTACCTTCTCAAAAAAAATGCTAATAACATTTGTGTTTCTTGATAAAGAAAAATGGAAGTCTAGAAGGAGAATGGAAATAGAAATAGTGTTCATCTAGATACTCAAATGATTACAGATTTATGTTCTGCTACATGGTTTTGATATGTAATAGTCCTAAGAACTGTTAGCAGTCTGAGTACACTACGTGTCCGATTCTTATTAAACAAATGCTATGAATCCTATTCACAAGCTAATTTACACCCTTTGAGAACAAATATAAAATGTACAGCAGCAATTGACATTTCAATAACCAAATATGAAATGTTCAACAACCCAATAACTTAAAAAATAAAGGTGCACAAACATAAATCTTTCCATCAGAACCATAATATATCTCCCAGAATGAAATAGTTATGGAAATATGCTAATGACAAACAACTATTATGGGGGAAGGTCATTCAAGCTAAGTACGAGGAGGAAGATAGATGGATGGCAAAGAAAGTAAAGGCTCCATATGGTGTAAACCTGTGGAGATCCATCAGATCTCTGTTGATTGATCTCAAGAATAGCACCAAGGTGAAAGTAAAGAATTGAGAAAATACACGTTTTAGGTGAGATAATTGGCATGAGGTGTGCGTCTTAGAAAGTCTATATCCAGAAATTCACAATTTAATGTCACAACAGAAGAGGGCCATTGCAGAAATATGGACACTGGAAGGGTGGGTAGTTAACTTTCAAAGATAAGTAAATGATAAAGAAAGGAAAAGGTTTCTCATCACATCATCCGCAGTTATAACAACATATTAACTAAATAAAAAAAATCAGAAAAGAGTTTGAGTTAGCACCTTGCTTTTTAGAAGGTGTTCTGTCAGCTTAAGCTTCTCATCAACTCTTGAACCACTCGGCCGTAAGCTAAAATCATAGGAAAACAGTTAACTATATTAGATTGCAGGAGGGTACATACTTTTCAACAGGACAAGTTTTGCAGGGAAATTGCAATTAACATACACATCAGAGGTCAAGCCTTTCCTAAATGGACAACTACTCTTAGTAAGCATGGTGGAAGCTCATGACATAGGGTTTATGACTGGCAGACTACAGAAGAAGTGGAATGATTCAGCTGCACTTGCTTGCTTCTCTTAGCTTATTGGTTTTTTAAATGTAATCAGCTCAAGCTTAAACTAGGATTGGTAGTGTAGGTAGCTAGAATTGAGAAGTAGATTGTCTGCATCTATTTAGCTTTGTATTACCATTTTTTTGGTATAAAATGAAAATCTGCTGATTTATTATCTAACGGGCCTAAGAACTGTTAGCATTTCGAGCACACTAACAGTCCGATTCTTATTAAACAAACACTATGCATCCTATTAACATCACTAGTTGCAAGTCTAGAGCTTCTAAGAAAGAACGAGAAACTACACTCTAATTTCATATTTATTCAACAAAAAGATCAAATCATAAACATTTGAAGAAGAAGAATCCTTAACTAAATCCCACTTATGGCTGGTCTCCACAATTTATATTCACAAACTAATTTACATCCTTTGATAACCATATATGAAATCTGCAGCAACAATTGACATCCTAACAACATGTATTGATTACTTGAACCAGGAAAAACAGATGTACAATCAGCAGGAGCTTAGATCTACAGTGACGCATACATCATAGACATACTTCACATAAATGAAGCTCGATGTCTTCTACTACCATGTCTGAAATATCTAATTATTGAGCCAACTTAGCTCTGTTAACATGTGCTCTTTTTTTGGGCATCAAATGGCATGCAAATTACTTGACTAACAGAAAAAAAAAATACACATTCCCTTTATTCACATCGACAAACAGATAGGAATTCTCTTGTTTAAATGACTGAGATAGCCAATGAGACATTCCACTATCAAAAGACTTAACTATCAGTTAACTACAGTTTTCAACAATTTATGAAAACTCATGACTATTGATAGCTAGAACATTAAGATATACAAGCTTTACCATATATTAGCAAACACATATGTTAGCAGTGTCCCTCTTGGTTAATGAAAAGAAAATAATATTTTAGACATACATGCAAAAGAGAAACATTTTGTATGTGAAAGAGTTCTAAAATCTTCACCAAATTTGAGACAATAATAATAATAATAACTAAAATGTAACAAAAACAAATCAAATTACCCCAAAAAAGAAGCAAAAAATATAATTTTTATCTCTATTTTCAGTGAATTTTAGTCTAAACCACAAGTAACAGAGATTTCATAGAGACCCAAATGTGTATTCTTATTTTGAAAAATCGTACATGCATAAAAATTAAAGATAGAGGGATGGATTCTTACATGCAAAGAAAACACTTTCACCGGAGAATTCCACTTTTGCAGTTGCAGAGAATTCAGTTCACCGAAAAAAAAAACTTTCACTGTACCAGAGAAAACACTTTCACACTGTGGATCTTAGAATCGAAGATTAGACGATGGAGCTTAGAAATCAATGGAGCATAGGATCTAAGCTTAGAAATCAATGGAGCTTAGAATCTGAGGTAAGATGATGGATTTTTCTAGAATCTGAGCTTGGATTTTTAGTGAGAAATGGAGGATTTTTGAGAGAGAAGTAACATTTTAGAAAGTGTGAATAAGGAAATAAAGGCAGGGTCTGTTTTTGATATATTAAAAGGATTTTTTTTTTTTGGTGGAATAATGAAAATTTTGCGAGTTCACAAAATTAGTGGAGGGAAATATTATTTTTTGGACCATACACAACCATTACTATAGATGCTTTATAGCCACAGTTCAAATATCTGTTACAATAGATATATCTCAAGCCACGATTTTGGATATTATGCGACGGTTTATATTAAAAAGTGTCCTATTAGATGCAAGGATGTATTGCGACGGTTTTAACCATCGCATTAGACTATCTATAGTGACAGTTGTATAACCATCGCTACATAAGCGTTGCTATATGTCTAATTTCCAGTAGTGGTAGCTGAGCATTAAAATAGTTAGCTCAAGAATATAAGAAAAACTATGTTGATAATAAAATAAATCAAAAATCTACTAAACAATCATGTTGTTAACTATCATAATCCTAGAACGAGAAATTTAACATCCCACTTGTCTCTATTTCCGCTTCATTTCGGTCTTCTTTGTAATTAGTAATCTCCATAAGAACATGGTGTAAAATCCTTAAGATTATTATAAATCTTATGGAAAATACTTCATCACGAACACTTGTAGGGAATTCACATAGCTTGAGGCATGTCAGACACTATCCTTAAAGATATTTCACCCAATATAGGTGTATCCCCCAGAATTTTACAAGTCCTTATAATATAAGGCAGAAACTGACAAAGATTTATAATATGACAACCCAACACCCACACAATATTATTTAGGAGGAAAAATATATTTGTCTCTTGTATTCCTTTTTCTTCCAATGAAAGATTAGAATATTTATAAATGAAAAATATCTCAATAACATAGTTGAAGAAGTCAACGTAAATCTTTGGTTAATGGCAAGGTTAAATGTCTTTCAATGGTTAAACACCATTTATCACACTAATGGTATGATACAGACAAATAACTATGAAGGCAATTCAGTTTAAGATTAAATTCATAGTTAACTCAAATTGGTATGTTAATGAAGGAATTAAAAGCTAATAATGCCAATAAAAACTATTCAATATCGGGAAATAAATGTCAATTATAAAAATTAATCAAAAATATAGTTAATTGTCTCTCAATTATAATGGGTGAAAATCGTTTACGCTCCCTAACTTTGCTTTATAAATCAAACGCCCCCCTCAACTTTGAACAATAATCAAGCTCCCCCCTTTATCTTATGCAATGTCTATTTTACCCTTAACATTTTCAATCTTCTATTTATGTAATATACTTTTATATTATATTTACTTAACCTATGTATTAAAAAACCCCTATGTATTTACCATTTTAATTTAAATTCATTAAAATTATTAGTAAAATAATTTTTTTTTATAAATTAATCACAAAATATAATGCTATTTTTTATAATTGATATTTTTATATTATATGTATTAGGTATGTATATATGCAATTGTGCATAAAGATATATGTTTTAATTCTCTCTTACCTATATAGATAAATGGGTTTTGGTTGAAAATTTTTTAAAAAATATTTATTAAATTATATTTTAAAATTCATTAACAATAATCATTAACAATATTCTCTCTTACATTTAGAAGATGCCTCAGATATTGATGAGGATTTGAGGGCTTTGAGACAAAAAAGAAGAAACAAAAAACCAAGAAAAAAGGTTGTTGTACTTGTGGGAATTGTTGGTTGTGTAGATAGAGGCTTTGAGGATATTGGAAACGATAAGGCTAACAAATATCCAGGAAAATTGGGTGGAGATAAGGAATATCTTGATAGCTCTGACTGTTGGAATGGTGATAGTGAGGAGGAGCCTGATGTAGATGCTGTTAGAGGAGTAGATCTACCTAGAAGAAGGATAAACAGAAAAGTTAGGTATGATGAAGATTATGAAGTTGCTGTGTTTGAGCTTGGAATGGTTTTTGAGGGGGCAAAGCAGTTTAGAAAAGTTGTTGTAGATTATGCTGTAGAGTATAGGAGGCAGTTGAAGTTAAAACCTAATGAAAAATATAGAGTGAGGGTGAAGTGCAAAATACCTAATTACAAGTGGTCGTTGTTTACTTCTATTAATAAGGACTCGTGTGATTTTATTGTTTAGAACTATTACCCTATTTACAAGTGTATTCTTTTAAACAAGAACAATATGTGTAATTCAAAGTTGATTGCTATAAATTTTAAGGACAAAATTGTTTCTCAATCATACATAAGGATCTAGGAAATTCAAGATTTGGTAAGAGAGGTGTTGAGTCTTTATGTTGGTAAAACTGTGTGTTATAGCCTTGTGTACTGATTGAGTAGCTTATGATCAACATTCATGATGTCCAAGAAATCCTTATACATCATTTTTCTTACTACTTTTTTTTTCCTTCAATTCATAGCTACTTCAAACCCTAAAGACAATTTCGGAGAAATAGCTATGTTTAGATACTATCTTTGCAAAATAGTCACGATTATGGAGTTCCAAATATAATTAACTGAGGAATTTGATGCTCCAGGACATTGATTATTTTGGAACTAATAAGTGGCTATTACCCGTCAATTTTGTATGGGGTAAAATAACCTCGGTAAGAATTGGGCCGATTCAGGTCAGGTAGGATTGATGCCAGCCCTCAATACATTCCAACCGCGAAAGGAGCCAAGTAGAAGGAACGTCCTCTTGGGAAAAATCTATACCGATACCAACGGCAATGGTGATTGCGTAGAAAAGTACAGACAAAAGGACGATAAGTCAGATTACTCAGGTGTAAAGGCGACCCTCGGTTGAACCACATTTGACACATGATACTGGGTTGGAATCCTCCAACGGCTCAAGGGCAAGTAGCTATCAGTCATTGGTCACCATACTGAAGGTTCAAAATAACTCTCTCCTATTGTCCATAGGCATTCCTTGCACCCTATAAATAGTCAACCCCTTCCCCATTGTAAAGGATCCGATTTCTGCTTCTCTCTATCCTCAATCAATAAACATCCTTAACTTTGTTATTAAGCTTTCTCTATTTGCCTTAGCTGTTTTACTATTTTCTTTTTGTTATGCTTGCTTACCTTGAATTTGCTGTCATGACTTGCTCATAACAAAAGAATTGTGGACTACATTATCCATCAGATTTGTTCTCGATCTTTGATTTGTTTATAGTTTATGTTATTAATTTAGTTTATTTACCCTCTTACAACCTCATTCTACTAACACAAAACTAAGATCGTATAGCGTGCTCTTGACTTACCTATAATTCTAACTGTTCCAAAATTGACGGTAAGTAGTTTAGCACCTACTGTGGGGTTAGAGCAACTGCGTGGGTTATTAGCTTTTTTATTTTTTTGCCAGTTCTCTCTTGTGTTTTTGCTTGACAAAAAAGTAGGTCATGACATACGATAGCAACAATCATGTGGAGGACATTATCCATGAGTAGACTCCTAAGATTGGTGAGTTGACATACGGGGATTTCGGGGTGAGGTCAACTCCCTTAGATAGAGAAATACCTTTCAACTTGAACACGACAAACATGAACATACAGAAAAGGAAGAAGGATCCCACTGACCTTGAAATTGAGGAAGCAGAGCCCGAGTTGCAGGGTTTGCAGGAGCTCTTAAAGAACTTTGTTGTGTACCATAGGGAGTTGATGGCTCTGATAAAGGCATAGGATAGGAGGATGGACGAACTATAGGTCAGTGCATCTCAGATAACCTTAAGAATTTTGAGAAAGAACGAACGAGAAGATCTAGATGACAAAGAACAAGAGGATTAAATGGAGGGATGGACAATAGTGAACAATGAGGCCAGGCTCAAGGATGGACAGACATGCTAAAGTTGCTGAGGAAAAAGATGAAGGCACAGTACTCTGAGCTTCAATCTCTGATGAACTACATTCCTGGAGCCATGTCGGTGGTAAGGGGACCAGATTCCAAGAGTTATGCCAAGGTACCATACATGGCTTCTACTGTGACAAATCCCATCCCTAAGAGGTTTAAAATGTCGGACATCCCAAAGTATGATGGAAACTCAGACCCCCAAGAGTATTTATTATTTTTTACCTGGCAGTCAATGGTAACAATCTGACCAAAGAGGAGGCCGAGTCTATTAGGGTGAAGAAGTTCGGTGAGAAGCTCTTGGGAGGATCCCTAGTATGGTATTCCCTTCTTCCAGCTTCATATGGACCCATAATGGAGCAAAAAAAGTACAACCCCGTCGAGGGGATATTTTCAAGACAGAGCAGGGAGATACAATGCTACTTCAAGAGTTTGTAGCCAGATTTCAAAAGGAGAGAATGCATCTTCAAATGGTATTGGATGACTGGATGACAGAGGTCGTTACTAAAGGACTGAAACCTGAAAGTTTTATCGCCTCTTTCAAGCTCAAAGAGAGGTTGACTAAGTTTGAGGTGACGACATGGGCCAACATGCACAACTAATATGAGCCAAAAATTCAGATCTAAGATGGTTACAGGTGAGTTATTGGAAAGTCCCAGGGATGTGAAATGACCCAAGACACTAGAAAAGCTCATGTAGTTTGGGGGAAAAACCAGCTAAGAACCCCTTACACTAGAATGACTTAAAAGGGCTAACCCAAGGGTGATACACCCATTACTCGATTAAAGCAAAGGCTAGTTAAAGTAGGGGGGAGTAAGTTTCAAGATTCAGGACACCCTCGACATGATTGAAGGGCTGAAAAAGAACCCTCATGAAAGGAGTTGGATTCTCAAGAGGAGGTAAAACTCATAGTGTATGCCCTTAGTGACGCACCCATACTCTCAAAATATTACTTTTACGCAAGCCCTGAGCGACTAGTCTCAAAAATTTGGGACATGAAGGGAACTAAGTTTCTAAAGAGCCTCTGGTCAAATCCATATGGTAGGGACAAAAGTTTTTGGGGTAAATTCCATGAGATGTATGGCCATGAGCGAGCAAAAAGAAACTATGGAAAAGGAACCGAAGTAACTTGTTGTTCGTAGGATAGGGAGCTCCTCGAAAGACGACAAGCTGATTTGTAACCTCAGAGAGATAGGTTAATTTCCTCCCTTTGTGTTTTATTTAGATAATATTTCTTTTCTTGAGTTCTTTGGAGGTGTATTTTGGGAAGAAGTGGATGCAACAACGGAAGATATGGAATGATAAGCTACACTCTTTTTCATTCAACCAGTTTTTATCACGAGAAAGGTTTTTCTGGCAAGGTTTATATTGAGGTAGTAGTTGGAACTTCCAAGAAAAAATTAGGAAAATCTTTTGTTTGGTCTTTCATTGTAAAAGATAGTAACCGATAACGGTTGAATGGATAGAAAAAGTTATTGGAATTAATAAATGTGTATGCATTTTTTTTGAACTCCATCTCAGCTGTTAAAAAAATCCCTCAGTCAAATCATAGACTGGCCCTCCGAGGCTGGAATCTTCACTGTTCAAGAGCTGAAAAAAGGAGAGCCTAAGGGCGATCTCCCCAAACCCTGAAAGGGAAATGAGGCTATGACTTTAAAGACCACACAAAGTGCCATAAAAGAAGTCTACATCGCCCTATTTGAGGACTCGGGACTCACTTCCACAGGTGTAAGTGCCCGTTCTGTGGCCTCCCTGGAAAGAATTATCACAAAAACTGTAAGGACTGATCGTCTAATAGCGATGAAACTTGGAACCATCACACAATCAGGCCAAGGATGTCCGAATATGAGGCATAGTTAAATGCTTATCCATGCAAAGTTATATTAAAACCCAAAGTCTACTCTATAAAAGTCAATTATGACTAAAATGAATAGCAATAATCACTCTCATGCTATGCGCTAAAGTGCCTAAGAGACGTCCATACTTAGATGCACAACAAAATAAAAATAGATAGGGATCCCTCCTTGATATATTAGGGTACATAAGGCTAAAATGCCCAAGACTCGAACTAAAACCACGTAAGAGGCATGCAAAATAAAAAAAATGGTTAGCAAATGTCCTCAATCATCGTTGCAAACAACTCAACACTTATACGACTCCATAAGAGGCACCCATGACAATGACAATCTTCTTTATGAAAGACAGATGTAACAAAAAGCTTTTTATAAACAAATGTTTGCACAAAACATGTTTCAGAGTTAACAAGTATAAAGTTTTATTACAAAAAGGAAATCAATAGAAAAAAGCTTTCATAAAAGCAAATTATAAGAGCGTTTAAACTACAGAAGAGGGCCAAGACTCTATTTCAAGGGAATAATATGGTTTCCTTCTCAGACATCAGGGAGCTACCAAAGTTCACCTCATCAACGAGTTCAGATTAGGCCCATATTCAGAACTCCATCCATTGCGAAGCAAGCAAGCCCAATTCGGTTAGACTTTTCTTTTGGTGACAACCTGGTAACTCTAACTATGAATGGTTATATTTTGTCGCTAGGATAGAGGGCGTGGCTATCCTACAACAAATAGACAGGGACTAAGCAAATCTAAGGAATTTCAAATTTAAAAAGCTCCCTTAAGAAAAGTCCCATGAGTATAAAGGCAGAACTTAACTCACAGAGAGACACTTACAAAGTAAATCTGTACGAGCCTCTAAGCATACTACATCTGGAACCGCCATAGTTGAAAGAAGAGCACAGGGATCCTAAGGAGTTAGGCTACCACCTCAAGAAAGTAAAGGAAGAAAAAAACAAGGGTACCCGCTACAGACCTCTATTATCTAATAATTTTATCTTACCCTAGTCAACAACCTAAGAGAAATCCTCTGAGGACAATCTCTAGGATCAAAAACAAGAATAAGGCAAAAACTGTAGGAGGAAGCCAGAAAAAAATCAATATACCCGATGGATCCAGAGAAGGGCACCATGAAAAAGAATCAAATCTCTCCTAATGGATTCTCTCTGTGTAGTAGTGATGGAGGATATGGAGAAGAATGTGGTACTAGATCTAAAAGATAGCCATTTATATCCAAACCCCTATTAAATGCACAAAAGAAAAAGGGTCACAAATTGTTGCATGTTTGGCTCAATAAATTGGGACGAAACCCAAAGAGACTGTACTCAAAAATTAAGGCATCAAAATTTTCCCATCTGAAGATTTGACGGTTTAGATCTTGAGGAAAACGGAGCCTTTTTGTACTCCCTTACCTTAATCCAAAAATCAAAGAGGTAGGAAGTCAAGCAAGTCTAATCAACTGACCTAAGACTCTACACGAGGACTCACCCTCAAGATATCAAGAACAAGTCTTGATATGAGTATATGAATCACGATGGGTAGGACCAGTGATATTAAATTCTTTCGTTCCCTTGATCATCCCAATATTTAAAAGGCTCGAGGTAAGAAAGACAAAAACAATACCTCTCTGGGGGAGAAAATTCCATGAGATCAACTTAGGGGTGGGACATCGCAAAGTCTCAATTAGCCCATGTTGGAAATGCAGGCAAGGCCCTCTTATGGCATAGAAGCAAGTGGGATAGATGGCCTGCACACAAATGCTCCAACCCTTATGACACAATCAAATAATACTCGGGAAGGAAAAGACTACAACATGAGTCTTTCCCCAGCACTTGAAAGGAACGTTGCCACCAGGGACTCTAATTGGCCGTAGCACTTTGTCATGATAAGGAAGGATGTTTTGAACAAAATATCGAAAAGGCGAGGGAATGTGAAAAACTTGCCGCAAAAATGAAATCATTAGCCCAATGCTATGGATTGGGCATAATCATTTCTCTGGGAACAACTTCATTAGTTCAAAAGTTTTATTCGCAAAAGGCAATAAGCCAAATCAAAGGGGTACCATGAAAAATCAAGGAAATAAAAGCTTTATTATTATGCTAAAGCCCTTAAAATGTGGGAAGATATTACACAATACAAAAGCTTCAAGATTTAATTTACAACAAAGCGGAAAATACAGGATGTAGGAAAAAGGGACCAAACGTGCATTAGGAACAAGTCTGGATAGAGAAGTTCTTCCAATTTATTTCCACTCCTTGAAAGAAAATAGGAGTGCCTCAGATCACAGTGCTTCAGCACCCTCCACACTTCCTGAAGGAAGCATGCATCCAGGCCAAGGAACCTCCGTGAGTGAGATTCATCCACTCCTCTAGATGGCGGCAAGGACTACACTGAGGCACCCTCAAAAAAAGGCAGAGCCACTGAAGGAAGTGAACACCCAGGGCAGGCCCCCCGCAACAAACCTCATCAACGTGAGAGGGACCAATTTTATCCTTGCCTCAGGTTCTCTCATCAAAGGCTAGTGAGATCCCCTCAGAGCATGGAGTCCCCCGCAGTGATCATGTACCTTTGATGGAACTCATGAGCCTCATGATGTGAGGCCAAAATTATATATTTTTAGTCATTATTTTCTTTACTTTAGTATTTTTATTTATTCTTTTTTGAGTATTGATTTTAAGGATTGTGCTTAATATTATATTTTGATGTGTAGGATTAAAATGGTGTGAAGATGAAGAGATTTGAAGCCAAAACGAATTAAATACGAAAGATTATATAAGAAAATCAAGCAAGCAACTTAATGGAATAAATTTCATAAAATAATCAAAAGTGACATATGAATAGAAAATTTCGCTTATTGCCGTTTCCAGTGGCTGTTCGTGTTATTAGCGCGACATGGAGCTACAACAGTCCGTTTTTATTTTCCCTGTTCATTTTGGATTCAGTTATTTTTTGGGGGCTTTTTTCTACATCAATAAATATTCCAAAAAATTGATATTTACACAGCCTTTGACCTAAGAAGAGCTAGGAGCCGCCGTGGAGGCCGAAAACTTTTGATTTCATCTTTTCTTCGCCTTAATTATTTATTTTTACATTTTTCTTTGGATGATTTGTTGATAGTGCTCCACGTCTATGTGGATTTGACTTCTTGAAGATGATATCATCTTGTTTAAATTTACAGTTGCAATTACAGGGAAGGAAAACATATTCTTTTTTAGAATACAATGGGGTTTGCCTACAAATAATAAAGTCATGTGCAGCAATGCACCTATTCCTTTTCTTAATGCAGCGGAGTGTGGACTGATTGCCCCCTTGCTGCTGCCCTTGGATTGTTGAGAATTCTAAATTACAAAAGTTAAGCTGATGGAATTACAACCATGTCAGTTCATGAAAGGAAAGCCAACATTATGGAACTTTTTCCTGTACTTATCCCTTTTTACTTCAACTTGAAAAACGTGCATTGAACAAAAGATAAGTTTGTCCAGAGAGAACATGCTACAAAAGTTATTATTATGGAGGATAATTGAATTGTTTGTGGTCACGCTAAGAAAGTATTTGACATATTTTATATCTATATTTTAAATGTATTTGTGTGGCAAATTAAGGCTATATACCTTAATGTAAAAGAAGATTCAGAGAAATGATAATCCCGCCAAGTGAACAAATTTGAGAAAGTGGATGATATAAATTATTGTGGTCATTTCTCAAATGAATCTTGTGGCTAATATGTGAAAGATGGGTGTTAGATTTTAGTGATACTAATCATCTTTGTGCTAAATAAAATGATTTTGTGTTCTACGCCCAAGTTGAAGAAGAAGAATGATTTATGTCTGTTGGTGATTCTAGAACTACTTAAGTTCTTAGAATGAAAATATTCTTCTTATTAAATTCGCATATGAAAAATATTAGAATTAATTGCGGTGGTGTAGGGGTGATAATATTTGAACCAACTTGATGTTTATGAGATTATTTGGAAAAATTCAGTGAAGATTTTATTTGAGTTTGATAAAATATTAATAAATATAAAGTTATTTAGGGAAATGAGTATTGTATGTGTGATTTATTTATTATGGCTAACAATTTTCAAGATGAAAAACGTTGACTTGACGTTTACTTGACTAATTCAATTGATTTATGGCATGTAAAATTTGAATAAATTAGTTTTCTTTTTATTATATTAAGAAATTACATGCTTGTGTTTTTAATATTATTTGAATTTTGATTATATATTAATAAATATTGGCATGTCAGTTTTGAGTTATAGAAATATTATTCCCCAACTTTAAAAGTTTTGAAATGTGGGTGTTATGGTATCTTACTAAAGTTATGTCAAGAGAACTTTTTAAAGTGATATTTAGCTTGGTCTTGTTATTTAAAATAATTTTGAAAATTAAGATGAAGTTTTTGATATTTTGATGTATAAATTTGTATGCTACATACAAACTTTAAAACTTTCACCATGGAAAAGCTATCCCAATTTTGAAATATTTAAAAGTATTGGGATGGCTTCCTAAGGTTGTTCTATTTGATTTTGAAAGAAGCAAAAAGAACGGTATAATATTTTTGGTTGCATGTTTATACTAATTATAAGTGTTGCATATAAAATTTGTGTTTGTTAAGAGTGATAATGTTTTATGTGGCTTTTGTTGTTCAAGATATTTTTTGAAATTGAGGGAGTATTATGTTGTTATTTCATTTCTTGGTGCATTATTTTGAAAATAAACAACTGATGATAAAGTGTTATGGTGAATGAATATTTATTTTTTTAAAAGTGTACAATGACACAATGTGTATCTCAAATTACTAGTGATTATATATTTATTATTGGGGGGGGGGGGGGGGGGGTCATGATCCAAAAGTTGAGGTCATGATGGCATCTATCAGACCCAACCTTGGTAGATAAGCCAATTGTCCTAAAAGAAAGAAAATAGAAAAGAAGTAGCTTAAATAGGAATAAACGAGACTTCTAAAACGAAGTCAGGTCAACACATGTACAAACATAGCGGAAGTCTGAAATAAATACCATAAAATCCCCCAAAATTTGGTGTCATAGATGTAGATCATCTAAATACAACTCAGGAAATACAAAAAGTACAAATATCTATCTCTGAAAGCAAGTAAAGACATCTAGATAGATAAGAAGAGGTCTGGAGTAAACTCTGGAACCCTTGAGCATGCCAGTACATCGATCACCAACTCTGAAAAGCACGAACTCAGCTACCTCATCTCGTACTCATACTAGGATCTGCACCAAAAAGGCATAGTAGGAGTGAGTACGGTCCACTTGTACTCTGTAGGTATCATAGGCCGACTAAGCAAAGTAGAAAATAACACAAGTAAAGAAATACTATGAGCACGTCACCTGCAAACAGAAATATTCTCAAATGGTAGCTCACACCATTTCCTCTAATAGTTCGAATATATATACGATATCAAATAGAAGCAGATATTCACGAAGGTACATAGAAAGTGGTTACACGTCAAGAAACACATGAAAGAAACACACAAGATGCATATGCAAATGCAATGCAATGAATAAGGAATTGAATAGTTTGAAAGTCATCGCATGACTTTCTGTATACACCTATCGAGCCTTACTGCTCCCAAAATAGGACCCATGGGGGCTTCGCAACCTGTATACTATCTCAAAATCTTAACCCACCTCTCCAGCTTGTATTCACGGAGCAAGGTTTTTATGAAAATATCTCATTTTCTTTCAAGACTGTGTTCCTCAATGGTACCGATATCTCATGAATGTGTATGTATGAAATGAGTATATAACACTCACAATCAATCAGTATGAAGATAACAAATCCATTCATTACGTGTATAAGTGAGCCCAAAAATCAACTCAATATGTCAATATTTCATAATGTCAGTTCTAGTTTGGTACCATTGAAATAAATATGCATGTAAGAAATCATTAATATCATATCAACTTATAACTCGGGCATTTCTATCATGATAAAGGCAAACAATGCTAATAAGACCTATAATATCTATTCAAGTCCCCGCACGGGCATCACATTAAGAATAAAGGCATTTAACTACATAAATAAGGCCAATAATGTCAAATATAGCTCCCACAAAAGCAACACGAAATATATGATATCACAAGTTAACAACAATAAGAATATAAGCCCCCACACGGGTACACAACAGTAATAATAATCTCGAAATATAATTCTCAAAGTTATTTTTCCCAACCCATAGCATGCTCCAGTCTAAATAAAGTTAAGTCATAACCTATCTCAAAGCGTCAAAATCCAAGCCTAAAGTCCTTCAACACGGAGCCTTTCCTTTTTGAATGGTCTCAGAATCAACTAAAACGTACAAATATAACATCTACGCATTAAAAAAAATGCTAATGATACCCATATTGACTATTTTTAAGACGAGTCCACAACGGGTTCAAAAATGAAAGGAGTAAAACTAAAATTTTATTTTAGAAAAACATTCCCCAAGGCTTTAGGAGTTCACATTTGAAAACCCAATCGAAAATGGATTAAAAACGAGGACCAAATTGAAGAAAAACCTTTTAAAATTTTTATTGGCAAACCCCCCCAAAAATCCATTTCAAAATCATGGTTAAAAGGTATTTTCGAATAAATAATTAATAGGAAATAGTGAAAGGAAGAGTTTTGAGGTTACCCACAGGAAAAAGGATGAAGAAACCCTAGAAAATCGCCTTTCCCAAAACTTGGAGGTCCAAAAATGGAGGAAAATCGTGAAATTAAAGTATTTATACTATTTTGTGAACAGTAACTCACAAACATGGTCAATCCTTCACATTTGCGAAGGTAAACATTGATCAGGCCAAATAAATGGCCTTTGTCTTCGCGGCCAGGGCTTCCCGTTCGCGAAGGTCTATGACCCAGACCCTCACATTTGCGATAGTCCTGTCGCATTCAAGAAGAAGGCATGGCCCGACCCAGACCCCAATTATTCTCCTTGATCATAGCTCTCTCCTTGCGACCGCGTTGAAGGAAGATATCCTTCTTCATGTTTACGACCAGAGGCCCGCATTCGCAAAGAAGGAAATGGGCCTGCACCAGATTCAGCAATCCAGTTGATTTTGTAAGTTTGAAATATCTCTGAACAGACCCTCGGGATTCATTTGGGACCTCACAAAAATAAATAATAAATGCTACTAGGCTATTTTCAACGCTTCAGACTCAATGGCAATGTCAGATTTTTGAAAAAGGATCATTTTCAACAAATTAACCCCCTAGACCCCTAAAAGATTGTAAGAACTAGTTTCCAAGCAGAGAGTCAAAATGCAAATTAAAGGTTCTGAACAGGAACAAACCCCGCTACTAATCCAAATTCGACGTTTCAGATCTAATGGAACTGTCCAAATCGCCATCTAGCACTTTTAACATTAAATATTGACCGAAGTTAACTATAGGACTTTTAAAGCATCTAAAAACCTCAAACTCTCCCAAAACCATTCCAAAGGTATTGGAAACTGTGCCAACCATCCCCACATCCCAAAATCAACATATAACAGCTATGGGGAAAGGTAAAATGGTTAAATTACTTTAAAAGTAAAATTTTACAAATCAGGTCATTACAGTATCCGCCACTAAAACTCTAGTTCGTCCTTGAACTAAAGGTGTAAGAAATACCTAAATCAATAAAGAGCTGGGGGTAGCTACTATGCATGTCGGACTCGACCTCCCAAGTATCTTCTTTTATGGAATGGTATCTCTACTTAACCAAAACCACAGGAATATCTCTAAAACGCAACCGTCTAACATCCCTGGCTAATATGGAAACTGGCTCATCTACAAAGGTCAACATCTCATCCAACTGAATCGAATCCCAACGAAGCACGTAAGACTCATCCAGAACATAGCGCTGAAGCATGGATACATGAAAAACTAGATGAACAACTGAAAAGTCTAGGGGCTAGGCTAACTCATAAGCTACCTCCCCAACTGTCCAAAGAATCTCAAATGGCCCGACATATCTGGGAGTGGGCTTGCCCCTCTTCCCAAACCTCATCACACCCTTCATGGGTGACACTCGAAGGAAAGCTTGATCACCAATCCCAAACTTCCAGGCACGAAGCCTGCAGTAAGCATAACTCTTTTGACTTGAGTTGCCTGAAGCCTATCCTGAATTACCCAAACTCTGTCCAAAGACTCGCAAAGCAAGTCGATACTACGGGATCTAGCCTAAGAAGTCTTGAACCAACCAATTAAAGATTAACAATGCCTACCATACAATGCCTTAATAAGTGCCATCTCAATACTCGAATGGTAGCTATTATTATAAGCAAACTCTGCTAAGGTTAAATGCTGCTCCCACTGACCTCTAAAGACAATAACAAACGTGCGGTGCATATCCTCCAAATCCTGAATAGTCCACTCCGACTGACCATCGATCTAAGGGTGCAAAATTGTGCTAAGGTCAACTTAAGTACCCAAATTCTCCTGAAACGTCCTTTAAAAGTTAGAAGTGAACACTAAGCCTCTGTCTGGAATAATAGACACGGGTACCCCATGAAGATGAACTATTTCTTGAACATAGATATGAGCCAACTTCTCGACACTGAAAGAAATCTGAATAGGGATGAAATAAGGTAATTTGGTTAATTGATCTACGATGACCCAAATGCTGTCAAAACCAAGAGAAGTACGAGGCAAACCACTCACAAAGTACATAGTGATCCACTCCCACTTTCACTCAGGAATGGGTAACCTCTGAAGCAAACCACCCGACCTCAAATGCTTGGCTTTCACCTGTTGACAACACAAGCAATGAGCCACAAATTATGCTACATACTTCTTTATACCACCCCACCAGTAAGGCTGCTTTAAATTAAGATACATCTTGGTCACCCCTAGATGAATAGAATATCTGGAACAATGTTCCTCCTCCAAAATCAATCTCACCGTTCTACTAACTCTCGGCACACAAACTCGGCACTAATCCTTAAAACACCATCAGAATCAAGAGATGCCATCTTAGCCTTGCAACTTAACACCTTATCTCGTATCGCCCTCAAACTATCATCATCAAACTAGTGAGCTCGAATCTTGTCCATCAAAAAAGATCTAGCATCAACGAAGCCTAATGCACGTCCGGGTGTAGAAATGTCAAGCCTAACCATCTGGTTAGCTAAAAATTGAACCTCTAAGGCTAAAGCCCACTCTTGAATCAAGAGATGAGCTAAACTACCTATACTAGTTGACTTTTGGCTCAAGGCATCCTCAACCACATTAGCCTTATCCGAATGATAAAGAATAGTGAGGTCATAATCATTAAGCAACTCAAGCCAACTATCTCATATTAAGATTTCACTGGTCGAAGAAGTGCTGAAGGATATGATGATCCAAGAAAATCTTCATACAAGTAATGCCTCCACAACTTCAACACAAACATAACCGCAACCAACTCCAAATAGTGGGTAGGGTAATTCTTCTTATGAGGCTTGAACTGATGAGAAATATAAGAAATCACCTTACCCTCCTACATCAACACTGCACCTAAACCCATGCTAGAAGAATCACAAAATACGTTACAGTCTACGCCCTCTTTGGGCAAAGTCAAAATTAGAGCCGAAGTCAACAACTTCTTGAGCTTTTGAAAACTTGCCTTACAAACATCTGACCATTGAAAAGTGACCTTCTTCTGAGTTAACTTAGTCAAAGGAGCCACAACAGATGAGAAACCTTCTACAAAATACCGATAATAACCTACAAAACCAATGAAACTCCAAATCTCGGTAGGAGAAGTAGGTCTATCCCAATCATGAATCACCGCTATCTTGATCGGATTAAACATAATACCATCCTTAGTTACCACAAGACCCAAGAAAGAAATATAATCCAACCAAAACTCATACTTGGAGAACTTGACATACAACTTCTCATCATGCAATCTGTGAAGTACAGTCCTCAGGTGACTTACATGATCGGCCTCATTCCTAGAATAAACCAAGATGTTGTTATGCCCCGAGCCTACACCCTGGATGTAATTGGCACACGAACCATGAATGGACCGAGAGAACCACTTGGCCTAGTATGCAATTAATAAAGCTGGAAACATGGGCTAAATTTTGTAAACAAAACGAAATAAATTAACTTAAACTTTCATTCAGTGAAACATTAAAAATGTTTATAAACTAATACAACTGACTTGACTTGACTATGTCTATGAAGCCTCTACTACATTATAAATACGACAATATTTATGTAACCAAAGAAACTAGAGACATGGATACTGATAAGTCCTCGGAAGAATGAGAACTCCCTCAAGTTGATGTCATAGCCTACTAAAAAGTCTGTACAAGAACCTGCATATCTAAAAATTGGGCACTACATCATCCAATGATGCAGTACAAAAAGAGCATCAATACTTTGAATGTATTGGTACAAAATAGCAGAATGAAAACTGAACTGAATAAACTTTTGAATTAAATCATAACATATGACATGGGTAAGGATATATGGGACAAAAGACCTACTGGCCTTTTCTTGCAAAAACTGTCGGGACTAAAGTAGTGCAATGAATAAGTTATTTAAGAACATTGAAAATACATAAAAACTTAAATATTAAACTTCATGAAATGTAAAACTGACAACAATAATTACAATGTTGTAATAAAACAACTTTAATACATTTCAGCAACAAAAACTGAGACTAGAAAATAAGTGATTGAAGTCTGGACAAAACTTGAAAATAATACTTCATAAAACTTTCTTTAAACTAGTGGCCTCGGCGAATCATATATTCTCTCAAAATAAGTAAGTTTTATTTTGGGGACTTTCTCTTAACCGACATAAACCATGTGAGCAGCATGGAGTCCAATGTCTTACCCACATTGAGAAGAGCCGTCTTCTACCTTGCCAGGGTATAAGACGAAATCATAACTTATGGATCCAAAACTTAGCCCAAAGGCCCACGATGGCAACGTGGTTTTGGGGTATGTGACCTCGGACTCATACCCAACTCGATGCTAAATAATCCTCCCAAAACATACTAGATTCTCATATAATAAGTATTAAAAATATTTTCTGAAACCATACTAGTCTCTAAAATAGCGTATCAATAAACATGTCTTTCTCTGCGAGTCTTGGCTCTAAATCTTTGTAACTTTGCTTTATTTTTCAAGATACAATAACTTCTTTTCACTTTTCAAGTCATGACATAATACATAAAGGTTTTTCATAATATTTTCATAAATTACTACCTTTGAACATATTTTACAATAAAACTATAAATGAATTTGTTAAAGCATTGAATACACTTTCAATACAAAATTCCCAAGTAATAAGCTTTATGTGAAAACTAAATCTTGGATATGGAAATTAAAATTAAATTCAAGAACGACCTTAACTTGGGAAATAATTCACAATACTTAAATCATATAGAAGGAAATTATAAGAAGACTCATGAAAAACACTCAGGAGATCTAAATCTTAAAACCCTAACCTCAAATCATAACTTATCATGAAATTATGACTCACTTATAGGGATGAAAAGGGTTACCCACAAAAGGTATTGCTCTTACGTACCGCGAAGATTAACGATGGGGAAGAATACTTATGATTTAGAACCCAAGCTTGATTTTCCTTGCAACTTGATGGTTGAAAGCTTGAGAGAATAAGAGAGGAGAAGAGTTTATCGTAACTTATGAAATCTGATTGAATTTGGATTTTAGGGAAGTTGTTAGGCGTGATTAGGGTTATGGTATGTGGAAAGGACAAAAACGACCTTTTTAAATAAATTTCCGTCGGCCAAAACGCGGCCTAGTTCACTGCACTGCATCATGTTAGTAAAATGATCATAACTTTTTACTCGGGACTCGGATGGATGAACAGTTGGTGGCGTTGGAAAGAAGACTCGGAGATATTTCATTTGGTAGGTCTTGGGTAACAAAATTCTGCATATTTCAAGAGTTATGCTCTTTTGAAGTTGACCAAAGTAAAATCACATACTAAAACTCGTTTGATCGAAATGCTCTCAACTCAACTTTGCGCTAAATGTTTCTTATGACCATAATTTACATCAAAAGAATTCATTACACTAGGTAATTGATCCTAAAACTTATATTTAATTGTAAACATTGGGTTTAGGGCCTTTAATAGTACAAAGAATAGTTCAAATCTTAGTCAAAATTTTTGGGGTGTTACAGATGCCATCTATAAATACAATCACAAAGGAGTTGAGATATGGTTTAAACACCTAGTTCATTAACTCCATGGATTCTACTGGGGCATTGGTCAACCCATAAGACATGACCAATAACTCATAATGATAGTATCGAGTTCAAAAAATCATCTTTGGAATATCCAAAGCTCTAAGCTTCAACTGGTGATACCCAAATCTCAAATCAATCTTGGAAAACATGGAAGCACCCTAAAGCTGATCAAGAAAATCATCAATGCAAGGAAAAGAATACTTGTTGTTAACCGTCCCTTTGTTCAACTTTCGATAGTCAATACACATGCACATAGAACCGTCTTTCTTTTTCATAAACAAGACAGGAGCACCCCAAGGAGATACACTAGGTCTGATGAACCCCTTACTCAATAATTTTTCAACTGATCCTTCAATTCCTTTCATTTAGCTGGGGCCATCCTATAAAGAGGAATGGAGATGGGCTTAGTGCCCCGCTCCACATTGATGGCAAAATCAATATCATAATCCAGAGGCATACCAGGAAAATCCATAGAAAATACATCCATGAACTCACGAACAACCCATATGGAATTCATAGGAGGCGGTGAGGCAACATTAGTATCACAAACATAAGCCAAATAACACAAGCACCTTTTTTCTACCATGGAATGAGCATGTAGAAAAGATATAACTTCCTTCTGACCCAAATTAAGCGTAACTTTCCAGGCTATCCTTGGCACACTCGACGTAGCTAAGGTCACGGTCTTGGCATAACAATCCCAAATAGCATGATATGGAGCTAACCAATCTATACCCAAGATAACATCAAAGTCAACCATATTTAGGATAATTAGATCTACCCAGGTCTCATGCCCTACAAAGGTTACTATACAAGATTGGTACACCCGATCCACCACTAAAGAATCTCCTATAGGGGTAGAAACATGAAGAGGCATAGCAAGAGGCTCATAGAAAACATCAAAACCAGAATAAAAATATTTAGACACACAGGAGAATGTAGACCCAGGGTTAAATAACACAGAAGCAGATCTATAGCAAACTAGGACGATATTTGTTATGACTGCATTAGAGGCCTCTGCCTCGGGTCTCCTGGGCATAGCATAACACTGTCCATGTCTATTACCAAACTAATCAAACCTGTTACTACCACCACGAGTTCCTCTACCTCTACCTCTAGCACATCTAGCACTACCTCTACCACTCTGTGAGCCACCTCTCACTGGAGATAGTGGAGTAGGGAAAAGCTAGAGCGGAGAGCCCTGCTGAGTAGGTCCATACATATGTAGAGGATAATCTTTGGCCAAATGTCCAACCTTATCATATACATAGCATCCTCTACAACCTAACTCAATCTAAGGGGGTACAAATGAAGTAGGACGATCGCCCTAGCTTGGAGAACTAAAATTAGAACCTTTACTAGCATGACTTGATACCTGGCTACCTGAAATTACAGAACCTAAAGGTCTACCACCTGATCCTTGCAACGTGGCCTGAATAGTTCAACTACGATAAACTTAGGAGCTTCTACTAGAAAAATTTCTACCTCGAGAGGCATGCCCACTAAACTTTCCCTGACGATGCACTTTTTTAGTGCCTCCCTGAGAGTCCTGGTAATAAAATCAGTCAACTTGGAATGCTCTTTAATGCTCTGAAAAGAATCCCCTAAAACAACCATCAGGGTAGTAGCCAACTAATAAGGACCCTCTAACTTCTTCACAAATATTCGAATCCTCTCAAACTCGATGGATGTACTGGCAACTGAATATCTGGATAGAGCATTGAAACATGCCTCATACTCGATAATAGACATTGAGCCCTGCTCTAAATTATCAACTCATCCTACATCTGATCTCTCAAGTTGTATGGCATAAACCTCTCCTGGAAGAGACCTCATCCCGCAGGCGAACCCAAAAGACTATAACTAGATAGAGACCTCCACCAATCCCTAGCCACATCCATCAGCTGATAGGTAGTGTAAGCAACTCCATGATACACAAGGGATCTAAGATTATGTAACTTCTTCTGGAAGCCAAACAAAAACTCATAGGCATCCTCTTCAACCGCTCTACTAAACTTAGGAGGAGCCAAATAAATAAACCTCTCGAACCTCTTCTGATCATCAGAAGACATTATTGTACTCGAAGTAACTAATTAATAGTAAGTCTGGCAGGTAATGAATCCACACATCAGAGTACCATAGATTATGGTTGTACCCCTAAAGTAGGAATATCATAAGTAGATATCGGTACAAATAGCAGACTACCACACGAAGTCTGACAAATACCAGGTACACTAAAAGGAACACCCTCTAAATAATTGAAGAGGTGAATCAACAAATCTTGAAGCACTGGAGTGTTAATTGACCTTTGAAGGATCTGAGCTGGCCCCGTACCCTCTATCTGATAGTCATATATAGCATACTCAACCTTAGGCTCGGGAGAGGCTTTCCTAGAACGTCCTCTGGCTGGGGAAGCTCCTCGTACCTATCTTTTACCTCTAGGTCAACCATGACCTGTGCCTTATTCTCAGATCGAGGCTTCTATATCAGGTGCCAGCTTAGCATTCCTATCATCATTGGACCTAGTCCTCACCATCTATGTAGAAAATAAAATAAAATACAAGTTTAGAAAGTTGGGTATGAAAAACCCATATGACAAGGAATCAAATTAGAGAAGTTTTTCCTAAAGACGTCTTATAGCCACTCAAATATATAAACAAACATCTAGGTACCGATCCACAAGACTCTACTAGACATCCTATTTTTACACTTATGAGACCGGTGAACATAGTGCACTGATACCAATTTATCACGACCCAAAATTTGAGGTCATGATGGAATCTACCTGACTCAACCTTGGTAGATAAGCTAATCACCTAAAAGGAAAGAAGATTATAAAGAAGTATCTAAAATAGGAATAAATGAGACTTCTAGAAAGAAGTCAGTTCTACACATGTACAAACATAGCGAAAGTCTGAAATAAATACCATAAACCCCCAAAATCTGGTGTCATAAGTGTACAGCATCTAAATACAATTCAGGAAATACAAAAAATACAAATATCTATCTCTAAAAACAAGTAAAGACACCGAGATATATAAGAAGAGGTTTGAAGTCAACTTTGGAATCTTCGAGCATGCTAGTACCTCGATCACCAACTTGGACAAGCACGAACTCAGCTACCTCACCTCGTACTCGTACTAGGATCTGCACCAAAAAGGAAAAGTAGGAGTGAGTATGATCCACTTATACTTAGTAGGTATAATAGGCCGAATGAGCAAAGCATAAAATAACACAAGTAATGAAATATTGGAGGGAGGTTATAATATGGTCCACTTGTTCGGGCATATGATGAGAAGGTGCATGGCTGCCCCAGTTTAGAGGTGAGAGAGGTTGGCTATGGATGGTTTCAGGTGGGGTAAAGGTAGGCCAAAAAAATATTAGATGAAGTTTGGAGGATGCATATTAGGGTATAGGGTTGGTAGGTGGGAGTGAATCTTTGTTAGTAGGTAGGAGTGCTTTGTTTGTAGCCGGGCCAGTGGTCGTAAGTGTTATGCTTGTGTTTGGTAGTTTTCTATTCGTAGTATCTTGTAACTACTCTGTGGGTGTCTTGTTTCTGTTATTATCTATTGGTGTGTTATTTCATTTTTGATTTTGTTTTTGTGTTTTGTTTATACCATGCCTTTTTACTGTTTAGTGTCCTAAGCCAGGGGTATATTGAAAATAGCCTGTCTATCTCATTTGAGGTAGTGGTATGGACTCCGTACACTTACCCTCCCTAGACCCACTTTGTGGGAATACACTGGGTATGTTGTTGTTGTTGTTGTATATTGTGGTTGCCAAGTTATAATAGCTATAGTGAAAATTAATTTTTTCAGTGGAAAAATTAGATAATTATATGTGTTTGAGATATAATATGATAAAGCAGCTATTATGAGATGAAATTATTTATGTAAATAAATTATGTATAGTCAGAGATAAATCTGATCAATTTAGGGACTAAAAAAAACATCGAGAGGAATGAGACTTTAGTCAATTTAAGAAGATTATCACTGATGGTAACTCAACCTATGTGATTGTAGATTTCATAAATTAGGTTTATATGGGTTAAAATAAGTCATTAGTTAATCAAGTAAGCACTATTAAATAATGTCCCTCCTATGATGTGTGAATATAGTGTAGTGCTGCAAGAAAAAATGAGGGTTGAGTTAAACTTTTAATCTAATTCATATCATTTATAGGTGGTATATTTCTATGCAAAATACACTTGATGAAAGGATCTATGTAACTATGGAGTGGTTGATGTTCCAACTTATGACGACACATTAAGCATATTTAACTAAGGATAATTGTGAATTTTAAAGCAACATGTATTGTTTTTTATGGTTTTTGTGAATACTTTCAGGAATTAAACTTAAGTATATATGAGATGAGAAAAGCTGGTGAAAAGGATATGCAATGAAAATCATGGCAGACCGCCAAAGACTTGGCGGATCGTCACCAATACCGCCAATCCTTAGCCAGAAAAGGGACAAGCTTAGGACGTAATGATTACAACCATGGAGGACCACCAAAAACTTGGCGGACCATCACCATTATCTCCAAGTTGTATACAGAATATTCTGAAGAAGAAGAGATAGTGATGTCATGTGCAGTGGACCATCAGTGGAATGGTGGACCGTTAATCGAACTGCCAATAGTTAACCAGAATGTGGATTGATTAATAGCTTTGCAATGGTAACTTCGGTGGACCATCGAAGTTACCGTCAGTGGTGATGCGGCAGAATTTATTTCAAATTTTAAATCATTCTTATTTTGAGCCTATAAATACCTAGTTTAGGGTTTAGAATAATCATCTTTATGCTGGGGATATTTCTTGATGACTTTTTCTAGAGAAAAGCAGTTTTAGCCTTTTGCTATAAGTTTTGAACACCATTGGAGGTTACTTTTTATTGTAAGGATTTCATTATTTTTATGATAAATACTTCTTTATTCCAATTGTTCTTGACTATGAGTGGCTAAACAAACCATAACTAAGGTTGTGGAATCCTTGGTGGAAAATCACCATTAGGGTTTATGGTTTGTGAATAGGTGTTGATTACGTGAAAGTATTATGAATTCCTTCACTTTAATGTATTCTTGATGCTTGCAAACATTGGGAAATAATCTTTTGTTAAATTTCTTTGTAGAGAATTTAACTTTCAAAGAAAAGGAATTCATAACAAAAGTTTGGAGCTATCAATCTCCAACCTAAAGATTAATGCTTGAGTAAGATTAATCCATTGAAGCCTAAATCGGATTTGCAACTGACATTTTGAGTTATAGAGGCCTCATTTTAATTGGTTGAAAGACATTTAAATGAAATTATAGAGTCAATTGCTTTATTTTCGCGTGTTTTAATACCAATTCATTTTCACTCATAACCATTGTTGATTGGAAACTTAGGTGAACACAATCCTGGTTGCTTTTCTTTATTGAGTTATTGCTGGAAATTTTACTTTTGCTCACGGCATCCAAATATTGTTTACTGATACTAAATCAACACCCCCCCCCTTCCTTGGAAGTTGGTGGCTAATTGTTATAAGAGCTTCATACTACATATTAACCCTTTATTCCCTGTGGGATTTGACCCCAACCTTTGTTGGGTTCTATATTTGACAATGACCGCTTACACTCTTGTAAAAGGGAGTTGTAATTTGGGCATATCAAATTTTGGTGCCGTTTTCGGGGAATAAAGTGGTCAAATAAGTTTTATGTATGTTATTTGACAATTAGTACAATTTCCTAATTTTACTTTTATTTATTATTTCTGTGATCACAGGTTGACCATGGTGCATGCCAAGTACTAGACATTCAGGAGAACCGTTGTTGCCACTTGATCCTGAGATTAATTGAACATTGACGAGAAATATGCATGAACGACAACAACATGCGCCAAAGTATGTTGCATTGTCTGATCGGGTGTAGAATCCTAATGATGATGACTTGGGTGATGATGAAGCTATTGATGGGCAACCTGCTACTCATGCTGCCCTAGAAAACCAAAATCCATGACAAAGGAACAAAGGATACCGACAACCTATGGTGCATGTTGCTCTGGATAATGAGGATAACGTGGATTAGGATGGAGTTGGAGATACTAGAGGCATTGTTCCATCACCACTTGCTCCAGGCACCAAATTCAACATCACCAACACTATGATCTAATTGCTGACTCTGAAGGGATTGTTTGGAGGTTTACATGGTAATGATCCTAACTTGTACTTGCTGAATTTCATCAACATCTCCAAGTCATTCGACAATCTTGGAGTGTCTCAGAATGCTATTCGTTTGAGGTTGTTCTCTTTGTCTCTGTATGGGGAGGCAACCTTATGGCTTAATGAACTTCTTCCTGCATCTATAAAAAACTAGAGGCAATTGAATGGAGCTTTCCTAGAAAGGTTCTTTCCATCTTTCAGGATGTTACAGTTGCGGGATGAAATCAACAATTTCAGATAACTAGAACATGAACCACTGCATGAGACATGGATGAGGTTCAAGAAAAAGTTAACTCAATGTCCGAATCACCACCTCACATATAAGCATCTAAGACAGACATTCTACAGAGCACTGAATTCTATTACTAAGTGCTTTTTAGATAATGCGTCAAGAGGAGCTTTTATGACTCGTTCTTATGTAGAGGCTACTAAGATACTTGATCGACTGACAAAGACTAGTATGGCTTGGCATAACAGGGATTCTGAGGTAGCAAGCAACTCTTATTTAGTTCGTATGTCGGTAAAACAGTACCAAAGAGATGAAGAACGTGATCAGGATATGGCTCATATGAAGATACAGATAGATCTATTCACTAAACATTTATTGTCCGATGGAGTGGAAAAGGTGAAAGTTATAGGCTCACAAGGGAGAGATGCTAACTCCAATTCTGAGGAGGAAGCAAATTATTTAAACAAACAGGTTTTTTTTTGGTTCAATGGTCAAGAAAACCAAGGTCGAAACTATAATCAAGACAACTATTATGACAAGTTTGGATACAGATATCGTGACCAGGGAAATGTGAAGAATAAAGGTGATCGAAGAGGATTGTATGTACCACCAGGAAATCATGAAAATGTTGCAAATGATTGATAAAAGCTTTCTTTGGGGGCTACAATGGCTAAGTTGTTGAAGGGTGTTGAGTCAACCGATGTAGGGATCAAGGTGGTGAAGATTGACTTGTCTTCCATGGGTCAACTAGTTGATTAACACTCTACTTTGATCAAGCAATTGGAGTTCCAAGTGGGATAGTTATCTGCAGCATTCAACCAGCGTAAGGCTGGGACTTTGCCAAGTGACACTATAACTAATCCAAGAAATGATGGATCTTGCTTGACCATTACTACAAAGAGTGGTAAAGTACTACCTAAACCACAACTGGTGGTCCAAACATATGTAGATGATGTCGCCTCTGAAGATGAATTAAATTATGATATTGATAGTAAAAAAGATATCCCTGTTTAGTCTGATAGATAGAAAAGAGATGATGAACAAGGTGTGGATGCCGAAAAATCCACAGAAATGAAAAATGATGATGTGCTAAACGAGAAGAAGAGTGAGAAAGCCACAAAGCCTTTAACTCAAATTCTAAAAACACCTCCTCCATTTCCTCATAAAGCTAAAAAAAGGCAGAAGATGGAAAGTTCACCAAGTTTTTATATATGTTAAAGCATCTATCGGTTAATAGTTCACTTGTAGAAGTTCTTGAATAGATTCCTAGTTATGCCAAGTTCATGAAAGACTTGGTAACCAAGAAGAGGACAATGAGATTTGAGCCAAATGAAACTATTTATCATTGCACTGCCATAGCATAAAGGTCATTGGTTCATAAAAAAGTTGACCCAGGTGCCTTTACTCTTCCATGCATGATTGGTGAAATTATCTTTGCAAAGGCATTATGTGATATCGATGCAAACATCAATTTGATGCCATTGGAAATTTATAAGTAATTGGGTTTGGGAGCCCCCAAACCAACGTCGATGCGGTTATTGATGGTTGACTGTTCGATCAAAAGGCCAGAAGGTGTTCTTTGTGATTTGTTATTGAAAGTGGTGAATTTCATATTACCTACAGATTTTATGATCTCAAATTGCAAAGTGGACTTCGAGGTTCCCATAATCTTGGGTAGATCGTTCTTAGCCACTAGGCCAGTCCTAATTGACATGAAGAGCAATGAGCTTAAATTTTGACTGAATGATGAGGAAGTTAAGTTTAATATTTGTCAATAGATGAAGCAAGCGAGAAAAATGAATGTTGTGTCGGTTATTGATGTCATTGATGAGCCTGAAATGGAGTTTCCTATTGAGGAATGATTTGTAGTCGAAACATTAGCAGCTGTATTGATGAATTTTGATGCGGATGGTATTGAAAAGTATGATGAGACAGTTTGTGCCCTCACTAGTATGGAGTCATATTCCTATGCCCCAAAGAAGCTAGACCTGGACTTGAAAAAATAGGCCTACACATCAAGCAAAACCATCTATAGAAGAGCCACTGGTGCTGGAGTTTAAGGAACTTCTAGGGAATTTGAATTACGTTTTTCTGGTTGCAAACAATACCTTACTAGTAATTATCGTAGTAGACTTAGTTGAATGGTAAGTGGTAGATATCGTGTCAGTATTGCGGAGATATAAGCGAGCTATTGGGTGGACTATAGAAGATATTATTGGCATTCCTCCAGGTATTTGTACGCATAAGATATAGTTAGAAGATGAAAATATTCCTTCCATTAAGCACCAGCACAACACAAGATACAATTGGAAGATGAAAACATTCCTTTCATTGAGCACCAACGCAGGCTTAACCCACCAATGCAAGAGGTGGTTAGGAAAGAAATTATTAAGTGGCTTGATGCGAGTGTTGTATACCCAATTTTTGATAGTTAATGGGTGAGTCCCATGCAATGCATACCTAAAAAAGAGGGTATGACTGTGGTGGTGAATGAAAAGAATAAGTTGATTCCTCTTCAAACCATTACTGGTTGGAGAGTGTGTATGGATTACAGAAATTTAAACTCATGGACTTTACGAGATCATTTATTAATACTGTTCATGGATCAAATGCTAGATTGACTAGCCGAAAGAGATTGGTATTGCTTTCTAGATGGATATTCTGGTTACAGCCAAATATTGATTGTTCCGAAAGATCAATAAAAAACAACCTTTATATGTACTTATGGTACTTTTACATTTAAACGGATGTCATTTAGGTTTTGCAATGCACCTGCCACGTTCTAGCGATGCATGATGTCAATATTCTTCGATATGGTGGAAGATACATTGGAAGTCTTTATGATGATTTCTCAGTGGTAGGAGATTCTTTTGAAGATTGTTTGGCCAACCTTAGCAATTCTTTACAAAGGTGCTAAGAGGCCAACCTGGTGCTTAATTAGGAGAAATGTAATTTCATGGTCAATTAAGGCATTGTGTTGGGGAATAAGATCTTAGTGAAAGGGATTGAAGTTGACCTGGCCATGATTAAAGTAATTGAGAAACTACCTCCACCAATCTCGGTGAAGGATGTATGTAGTTTTCTTGGTCATGCAGGTTTCTACCGAAGATTCATTAAAGATTTCTTCAAGATTGCAAATCCATTATGCAAATTCTTTGAGAAGGAAGTCAAGTTTGATTTCAGTGACAGTTGTCTGAAAGCATTTCTTTGTCTCAAGGAAATTTTAGTTGCCACACCCATCATCATTGCTCCTGGTTGGTCGAAACTATTTGAAGTGATGTGTGATATAAGTGGAGTTGCTCTTGGAGTTGTACTTGGTCAGAAGAAGGAAAAGCTTTTTCACCCAATATATTATGCCAACAAAGCTTTGAATGAGCATAGAAGAATTACACAGTGATCGTGCAAGAGTTTTTTATTGTGGTTTATGCATTCAAAAAATTTAGGGCATACTTACTTGGCACCAAAGTGGTGGTTCACACAAATTATTTAGCATTGCGGTATTTGATGGCTAAGAAAGACAACTGATTATGAGGGTGTTATTGCTTTAAGAGTTTGACTTCAAAGTCAAAGATTGGAAAGGTTGTGAGAATCAAGTGGCAGACCACCTATCTAGGTTGGAGAATGAAGGCCACATATCAGAAGAGAGTGACTTTGATGACTTCTTTCCTGATGAACATATACTTGCAGCATCTCATAGAATGATTGCGTGGTATGCTGATTTTGCAAATTATGTGGTGAGTGAGAAGATCCTAGAAGACTTGAGTTTTCATCAGAAGAAGAAATTTCTCAATGATGTGACCAAGTATTTTTGGGATGAGCCTTAACTGTTCAAGTTGTGTGTGGATAATATTATCTGGTAATGTGTGCCGAAAGTTGAGATGCTGAGCATTCTCCAAGCCTGCCATTCTTCTCCTGTTGGAGGACATCATACAGGTGACTAGACTGCAATAAAAATATTACAAAGTGGGTACTACTGGCCTTCCATCTTCAAGGGTGCTTATGCCTTGGTCAAAACTTGTGACCAATGCTAACGTCAAGGATCGATATCAAAGCATCATGAAATGCCCATGACCAAAATGCAAGAAGTAAAGCTTTTTGATGTTTGGGGCATTGACTTTATGGGTTCTTTTGTGAGCTCATATGGTCACAAGTACATCCTAGTTGCCGTGGATTATGTGTCTAAATGGGTGGAAGCAGTACCCTTGGTCGACAACGAAGGAAAGAGTGTAGTCTTATTTCTAAAAAAGAACATCTTTGCTAGGTTTGGAACCCCTCACACAATTATAAGTGATGGGGGTCCTACTTCAGTAATAAGCTATTGAGAGCTATACTGGCAAATTATGGGGTAAAACAACACAAAGTTGAAACTCCATATCATCCGCAAACAAGTGGGCAGGTTGAAGTGTCTAACCGGGATATTAAACTGATTTGGCCAAGTCAGTTAATGCAAATAGAAAGGACTGGTCAATGAAAATTGATGATGCTTTGTGGACTTATCAAACTGCTTTTAAGACTCCAATAGGGATATCTCTTTACCAGTTGGTTTTTGGTAAGGCATGTCAGCTACCAGTTAAGCTTGAGCACAAAGCCCTATGGGCGCTCAAAAAGTTGAATCTAAGTTGGAGCGAGGCAGCTGAATTGAGGTAGATTAACTGAATGAAATTGATGAATTTAGACTTCGTGCCTATGAGAGAGCAAATATTTACTAAGAAAAGATAAAGCTATACCATGATCGAAAGATAGAGAAGAGAGAATTCAAAGTGAGGTATATGGTATTGCTTTTTAACTCAAGGGTTAAGTTTTTTCGTGGGAAGTTGAAATCAAATGGTCTGGCCCTTTCAAAGTCACTTAAGTATTTCCATCCGGAGTGGTGGAGCTGGAGAACAATGAAGGAAATGTGTTCAAGGTAAATGGCCAAAGAGTAAAGCAATATGTGTGTCCTCATGAAGAGGCAATAGTATTGTCTAGTGTATATCTTGACGAAGTCTGAGTAGTCAAGATGACAAAGTCATGCCATGACGTTAAATCAGGAGCTAATGGGAGGAAACCCACAATGTGTCGTACCATATTTTAGTATATATTTCGATGAACTGGATTGATGTATTTGCTAATTGTGTAAGGATTCAGGTATCTAGCAAAAGTTGGTAATCTATTGAGACTCAAAAGTGGTTGTGGAGGACCTCCAATAAGTCGATTGACCACCAAGTATAACATCAAAAAATCAGGCAATCTGCATAAGCATCGACGGCAAGTATGATGGACCGCCACACACTTGGCAAGCCATCAAGATTATCGTTTGTTGAGGAGCTAAAATTGGTTAATCTTGTTAAAAGGTGACAGTATAGTTGGCGAACCATCACCATGGTGACGGGCCATTAATAACACCGTCACCAGACAACATGCTGAAGCAACACTGGTTTGACTTAACGGTGTGCTCGTCGGACCATCAACCTATTGGTGGACCGCCAGAGTCACCGTCCCAGGTAAGTAAGTCATTTTTAATTAATCAAACTAAATTGACCCATTTTTCAACCCGACCCATCCAAACCAGCCCATATATTTTAAATTTAAACCGATCTATTACCCCCTCAACATTAAAACCTTTGTCTCTTCTCCTTCATATTCGACCGTTAAAACACTCCCACTTTCTATCAAAAGCATATTCATCTCCCCATTACGCCACATTCACTCACCATTACTTCCCCACTACCAAGACTCATTACCTTCCACTTCCTTTTCTCTCCTATTTAAACTAAGCCTTGCCTTTCCCTATATCATTGGGCAAGGAAAATCACACCAAAAGAATTTTTGCCTGAGTCCTTATTCTTGCATATGAGTTCACTCAGGTATTTTTTCTTTTTTTTTTCTATTTCAGTCTGTTTAGTAAGTTTTAACTTTTGTAGTTTTAGGTTATCTTCATTTTGTTTTTGTGACTCATGCTATAACTGAATAGTGAGGCATTTCAAGAGGTGAAGTATCAGTAGCCTATTGTTATAGGATGACCATAATTATGCATTGGAAGATCTTCCATGGAGTAATTATGGTTTGAACACTAGATGTTTGACAAAATGTCAAAAAAAAGTCAAATTTGGCGAGTGTGGCGGGAATGTTGGTGGACCGTCACCAAGGCGACGGGATGTCAGTAACATAATTGCATCCATTATAAATGATCAATCATTGTTAAGCCTTTACGACATTTATGGTGGACTATCACTAATGTGACGGACCATCATTTATACCATCACCAATGAGCATCATCTGGGTGATTATGGAAAGTCTTGACGGGTAAGTTGATGGGTCGTTAACCTAGTGGAGGACCGCCACATCCACCGCCAAGAGAAAGTAGTACGCTCTCTTTACAACTTGTTCTATGTCTTGACATGTATGCTAACACCATCCTTACAGGTACCATGCCTCTTAAGTTTCAAGCACAAAGGGGAGAAGCAACAACTAAAGTGTCCATACTCCGGGATGAACTTGAATCTGGGATGAAGACAACCAAGCCCTATAAAAAAATATGAGGCAAAATGAAAAGAAGAAAACTATACCCTCCCAGTATGAAGAGGAGGGTAACTCATCCATGGGCAGCTCTAAAAATTTTGAGTAGATAAGTGAAAGTTCTTACTCGACACCAAACATTGAGGGTGGACAAGAGAACTCCTCTAGCCTTGAGTCAGAAGCAGAAAAGGATAATGAAACGAATACGAAAATGGTGATTAGAAGTCAAGCTCCAGAAGTTTGGGAGAGCATTCTATGACAAATAAGGGAGTTAGAGATATATACTTCCAGGGGATTGAACCAAATCAAATGTAAAATCTGGAAAGGTCGATAGCGGAGGAATAACAGATTTTGACAATCTCATTACACGATAATCAATCGATTCCTGTTTGGTCCTGATTACACTCCTCTTGCACCAATACCAGAGTTTGAACACCAGATGAGAATAACTAGTTCACAAGGTAGATGGTTGGTACAGGTGTTAACTGACTCAGGAGAACCTTCTTGGGCAAAGAACAGAGATCGGATTACCAAATCTTCACTGAGTTTCAAGGCAAAGTTTTCATAGGCTGTGGTGAGATTGAGGCTAATACCGATAGGTGGAGATGGAAATCTAGAGTTATTTTGAGCTGTGGTGGTATCCAGTCTAGGGGCAGGGTTGTTGACAAATTTTGGAATGATCATCAATGATGAACTGTTTCAACGTGCTCACAAGACCTCTAGTTCCTTACACTTTTCATATCTCATCACGGGCTTATGCTACTATGCAAACGTACCCATTCTAAGTGGGATTGACAATGTCGGTCAATCTAGTCACATATATGATATTGAGCGATCGAAAAATGAGGCAAAGTTTGAAGTGAAAGGTCAGAAATAGTCATCATATGGCACGCACTCCCAACCTATTCTGAAGGCATCACATACTTCTTCAGGTATGGATTTACCACTTGCCTTTATTGATCCACAAGTAGCATCAGGCATATCAGGAGACACTCCTTTGCCCCCCCCCCCATGCCGATATCACAGATACAAAAGCCATGCCAGCTTCTTATATAGAATACCAGTTAACTCCAAAAAACTTTGTCAAGATGGTCAACAAATAGAAGAGATTTGAAAGAAAATTAAAAGCATGGGCAGGCCAATTCAAGACGTGTATGGATAAGATCGTCAAAGAGGATTTGAAGCCATACAAAAATCTGCACCTTCTAATGGATCATATGGAAGAAAGGGTAAACAAAAGGCAGAATGATATTGCAATACCTGACTTAGCAAATTTTATGCTACATTGAAGAAAGCTTAGAAGGACATAGCCAACTTAAAGAAACATCCTTCCTCCGGCATGTGGGAACCTCAGTTTGTGGAAATTGGTAAAGAAAAAGTAGAGATTATCGACCTCATGTGTCGAAAGATGGGTTAAAAGATGAATGACAAAGGAAAAATTGCTAGCACTGAACCCGAGAAGAATAAAAAAAAGTCTAGGAAAATAAAACATGTGGATGATATGGATGAAGAGAGGGAAATCAGAAGAGCCCTAAAGAAATCCAAAAGAGATGAAAATATGAGGTAGAGAAGAGTTTCTAATGAATAGGTGGGAGTATCCACTAGTGGACCTTCTCCCATAGGTGACGTTACTGTTAATGACATGAGTACCCCGGCTAACACTGGGGCCACTATTAATGCTACCTAGGCAACCTGAGCCTCCAATGATGACGACTCTTTAGCCTAAGGGTTGTGCAAGTACACCATTCCCCTGTACTTTTTTATATTTATGCATGAGGACAAAGCATATTTTCTTTCGATAGGATGGGGGGTACTTGTGAGTCTGTAATCACCATGAGGGTTTTTGTTGCCTGTGTTCTTTTCCTTCATGTGCTATCTAGTAGAACCGACATGTTTAGGTTGTTATTTAAATTTTTGTTTTTGTTAGTAGATTGTGGTTACTAATGTATTATGACCGTAAGGAAATTAGGTGAATAAAAAGGTGTTTAATGTGTTATGTTGAAGGAAATGTTGACCCCTTTGAAATTTTGTTATTACTATGTAATTAATTCTAGTTTGATTTTTGACTATGGTGGATCTTTACTTGGCATTAGTAATCTATAGTGGAATGAGTGAAAAGAATCCTGAAAAAGAGTGCACACAAAAAGGAAAAATAACGGTGTGAATAAAGGAGAATCAGGATGGAATGGCTGATGGTGATTACAAAAAAAATTAGGTTTTGAAACATTGCATGACAAGGAAAGCTGAGTCACTAACCTCAAATGTACCATACCACCACTCAAGCCTGTGTTACAAGTCGAATTAAGCCCTGTAATGATCCTTATGAATCAACCAATAAACCTGGTTAAGGGAAAGCTTATGATATTGCATGTGCATTATTTGAATTATATTGTGAGAGTGAGAGCTCTAGTGTGAGTCCCTAATTGTGCTGATTTACATGTGTTTGTGGGACTTCTTTCTGGTGAGAGTATAAGATTGATATGTGAACTTGTTGACTGCTAGATTTTAATTCTTAAGTGCTTATAGATCAGAAATTGTAGGGTAATGCCAAGTATGGATCCCCACTAGTTATGGTTGAACCGAGTTGTACACTTGTTGCAATTTTCGAGAGGGAAGCTCATGAGAATGACACACCAGCTGCTTGTTCATTTGAGATCTCTATGTGTGGAATATTACTGTGTGTTTAGATTGCTTAAGGATAAACACGTACTCTAATTTAAGAGTGTTGATGTGCCGACTTATGACAACACATTTAACATTTTTAACTAAGGATAATTGCAAGTTTTTAAGCAACATGTGTTGTTTTTTATGCTTTTTGTGAATACTTTCAGGAATTAAACTTAAGTCTACAAGCAATGAGAAAATCTGGTGAAAAGGGTCTGCGACCACAATCATGGCGGGCCGCCAAAGACTTGGTGGATCATCATCAATAACGCCAATCCTTAACCAAAAAAGGGACAAGCTTTGGATGTGACAACGAAAACCATAGAGGACCGCCAAAGACTTGGCAGAGCATCACCATTATCGCCAAGCAGTAACCAGAATATCCTGAAGAAGAAGAGATGGCAACGACATGTGCGGCAGACCGTCAGTGGAATGGTGGACCATCAATCAGACTGCCAATAGTTAACAAGAATGTGTATTGATTGACAGCTTTGCGAAGGTAACTTCGGCGAACCATCACACTCTTGGCGGACCGTCAAAGTTACCATCAGCGGTGACGCGGCAAAATTTATTTCAAATTTTAAACCATGCTTATTTTGAGCCTATAAATACCCAGTTTAGGGTTCAGAATAATCATCTTGATGCTGGGGATATTTCTTGATGACTTTTTCTGGAGAAAAGAAGTTTTACCCAAAATATGTCATCTAAGAAGTACAAAGCGGTCGCTGTATCAAATATAGAACCCAACTAGGTTAAGGTCGATCCCACTGGGAATAGGACGAAAGTAGGTTGAATTCTTGTTCGAGTAATTGGCAAATAAGTAAAACGGGGGAAATATTTGTAAACAAGTAGTGATAGTAACAAGTGTTGATTCTTCGAAGTTATTATCAATATGAGATATACACTAGGACTGTGATCCCCAATGATTCCTTAACTCTACCGGTTATTGGTGCTGGCAAAACTGTCCCGCTGCGCTGCATGCAAAATCTGACAAGATATGTTCATCCAAATGTCTCTCCACTTTGGTTAGATGAATGTCACTATTCTCCTCTCGGTCTTCGAGCATCGCACTACTAACCCTTGTCCTGGATCTCAGTTAACTATTCCTACTAAGGCTCAAGTTATTAGATGAAGGTTGATAGCTTCAAATCTTTGTCGTTATTTTCTTTTCCCAATCTCTACCTCTCTCTCGAGAAAGTCTAGAATACCAGTAAGTTTCTAACATTCGTAACTGTTAGAAGATCAATCACAATGAAGAAAAAAAAAATACATGCATTCACACCGGTTCAGAATTGCTTTGCACTTAACCCATTTCGTTAATTCCTCATGGTTCACACAACCCTAGTTCATGAATTTAGCTACTCATGTTCGCAAGAGCACAATAAGAATTCAAGGATGAAAACATAATTGCAAACTCACAATAATGAAGAAACCCGGAAATCTCAATGATAAATAAAATTCGGGAATCAGTGTTCCAAGATTACAAAATAATAATGTGTTTCTGAATTCAAACTAATGAAAAAACTATCTCAAAACAATGTGATGGGTAACTCCCGCATAGGACAATACAGGGGTATTTATAGATACAAGATGAATCCTATCCTAGACAAAGTAGGAGACTAAAGTCAAAATTTTTCCACAATATAATGACTTGGTATCGTGGAACCAAGCAACATCACGTGGGTCCCTGTCGTGAGAATCAGGCAGCACCACACAATCTCTGAAGTCTATTCACGGCACTCACTCACATCACGTGAGTGGAGTCACGCCACCTGGATGACTGCCATGGGAATCAGACAACATTCAACATCTCTGAAGATGACTCACGACAGCCACTCACGTCACCTGAGTGGACTCACAGCATGTGAGTCCTATCGTGAGTCATTCCTCTGGTACTAGACTCAGCTCTTTCTTCTTCAGATACTTCATTCTCGAGCATGATTTCTTTCTTTTTGTCCATTTTGCCCCAAAACCTATTCTCCTGTAATATAGAATAGAAAACGCATCATACCCACAAGACATTACCTAAGTTATTGCATATTTTCTTTATTTTAAGCATAAAAAATGCCATAAAACCACGACATATCAACACCCTCAACTTAGAACATTTGTATGTACTCAGGTGAACAAAATAAAAAAAACACATATGATGTTTAACTAAGAGAAACCTAAGAGATCTACGACAGTCGATTCAGTGCCATTGGCACAAAATCTTTTCTGACCCCTCCTATTTGCAAATGAAAACCACAGTGTGTATACATGCAATATATTATTATAACATAGCAGGGATCAAGTGATGGCATGAGATTATGAACAAACAACTAAGATTATATGCAAATGACATATCCAAACAAATAGCAGCTAACAGTGCAACCCATGTACTCTCACAACAAAGAAGTCCCATACACTCACAGTATACTAAGGAATCTCAAATAAGGGACTCGGTCAAAACACTCTCTCTCACAAAGAACTCAAATAGTGTGCATGAAATACCATAGGCTTGCCCTTATTTTCTATGCCTTAGTTTTTTTGGACAGTTGGACTAGGATCACTATAGGACTTTAATCGGCTTGTAATGTAGGCTTGGGGACGGGTGTGGTACATATGGATATGGTGACTCAACCCTCCTTGACTCTACACTATTTTTAGCTCCAATTTCCAACCATTCTTATTTTATTCTCCGTTATTCTCCTTCATTTATTTTTAGATTTTGGGTGTGATTTTCTTCATACTTACAGAACAAATTTTTCTTACTTTTTCTTCTCTCTCCTTTTTTTCTTTTTTTTTCTTCCACCCAAATCTGTTCTCTTTTTCTTTTACTACCCCTTCTTCATACCCAAATCAATTTATGCACCCCTATAATAGCCACCCTCAACTTAGGTGATTTGCCTGAGTTGAGGTATATAATATCCAAGGAGGGACTAGGGCCAAGAAAGGTTCATTATAAACCAAAAAAGGGAAGGTAAATAGGCTACTGAAAGAAATAGGTCAAGTAAGGCTCAAAATTGGGTTCAAGGGATATTCATTGCATATTTGGTCAGGCATTTAGGCTACAAGTGGACTTATTCAAAAACGGCCTATGATCCTTTCCTAACCACTATCCTCTAACCTAGGCAAGACTAACCGGGCAAGTTCTGGATTGCACACACAAAGTCAACTAAGTACTGACCTTACACACACATAGCATAGGGTTACATTATCAACTACTATCTATCCAATTTGTGCAATGCTAACTACAGTTATTCTGCCTATAACACTAATGTCATAATAAGATCCAACAATTGTCACAACCTAACCTACTACACACACCATTTAAAAATAAAAATTTTAGGAGGTTATCCTTTAAACAATCCAAAAGCTAAAGCATCCTTATCATTCAAAATACATTCAAAATTTGACTGCACTAAGGTTCCCCTATTTTTCTCCTAATTAAACACTTAAATACTATAAACAACAACCAAAACATGTCGATTCTACTCTGATGACACACTTGGGGGAAAAGAAACACGGCAACAAAACCCCCCAAGTGGTGGTATACCCCCACCCCCAACTAAATAATGGTGCACTGTCCCCAGTGCACAGCTATCAATATAATACAAGTAAAACAGTGAAGACATACCTGCAGCGCCCTAAGCATCAGAAGTAGTCCCACCCATAACAGGATCATCAGTATGCTCTGTGGGCTCTCTGCTAGGCGCATCCAGTGGAGGGGGTGCCTGACTAGAGGAAGCACCTCGTGCCTTCTGCTCCTGGGCGATTTGATTAGTATGGTAGTCCAACTTAGAAGCCTTAACCGCTCTCCAAAGATCACCCTCAAACTCACCACCACTATCCACCTGCTTTTCCAAACTGTGTGGTCGTTTGCCTCTATCAATAGGAATCTCCTCATCGGCAAACAAATCTACCTCAAAAACTGGCCGCATCGGAACCTGCACAGGCATAGGTGGAATAACAGGGGTGCTGCTCGGTGCCAAAGCTTGAACCTCCTCTCGCAATGCAGCTACCTCCTGTGTCAATTCCATATAAGGATTATATGTCGCCGGTCCGCGCCTCAAAGCTATCAATCCGTCCATGCAGATCTCTCATGAATTTATCTATAGACACAGACATACAGGCCTCCACCATAGTCTCTGCATCCTCAACTATGGTCCTAACCCATGGCTTAAGCTGGGATACCAACTTAGCCATCTATGCCTCTGTGTGGGCATGCCTCTCAAACATCTACGTCTGCCTATCAACCAGTTATTGCATGAAGTCCCTCAAAACTAAAACTATACCAAAAGGGAGCGGTGGTACGGTAGTGTCTGGAGCCTCATCATTAATCACCAGGCTTGTGCCCTCAGTAGGTGCATGAACAGTGTCAGGAACGCTCATCGATATAGAAATAGCCATAGGGGTTCTCACCGGCTCGTCTCTATCTCCAAGTCTTTCAAAAAGGGCAGCTCTTAATAACCCGAAAGGTTGAGACCTTTATGGAACAATGGGGTTAGATCCCCGCTGCTACATCAACCCAATATCTGCTATGCGGGTTAACTCGATATAGTGATCGATGGTAGGTATCCTAACTACACTCGCCTTATCACACAGACTCTGAATGAAATAGGGAAAAGGGATACTGGTATGGTCTCTAAAGGCACGCTCATGGATCTCCCTAATAATGTACCTGGCGATATGAATATCATAACCTGCAATGATGCTAGCTACCACCACAGCCCAATCCAAGGTGAGTGAATTATCAGCATTAGTGGGTCCCAACTGATGCCTAATAACCGACCACTAAAACCTACCAGCAAAATGGAGTGTGGACTTCTTTATATCCATCTTCCTAATCACCCAACTAGCATCAACACCGTCCTCCGCTATATAACCAGTAACTCCAACTTCTGATCAGCATCCCGCATTTTAATCCGCTTTCTGACAGTCTTTATACGGTGATCAAACTTAGTAGTCGTAGCTGGCAATGGACGGTCTGCACCAAATAAGAATCGATGGATGGTCTGCTCAGATATATAGACTCTGGTCCTTCGAACCAAAGTGTGAGTCAATAGTGGTTAGTCCCAGTACCGCTTCCCAACAGGTGTGATCAAATCAACAGACGCATCATAGGATGCATAAAATTCTTGGACCGATTCTGAGCTATAGCAACCAGGAGGCTCCGCCATCTATCCAAATCCATACTGCTCAAACACAGTCCAAATTTCAAGGAATGCCTTTAACTTCTCTAGAAGATATCAGGGCTCCTTCATAATACTTCTTCTACATATACCCCGCTCAGTAAGCTCGACATTCCTGTCATTAAATCCCCATATGCCCTGAACACACCATCGTTGGATATCCCTTCTCTGTGAGGGAGTCGGGGCACTCTGTTCACCAGTGCCCGAAATAGATATTGTAGCCTCTGCTGCAGAGGTACCCTGTCCTATAGTATCATCTGCAGAGCCCGATACCAAATCATCCTCCCCCTCTTCAAACTGGGGGCCTGACTTGGAAGACTGATCAGGAACTGCCAGCTCAACAGGCTGTGGAATGGGCAGAAGTGCAGCCCCGGCAACAGCTTGTGCCTGAGTCTGTAACCTCGTGGTATGAGGCACTAGTGCAGTATCATCAGTGTCAATATCAAAAACCTCCTCGGACCCACCTTTTCCTGACTCTGACGGTTCATCACGCAATTAGGTAAAAAATTCTAGATTTTTTGTTTGAATTCTTGACGAAGAATCAAGGTGGTCACGTTTGGGGTTTGGTTTAGGGGGCATGATGTCGGGTGGGTCAGATTTTGGGGTATTTGGGTCAGGTGGGTCAAATTTCTAGGTAGGGTTTTCGAATTCGGGTTTGTGGAGGGTCAGTTTCATGGGTTTTGGGCGAAGAGTAGGTGAAAGTCAAAATTGGTGTGAGGTAATTTGGGGATTGGGAATATGGACTTTGGGAATTTTAAGAATTCTGGAATGAAGGTATGAGAATTTGGTGATTTGTGGAAATTAGGGTTTATGTTTCGGAGTTAAAGTTGAGAAAGAGGAGTGTGGATTCGGATTTGGGTCAGTTTTTATGAGTATACGAAAATTTATATGAATGAAGGGTCGGGTCGGGTCTCGAATAATTTAAGTTTTTGATTTTCATGGAACCACCCACATGATGTGGGTCTACCTACGTCACGTGGGTACCCTATCGTAGGTCAGATTTAGAAGGACAAAACTTTCTCTAATTTTCACGGAACAACCCATGAATTCAAGTTTAACATCTCTGAAGATGAATCACGACAGCAACTCATATCACGTGAGTGGACTCACGGCACGCGAGTCCTGTCGTGAGTCACTCCTCAGGTACTGGACTCAACTCTTTCTTCTTCAAATACTTCATTCTCAAGTATAATTTCTTCCTTTTTGTGCATTTTGCCTCCAAAACCTATTCTCTTGCAATATAGAATACAAAACGCATCATACACACAAGATATTACCCACATTATTGCATATTTTCTTTGTTTTAAGCATCGAAAATGTCATAAAACCATGGCGCATCAAATTTCTTGAACCTTTCTTGGCCCAAATTTAAGACAGGTTATTGGTGCTGGTCCAAGGAGGGACCAGGGCAACGGCGCCTGAATTTGATGTCGCCCAAAATATGCCTCCTAAGAAGTATAAAGTGGCTGCTATATCAAATATAGAACACAACTAGGTTGGGGTCGATCCCAACGGGAATAGGATGAAAGTAGGTTGAATTCTTGTTCGAGTAGTTGGCAAATAAGTAAAACGAGGGAAATATTTGTAAACAAGTAGTGATTGTAACAAGTGTTGATTCTTTGAAGTTATTTTCAATATGAGAGATACACTAGGACTATGATCTCCAATGATTCCTTAACTCTACCGGTTATTGGTGCTGGCAAAACTGTCCCGTTGCATTGCATGCAAAATTTGACAATATATGTTCATCTAAACATCTCTCGACCTTGGTTAGACAAATTTCACTCTTCTCCTCTCGATCTCCGAGCGTTGCTCTACTAACCCTTGTCCTGGATCTCAGATAACTATTCCTGCTAAGGCTCAAGCTATTAGATAAAGGTTGATAGCTTCAAATCTCTGTCGTTATTTCCTTTTCCCAATCTCTACCTGTCTCTCGAGCAAGTGTAGAATACAGGTGAGTTTCTAACGTTTGTAACTGTTAGAAGATCAATCACAATGAAGACAATAACAATAAATGCATTCACACCGGTTCAGAATTGCTTTGCACTTAATCCATTTTGTTAATTCCTCATGGTTAACACACTCCTAGTTAATGAGTTTAGCTACTAATGTTCGCAAGAGCACACTATGAATTCAAGGATGAAAACATAATTGTAAACTCACAATAATAAAGAAACTCTAAAATCTCAATGATAAATAAAACCCGAGAATTGATATTCCAAGATTACAAAATAATAATATGTTTCTGAAGTAAAAAATAATAGAAATCTAACTCCAAATAATGTAATGGCTAACTCCCGCACATAGGACAATACAACGGTATTTATAGATACAAGATGAATCCTATCCTAAAAAAAGTAGGAGACTAAAGTCGGTAATTTTCCACGGTATCATGACTTGGTATCGTGGAACCTAGCCACGTCACTTGGTTCCCTGTCGTGAGAATCAGGCAGCACCACACAATCTCTGAAGTCTATTCACGGCACCCACTCATGTCACGTGAGTGGAGTCACCCCACATAGATGTCTGCCGTGGTAATCAGATAACATTCAACATCTCTGAAGATGACTCATGACAGCCACTTACGTCAAGTGAGTGGACTCATGGCACGTGAGTCTTGTCTTGATTCACTCCTGTGGGATTGGACTCAGCTCTTTTGTCTTCAGATACTTCGTTCTCGAGCATGATTTCTTCTTTTTTGTCCATTTTGCCTCCAAAACCTATTCTCATACAATATAGAACAAAAAACACATCATACCCACAAGACATTACCCAAGTAATTGCATATTTTCTTTATTTTAAGCATCGAAAATGCCATAAAAACATGGCGCATCAAATTTCTTGAACCTGTCTTGGCCCAAAATTAAGACAGGTTATTGGTGCCAGTCCAAGGAGGGACCAGGGAAAAGGCGCCAAAATTTGATGTCGCCCAAAATGTGCCTCCTAAGAAGTATAAAGAGGTCGTTGTATAAAATATAGAACCCCACTAGGTTGGGGTCGATCCCAAAGGGAATAGGATGAATGTAGGTTGAATTCTTGTTCGAGTAGTTGGGAAATAAGTAAAATGGGGGAAATATTTGTAAACAAGTAGTGATAGTAACAAGTGTTGAATCTTTGAAGTTGTTTTCAATATGAGAGATGCACTAGGACTGTGATGCCCAATGATTCCTTAACTCTACTAGTTATTGGTGCTGGCAAAACTGTCCCGCTATGTTGCATACAAAATTTGACAAGATATGTTCATCTAAATGTCTCTCGACCTTGGTTAGATAAATTTCACTCTTCTCCTCTCGGTCTTCGAGGATCGCACTACTAACCCTTGTCTTGGATCTCAGATAACTATTCCTGCTAAGGCTCAAGTTATTAGAGAAGGTTGATAGCTTCAAATCTCTATCGTTATTTCCTTTTCCCAATCTCTACCTCTCTCTCGAGCAAGTGTAGAATACAGGTGAGTTTCTAACGTTTGTAACTGTTAGAAGATCAATCACAATGAAGACAATAACAATAAATGCATTCACACCGGTTCAGAATTGCTTTACACTTAATCCATTTTGTTAATTCCTCATGGTTAACACACTCCTAGTTAATGAGTTTAGCTACTAATGTTCGCAAGAGCACACTATGAATTCAAGGATGAAAACATAATTGTAAACTCACAATAATAAAGAAACTCTAAAATCTCAATGATAAATAAAACCCGAGAATTGATATTCCAAGATTACAAAATAATAATGTGTTTCTGAAGTAAAAAATAACAGAAATCTAACTCCAAATAATGTAATGGCTAACTCCCGCACATAGGACAATACAACGGTATTTATAGATACAAGATGAATCCTATCCTAAAAAAAGTAGGAGACTAAAGTCGGTAATTTTCCACGGTATCGTGACTTTATATCGTGGAACCAAGCCACGTCACTTGGGTCCCTGTCGTGAGAATCAAGCAACACCACACAATCTCTGAAGTCTATTCATGGCACCCACTCATGTCACGTGAGTGGAGTCACACCACGTGGATGTATGTCGTGGGAATCAGACAACATTCAACATCTCTGAAGATGACTCACGACAGCCACTCACGTCAAGTGAGTGGACTCATGGCATGTGAGTCCTGTCGTGAGTCACTCCTTTGGGACTGGACTCAGCTTTTTCATCTTCAGATACATCGTTCTCGGGCATGATTTCTTCCTTTTTGTCCATTTTGCCTCCAAAACCTATTCTCCTACAATATAGAACAAAAAGCACATCATACCCACAAGACATTACCCAAGTAATTGCATATTTTCTTTGTTTTAAGCATCAAAAATGCCATAAAAACATGGTGCATCAAATTTCTTGAACCTGTCTTGGCCCAAATTTGAAATAGGTTATTGGTACCGTTCTAAGGAGGGACTCGAGAAAAGGCGCCAAAATTTGATGTCGCCAAAATATGCCTCCTAAGAAGTATAAAGAGGTCATTGTATCAAATATAAAACCCAACTAGATTGGGGTTGATCCCAAAGGGAATAGGATGAAAGTAGGTTGAATTCTTGTTCGAGTAATTGGGAAATAAGTAAAACGGGTGAAATGTTTGTAAACAAGTAGTGATAGTAACAAGTGTTGATTCTTTGAAGTTGTTTTCAATATGAGAGATACACTAGGACTGTGATGCCCAATGATTTCTTAACTCTACCGGTTATTGGTGCTGGCAAAACTGTCCCGCTGTGTTGCATGCAAAATCTGACAAGATATGTTCATCTAAACTTCTCTCGACCTTGGTTAGATGAATTTCACTCTTCTCCTCTCGGTCTTCGAGCATCGCACTACTAACCCTTGTCCTGAATCTCAGATAACTATTCCTGCTAAGGCTCAAGTTATTAGATAAAGGTTGATAGCTTCAAATCTCTATCGTTATTTCCTTTTCCCAATCTCTACCTCTCTCTCGAGCAAGTGTAGAATACAGGCGAGTTTCTAACGTTTTCAACCGTTATAAGATCAATCACAATGAAGAAAATAACAATACATACATTCACACCGGTTCAGAATTTCTTTGCACTTAATCCGTTTCGTTAATTCCTCATGGTTCACACACCCCTAGTTAATGAGTTTAGCTACTCATGTTCGCAAGAGCACAATAAGAATTTGAAGATGAAAACATAATTGTAAACTCACAATAATAAAGAAACTCTGAAATCTCAATGATAAATAAAACCCGGGAATTGATGTTCCAAGATTACAAAATAATAATGTGTTTCTGAACTCAAAAAAAGCAAAAATCTAACTCAAAAGAATGTAATGGCTAACTCCCGAACATAGGACAATATAGGTATATTTATAGATACAAGATGAATCCTATCCTAAACAAAGTAGGAGACTAAAGTTGAAAATTTTCCACAGTATCGTGACTTTGTATCGTGGAACCAAGCCACGTCACTTGGGTCCCTATCGTGAGAATCAAGCAACACCACAGGATCTCTGAAGTCTATTCACGACACCCACTCAGGTCACGTGAGTGGAGTCACGCCATGTGGATGTCTGCCGTGGGAATCAGACAACATTCAACATCTCTGAAGATGACTCACGACAGCCACTCACGTCAAGTGAGTGAACTCATGGCATGTGAGTCCTGTCGTGAGTCACTCCTTTGGGACTGGACTCAGCTTTTTCATCTTCAGATACATCGTTCTCGGGCATGATTTCTTCCTTTTTGTCCATTTTGCCTCCAAAACCTATTCTCCTACAATATAGAACAAAAAACACATCATACCCACAAGACATTACCCAAGTAATTGCATATTTTCTTTGTTTTAAGCATCAAAAATGCCATAAAAACATGGTGCATCAAATTTCTTGAACCTGTCTTGGCCCAAATTTGAAATAGGTTATTGGTACCGTTCTAAGGAGGGACTCGAGAAAAGGCGCCAAAATTTGATGTCGCCAAAATATGCCTCCTAAGAAGTATAAAGAGGTCATTGTATCAAATATAAAACCCAACTAGATTGGGGTTGATCCCAAAGGGAATAGGATGAAAGTAGGTTGAATTCTTGTTCGAGTAATTGGGAAATAAGTAAAACGGGTGAAATGTTTGTAAACAAGTAGTGATAGTAACAAGTGTTGATTCTTTGAAGTTGTTTTCAATATGAGAGATACACTAGGACTGTGATGCCCAATGATTTCTTAACTCTACCGGTTATTGGTGCTGGCAAAACTGTCCCGCTGTGTTGCATGCAAAATCTGACAAGATATGTTCATCTAAACTTCTCTCGACCTTGGTTAGATGAATTTCACTCTTCTCCTCTCGGTCTTCGAGCATCGCACTACTAACCCTTGTCCTGAATCTCAGATAACTATTCCTGCTAAGGCTCAAGTTATTAGATAAAGGTTGATAGCTTCAAATCTCTATCGTTATTTCCTTTTCCCAATCTCTACCTCTCTCTCGAGCAAGTGTAGAATACAGGCGAGTTTCTAACGTTTTCAACCGTTATAAGATCAATCACAATGAAGAAAATAACAATACATACATTCACACCGGTTCAGAATTTCTTTGCACTTAATCCGTTTCGTTAATTCCTCATGGTTCACACACCCCTAGTTAATGAGTTTAGCTACTCATGTTCGCAAGAGCACAATAAGAATTTGAAGATGAAAACATAATTGTAAACTCACAATAATAAAGAAACTCTGAAATCTCAATGATAAATAAAACCCGGGAATTGATGTTCCAAGATTACAAAATAATAATGTGTTTCTGAACTCAAAAAAAGCAAAAATCTAACTCAAAAGAATGTAATGGCTAACTCCCGAACATAGGACAATATAGGTATATTTATAGATACAAGATGAATCCTATCCTAAACAAAGTAGGAGACTAAAGTTGAAAATTTTCCACAGTATCGTGACTTTGTATCGTGGAACCAAGCCACGTCACTTGGGTCCCTGTCGTGAGAATCAGGCAACACACAATCTCTGAAGTTTATTAACGACACCCACTCATGTCACGTGAGTGAAGTCACACCACATGGATGCCTATCGTTGGAATCAAACAACATTCATCATCTCTGAAAATGACTCACGACAGCCACTCATGTCAAGTGAGTGGACTCATGGCATGTGAGTCCTGTCGTGAGTCACTCCTCTGGGACTGGACTCAGCTTTTTCATCTTCAGATACATCGTTCTCGGGCATGATTTCTTCCTTTTTGTCCATTTTGCCTCCAAAACCTATTCTCCTGCAATATAGAACAGAAAACACATCATACCCATAAGACATTACCCAAGTATAGAATATTTTCTTTGTTTTAAGCATCAAAAATTCCATAAAACCATGGCGCGTCAAATTTCTTGAACCTGTCTTGGCCCAAATTTTAGACAGGTTATTGGTGCCGGTCCAAGGAGGGACCAGGGAAAAGGTGCCAAAATTTGATGTCGCCCAAAATATGCCTCCTAAGAAGTATAAAGAGAATGCTGTATCAAATATAGAACCCAACTAGGTTAGGGTCGATCCCAAAGGGAATAGGACAAAAGTAGGTTGAATTCTTGTTCGATTAGTTGGCAAATAAGTAAAATGGGGGAAATATTTGTAAACAAGTAGTGATAGTAACAAGTGTTGATTCTTTGAAGTTGTTTTCAATATGAGAGATACACTAGGACTGTGATGCCCAATGATTCCTTAACTCTACTAGTTATTGGTGCTGGCAAAACTGTCCCACTGTGTTGCATGCAAAATCTGACAAGATATGTTTATCTAAACGTCTCTCGACCTTTGTTAGATGAATTTCACTCTTCTCCTCTCGGTCTCCGAGCGTCGCACTACTAACCCTTGTCCTGGATCTGAGATAACTATTCCTAATAAGGCTCAAGTTATTAGATGAAGGTCGATAGCTTTAAATCTCTGTCGTTATTTCCTTTTCCCAATCTCTACCTCTCTCTCGAGCAAGTCTAGAGTACAGGCGAGTTTCTAACGTTTGCAACCGTTAGAAGATCAATCACAATAAAGAAAATAACAATACATGCATTCACAACGATTGAGAATTGCTTTGCACTTAACCCATTTCGTTAATTCCTCATGGTTCACCCACCCCTAGTTAATGAGTTTAGCTACTAATGTTCGCAAGAGCACAATAAGAATTCAAGGATGAAAACATAATTGTGAACTCACAATAATAAAGAAACTCTGAAATCTCAATGATAAATAAAACCCGGGAATTGATGTTCCAAGATTACAAATTAATAATGTGTTTCTGAACTCAAAAATAACATAAATCTAACTCAAAATAATGTAATGGCTAACTACCGCACATAGGATAATACAGGGGTATTTATAGATACAAGATGAATCCTATCCTAAACAAAGTAAGAGACTAAAGTCGGCAATTTTCCACAGTATAGTGACTTGGTATCATGGAACCAAGACACATCACTTGGGTCCCTGTCGTGAGAAGCAGGCAGCACCACACAATCTCTGAAGTCTATTCACGGCACCTACTCATGTCACGTAAGTGGAGTCACGCCACGTGGATGCCTGCCGTGGGAATCAGACAATATTCGACATCTCTGAATATGACTCATGACAGCCACTCACGTCAAGTCAGTGGACTCACGGCACGTGAGTCCTGTCGTGAGTCACTCCTGTGGGACTGGACTCAGCTCTTTCGTCTTCAGATACTTCATTCTCAAGCATGATTTCTTTATTTTTGTCCATTTTACCTCCAAAACCTATTCTCCTACAATATAGAACAGAAAACACGTCATACCAACCAAACACACCCAAGTTATGGCATATTTTCCTTGTTTTAAGCATCAAAAGTGTCATGAAACCATGACACATCAACACCCTCAACTTAGAACGTTTGCATGTCCTCAGGCGAACAAGACAAAACAAACATATACGATGCTTAACTAAGAGAAACCTAAGGGACCTACGGCAGTCGACTCATTGCTTTTGACTTCAAAATTTTTTTGGCCCCTCATACTTGCAAATCAAAACTACTATGTGCATACATGCATCATATTATCATTGCATAAGAGGGATCAAGTTATGGCATGAGGTTATGAACAAATGACTAAGCTTATATGCAAATGACATTATCCGAACAAATAGCAGCTAACAGTGCAACCCATGTACTTTCACAGCAAAGAAGTCCCATAAACTCACACTATACTAATGAATCTCAAATTAAGGACTCGATCAAAACACTCTCTCTCACAAAGAAGTTCAAACAGTGTGCATAAAATACTATAGGCTTGCCCTTATTTTCTATGCCTTAGTTTTTTTGGACAGTTGGATTAGGATCACTATAGGACTTTAATCAGCTTGTAATGTAGGCTTGGGGACGGGTATCGTACATATGGATATAGTGACTCAACCCTCCTTGACTTTACACTATTTTTAGCTCCACTTTCTAACCATTCTCATTTTATTCTCCCTTATTCTCCTTCATTTATTTTCAGATTTTGGGTGTGATTTTCTTCATACTTACAGAATAATTTTTTTTTCTTTTTCTTCTCTCTTCTTTTATTTTTCTTTTTTTTTCCACCCAAATCTGCTCTCTTTTTCTTTTACCACTCCTTCTTCATACCCAAATTAATTTATGCACCCCTATAATAGCCACCCTCAACTTAGGCGATTTGTCTGAGTTGAGGTACACAATGTTCCAGGAGGGACCAGGGCCAAGACAGGTTCATAGATAGGTTCACACCATTAGGGTTTATGGGTTGTGAATAGGTGTTGATTACGTGAACGTATTATGAATTCCTTCACTTTAATGTATTCTTGATGGTTGCAAACATTGGCAAATAATCTTTTGTTAAATTGATTGGTAGAGAATTTAACTTTCAAATAAAAGGAATTCATAACAAAAGTTTGGAGCTATCAATTTCCAACCTAAAGATTAATGCTTGAGTAAGATTAATCCATTGAGGCCTAAATCGGATTTGCAACTAACATTTTGAGTTCGTGTGAATTGAAGTGTAAACTCATTTTAATTGGTTGTAAGACATTTAAATGAAATTATAGAGTCAATTGCCTTATCTTCACGTATTTTGATACCAATTCTTTTTCACTCATAACCCGTTGTTGATTGGAAACTTAGGTGAACACAATCCTGGTTTACTTTCTTTATTGAGTAATTTGCTGGAAATTTTACTTTTGCTCGCGACATCCAAATATTCTTTACTGATACTAAATCAAAATTTTCCCCCATTCCTTGAAAGTAGGTGGCTAATTGTTATAAAAGTTGCATACCACTTATTTAACCCTTTATTCCCTGTGGGATTCGACCCCAACCTTTGTTGGGTTCTATATTTGACAACGACCGCTTACACTATTGTAAAAGGGAGTTGTAATTTGGGCGTATCAGTGGTGCCGCTTCTATGAAATTTTGATAAATTTTTGGAGCACTCATGAATACCCAAATACGCGTATGGCCTCTTAGCGCAAAACCGCGATAACGACAAAGATTATGCTAGTTAATGTGATAGAATAAGACCATGATCTTACAAAAGAATATTTGGTTCATAGAATTTCTAAATTTCACTAATTTTTCTATAAGTTTAATCTTACTTTATCTAGGTCTAGTCTCCGTGACACCAGATTCGATGCATTATACTCATATGTTAAAAACCAAACAAAACTACTTATTTTGTTCTTCTCTTAATTATTATTATTTTTGAAATATATGGGAATTCGTTGGATATTTCAATAAGAATCTATATGTCTACAATTATAATTGTGAGACAATTGACTAAATTTTAGAATAATCTTATGATTGACTTTTGTTTCCCTACATTGAATAGTTTTTATTGGCATTATTAGCCTTTAATTCCTTCATTAACATACCTATTTGACTTAACTATGAATTTAATCTTAAATTGAATTGCCCTCATAGTCATTTGTCCGTTTCATACCATTAGTGTGAAAAATGGTGTTTGACAATCAAAAGACATTAAACCTTGCCAGTAACCAAAGTTTTACTTTGATTTCTTCAACTATGCTATTGAGATATTTATCATTTATAAATATTCTAATCTTTCATGGGAAGAAAAAGGGATACGAGAGACAATAATATTTTTCCTCCTAAAAAATATTGAGTGGGTGCTGGGTTGTCATATTATAAATCATTGTCAGTTTCTGGCTCCTAGTTTACACTAGAAGGTCTTGTTGACTTTTGGGGGATACACCTATATTGGGTGGAATATCCTTAAGGACAGTGTCTGACACACCTCAAGCTATGTGAATTCGATCCCTTTAAGTGTTCGTGATGAAGTAGTTTCCATAAGATTTACAACAGTTGTAGCATTCTGTGCTGGTAATAAGGTAATGAAGCTCTACAGGTTGCAACTGCTGAAGATATTTACGAAAAGCTTGCTCCATGGTGTGGCAGTTGGTTTTGGTTATGGCTTTTCACAGTTTCTTCTTATTGGTTTCAATGCTCTTATTCTTTGGTATACTTCACTCACTGTAATGAATAAGCACATGAATATAACTACAACCTAAGTCATGACTCGGACTCTTCACTTTTGGTGTCACACCCATGTCGACACAAACATGGGTGTGGGTGTGAGATTCGTACCCGATCTAGTTAACTGACTTTAGATACTATGACCAAAATTGAAATGGAAAGTCCACCTAGATTTAATGATTTCTGTAATCAAAACAACAACTGGGGTGGAATTGAAGAAAATCGAATACCTTATAAGTAGAAATTTCTATATTACTGATTTTCCTTTTATCTTCTTTTAAGATTCTCCTCTTGATTAATTCCAATCCACCACCCAACTACACAAATCTTATCGGGTTACTAGTGAGAGATAACTATCATTTGTTTTTGTTCCTATTCTCAGATAAACCATTTTCTGGTTAATCCAAATAAATTTGCTCTGGAGATTTTGCTATGGAAATATTAGCAAATATCACCAAATGTAACATGTTCTTGGATTTCATCCAACATAGAAAAAGAGGTATATAAAGCAAGCATTATCTTGCATTCTCAGGATGTGATCAACGAGTTCTTGTGAGGAGGAGATGTGAGGAGAGAAAAAATTATATTTTTGTGATACAACAACTTACCCGGTGAAAGACGATAGGTGGGCTCTAGGGAGGGTAAAGTGTGCAGACCTTGCACTTACCTCTTAGAGGTAGAGAAATTGTTGTTGTTGAGACTCTTGATGTAGAGGTTTTTAGCTTATTGTAATATGATATATTATATATCTTATTTAATTTTAGTGTAGATACTAATCTTCTAATCAGTAATTTTAGTGTACATAAATAGAAGATTGAAAATGTTAAGGGTAAAATAGATATTGCATAGGATAAAAAGAGGGGAGGGGGGGGGAGGGGGGAGGGGGGGGGAGCTTGATTATTGTTCAAAATTTAGGGGGGTGTTTGATTTATAAAACAAAGTTAGGGGACGTAAACGTTTTTCACCCATTATAATTGTGAGAAAATTAACTATATGTTTTATTAATTTTTACGATTGACATTTATTTCCCAATATTGAATAGTTTTTATTGGCATTATAGCTTTTAATTCATTCATTAACATACCCATTTGACTTAACTATGAATTTAATCTTAAATTGAATTGTCTTCATAGTCATTTGTCCGTTTCATACCATTAGTGTGATAAATGGTGTTTGACGAAAACTTTTACAATGAGAGAGGTCCAACCAACATTAGTTGTGTGAGACTCCACTCATCTCTTGACACTTGAATAGTGGGTCCATTTGCTTAGTTTTGATGCATCATCACCCCCTTCTTCAACCCATCCCTCTTCTTTTTTCATTTTCTTATTTCTAACAAATAACCAACTTTCAAATTTAATAAAGTAATTGATGTATTTGATTAAAAAAATATGATAAATATTGTTTCTATTAAAATAACTGAAACACTTTTAGAACTAACTATTAAAAATAAATCTATTATTCAATTTTTTATAGTATTAAATTAACTCAAAAAAATTTCAATGTCTTCTCAATTAGTACTAGCTTTTTCAATATAGTATCATATTAACTCAAGCTTATTATAGTCCCAATATTTTTCTAATTTCTTCTTAGCTACTAGCTTTTTCTGTTTTAGTTTGAATATATGCCATCATTTTCTTTATGAAGATTAAAGATGTTTTACTAAATCAACCTCTTACTGATGTTTTGAAATTCTAAATTTGGTATTACTACTTTATGTAGTTATTTAAACTAAGGATATTATTAAAAAAAAAAAAAAACTCTTTTGATTTACAACAATGGACAAGTAAAATGAAACATCTACCTTTATTATTATTATTATTATTATTATTATTATTATTATTTGAGCTAGGAGCCGCCGTGGAGGCCGGAAACTTTTGATTTCATCTTTTCTTCGTCTTTATTATTTATTTTTACGTTTTTCTTTGGATGATTTGTTGTAATTGCTCCACGTCTATGTGGAGTTGACTTATTGAAGATGATATCATCGTGTTTAAATTTACAGTTGCAATTATAGGGAAGGAAAACATATCTTTCTTATAATTCTATTTGATTTGGTATTTTAGTTCACAATTTTAATATTCGGAGATTTGATTTGATTATCATACCTTAATGTAAAAGAAGATTCGGAGAAATGATAATCCCGTTAAGTGAACAAATTTGAGAAAGTGGATGATATGAACTATTGTGGTCATTTCTTAAACGAATCTTGTGGCTAATATGTGAAAGATGAGTGTTAGATTTCAGTGATACTAATCATCTTGGTGCTAAATAAAATGATTTTGTGTTCTACACCAAAGTTGAAGAAGAATGATTTATGTATGTTGGTGATTCTAGAACTACTTAAGTTCTTAGAGTGAAAAGATTCTATTTATTAAACTCGCATATGAAAAATATTGGAATTAATTGAGGTGGTGTAGAGGTGATAATGTTTGAACCAACTTGATGTTTATGAGATCATTTGGAAAAATTCAGTGAAGATTTTATTTGAATTTGATAAAATATTAATAAAAATAAAGTTATTTTGGGAAATGAGTATTGTATGTGTGATTTATTTAGTATGGCTAATAACTTTCAAGATGAAAAACGTTGACATGATGTTTACTTGACTAAGTCAATTGATTTATGGCATGTAAAATTTGAATAAATTAGTTTTCTTTTTATTATATTAAGAAATTACATGCTTGTGTTTTTTTTAATATTATTTGAATTGTTAGAATTTTGATTATATGTTCATAAATGTTGGCATGTAAGTTTTGAGTTATAGAGATATTATTCCCCTACTTTAAAAATTTTGAAAATGTGGGGGTTATAGTATCTTACTAGAGTTATGTAAAGAGAACTTTCTAAAGTGATATTTAGCTTGGTCTTGTTATTTAAAATAATTTTGAAAATTAAGTTGAAGTTTTTGATATTTTGATGTACAAATTTGTATGCTACATGCAAAATTTAAAACTTTCACTATGGAAAAGCTATCCCTATTTTAAAATATTTAAAAGTATGGGGGAGGATTGCTAAGGTTGTTCTATTTGATTTTGAAAGAAGCAAAAAGAACGGTATAATATTTTTGGTTGCATGTTTATACTAATTATAAGTTTTGCATATAAAATTTGTGTTTGTTAAGAGTGATAATATTTTATGTGGTTTTTGTTGTTCAAGATATTTTTTGAAACTGAGGGAGTATTATGTTGTTATTTCATTTTTTTGTGCATTATTTTGAAAAGAAACAACTGATGATAAAGTGTTATGGTGAATGAATATTTATTTATTTAAAAGTGTACAATGACACAATGTGTATCTCAAATTACTAGTGATTATGTGTTTATTATAGGTGGGGGTGTGTTACGACCCAAAAGTTGAGGTCATGATGGCATCAACCTGACCCACCCTTGGTAGATAAGCCAATCGCCCTAAAGGAAAGAAAATCGAAAAGAAGTAGCTAAAACAGGAATAAATGAGACTTCTAGAATGAACTCAGGTCAACACATGTACAAACATAGCGGAAGTCTGAAATAAATACCATAACACCCCCAAAATCTAGTCTCTTAAATGTAGAGCATCTAAATACAAATCAGGAAACACAAAAAATACAAATATCTATCTCTGAAAGCAAGTAAAGACATCTAGATAGATAATAAGAGGTCTACAGTCAACGGTGAAACCCTTGAGTGTGTCAATACCTCGATCACCAACCCTGACAAGCACGAACTCAGCTACCGCGCCTCATACTCATACTAGGATCTGCATCGAAAAGGCATAGTAGGAGTGAGTAAGGTCCACTTGTACTCAGTAGGTATCATAGGCCGACTAAGCAAAGCAGAAAATAACACAAGTAAAGAAATACTATGAGCATCTCATTTGCAAACAAAAAAGTTCTCAAAAGGTTGCTCACACCATCTTAACTAACAGTTCTAATATATATACAATATCAAATAGATGCAGATATTCACGAAGGTACATAGAAATTGGTTACACGTCAAGAAACACATAAAATAAATGCAGAAGACACATACAAATGTAATGCAATGAATGATGAATTGAATAGTTTGAAAGTCATTGCATGGCTTTTTGTATACACCTATCGAACCTTACAGCTCCAAAACTAGGACCCATGGGGGGGGGGGGCAACCTATATACTATCTCAAAATCTTAACTCACCTCTCTGGCTTGTGTTCACGGATCAAGGATGTTTATGAAAATATATCATTTTCTTTCAAGACAGTGTTCCTCAATGGTACCGATATCTCATGAATGTGTATGAATGAAATGAGGATATAATGCTCACAATCAATCAGTATGAAGATAAGAAATTCATTCAATATGTGTATAAGTGAGCTCAGAAATCAACTCAATATGTCAATACTTTATGATATCAGTTCTAGGTTGGCACCATTGGAATAAATATGCATGTAAAACATCATTAATATCATATCAACCTATAACTCGGGAATTTCTATTATGATAAAGGTAAACAATGCTCAATAAGGCCTATAATATCTATTCAAGCCCTAGCATGGGGCATCACATTAAAATAAAGGCATTTAACTGCATAAATAAGACCAACGATGTCAAATAAAGCCCCCACAAGGGCAACACATAATATATGATATCACAAGTCAACAACAACAACACTATAAGCCCCCACAAGGGCACACAACAATAATAATAATCTCAAAATATAATTCTCAGAGTAATTTTTCCCAACCCGTAGCATGCTTCACTTATCATACAAATATAACATCTACGCATTAAAAGAAAGCTAATGATAATCATGTTGACTATTTTTACAATGGGTTCACAACGGATTCAAAAATTGTCACGCCTCGAATTTCAGTGGGACGGATTGGCACTCGTAGCCGACAAGGCCCGAGAGAACCAAGCTTTGTCTCTATTCAACCAAATGCATGTCATAGGAAACCCATAATCACATAATAGCTATAGACACCATCAATGGAATTCATGGAACATGATAAACATGTATACATATGTGAAACTTGGCCATTGAGGCCACCAAGTCAAGAACGAACTATACCTTTTACATTTATACACCCACAACCGTCTACAAAAGCCTCTAGCAAATGCATTACTTTGTTCATTACTTTGAGATTGATACCATGAAAGTCATAACTTTACTTGAAGCTTTGGATCATTAACCAATGAGTGAGATACATGTGAATAACTTGGCAACATAACATTTTTAGAACCATAATACCATGGGAACCATTGGACAATAATCCATGAACAAGAGACATAAGTATACTCACTATTGGAACATTGGAACATAACCTTATTTGAGCTTTTGGAACATTAACCATGAATATGAGACATGAGATTCACCAATGATCAATGAGTAGGAAATATATGACAATGACCATGAATAACCGGAGATAAGATACCTTAGCACATTTCGGGATGGAACATGCGTAATGTCAATGTGAATACTATTTGCCACAAAAAGATACGGACGGAGTGACCTTACATACCTTGTCTTCACAATACGAATATACAACCTTTAGGTGTGCATGCAATGTCCCTCTCCTTCTTTATGTGTCACTCTACAACACAAATATAGAACGGGGTTTACATTAAGCACCAACTACTTTACCAATGCATATAACATCAATGAATTACATTTTTGCCTTTACACATGCCATTTCCCCTTGACAAAATCATTGAAGAAATTATCATTCCAACAATTCTATAATATGCCCAACATTGACCAATACACGATAATCAAGGCATTCCACCACAACACTTCTCCTTTACAATTTCTTATCCATATCACATCACAAATGATCCATCAAATTACCTTAATACACCTCATAGCACATATCGACCAAAATCCCACAATTTACACTTATAGACAATAACATGTTTAACAACAAAAATAACACCATGCATGTTCATATTTTATCCATACCATGCTTTTTCATCAAAGGCACAAGTCCTAATTCAAGCTTGAATCTCATGGATTTACAAATCTTATACAAAACACAAAGTACCATATCCAACATTTCCAAGCATAACCAACATGATTTACATACTCTCCCATGCATATAATATATTAATCTATAACAATAATCACTTACCCAAGCTTGAAAAGTTATGAGCTTGCTCCAAAAAGTAGCTTTGAGTCTTTAGGGTTTGAGAGCAAATGTTTGAGAAAATATCTAAAAAAACATGAGAGTTTCAAATGACTAAAATCTGATTTTTGGATCTATTTATAGTCCTTGGGTCATCCTTATCCATTTGTGGCATTTAATGCTTCATTTGACCAAGTCAAGAGAAGATTGGTTCATGTGACCCATGTCTTTTGTCTTATTTTAGGCCTTTATTAAGCCCAAATCACTTAACCCAATAACATCAATAATTTCTTGTGTTTAAGTCATCTTATACATGCTACAACAATATTCCCACTCATGCTATTCATATCAGTAGCCTCAATCCCAAAAATAAGTGATTCTAGCCACGTATGACCTATTTGGACCAAAAGGGTAAAATCGTCATTTTGACGCCTAGAGTAATTTTATCATACCAATATCATATGTGATTAATTTCATGTATATACTCGTGGTTGTAGAAGAAACGTGGCAAAAATCGGCTCAAAACGTCCCCGGATACCCTTGGGACTTAAGAAAATTTCCAACTTTGAAAAAGTGGGATTTCCTGCGTGGCGCGCCATCTTTCTGCCTTTGACCAAAAAATTTTGGGCAAAAGCGGCGTGGCACGCCCCCTGGCGCGCCCCAGGCTTATTTTTTTGAAAATTTCATTTTTTGACTTTTCTTCGCGGGTTTGGTTAGATACTTCAAATCCTATCCTTTAACTTACTTCTTAACCTTAATGTCCTTTGTTTAGAGGTCCTCTTAACCTCGTTTTAAACCCCACAAATATCCCACGAAAATCACAAAACACTCCTACAAAGGTTTGTTCACATATAAGAGGCCAAATTCAATTTTTCTCATCCTTAGCATTACAAAATACACACATATGGCTCTCGACCCCTAAGTAAACATTGTTTAATGTCGCCGAGTAGGGTTGGGAAGGTACAGGGTGTTACATTCTTACCCCCCTTAGGAACATTCGTCCTCGAATGTTAACAATATCGTTTCAATTACAACAAATACATCTCTATGTTAACATACATATACACAAACACTTAAGGCTCATGAATACTTACTTGTCATTGTTCCACTCCCGTATTTTGAACTTCATCCATTTGAAATAGATAGGGGTACTTGGATTTCATCATCTCTTCTGCTTCCCACGTGATCTCCTCTACTTGTTGATTTCTCCTTAGGACTTTCACGGAAGCTATGTCTTTATTCCTCAATCTCTTTACTTGTCGATCTAGGATAGAAATGGGTACCTCTTCATAAATAAGATCCTCGGTAACTTGGACATCTTCAACTGGAACAATACGGGATGGATCCCCTATGCATTTTCGAAGCATCTAAACATGGAATATCGGATGGACTGCGGAAAGCTCCTGGGGTAGTGCTAATTTATAAGCAACTTGCCCAAAGCTTATAATAATTTCATATGGGCCTATGTAAGGTGGACTCAATTTCCCTTTCTTTCCGAACCGCATTACCCCTTTCATCGGAGACACCTTTATAAATACCCAATCACCTATGGTGAATTCAAGTCCTCTTCATCTAACATCAGCATATGACTTGTGGCGACTTTGGGCCGTTTGTAACCGTTGTTGAATCACTTTAACTTTTTCCATGGCCTGATGAACAATGTATGGCCCAAGTAAAGCAGTTTCGCCCGCTTCAAACCATCCAATGGGTGATCTACATTTTCTTCCATACAAGGCTTCATAAGGTGCCATTTTAATACTTGAATGATAGCTATTGTTGTAAGCAAATTCAATAAGAGGCAAATGGTCATCCCAACTGCCTTGGAAATCTAATGCGCATGCTCGTAGCATATCTTCATGTGTCTAAATAGTACGCTCTGCTTGTCCATCTATTTGTGGATGGAAAGTCGTACTCAAATTCACCCGCGTACCCAAACTCTGCAGGAAAGATCTCCAAAAGTGTGTTGTGAACTGTGCTCCTCTGTCTGAGATAATGGAAAGTGGAATACCATGCAACCGCACTATCTCTTTAACATATAATTTGGCATAATCCTCAGCTGTATAAGTGGTCTTGACTGCTAGAAAATGTGCAGACTTGGTAAGCCTGTCAACTATAACCCATATAGAATCAAATTTCTGCAATGTACGAGGCAAACCTGTGATGAAGTCCATATTAATCATATCCCACTTCCAAACTGGAAGATTGATACATTGCATGTAACCTCCCGATTTCAGATGTTCCACTTTCACTTGCTGACAATTCGGGCATTGAGCGACAAATTTTGCAATGTTCTTTTTCATATTTCCCTACCAGTACACTTCTTTCAAGTCGTGGTACATTTTAGTAGCACCCGGGTGAATAGAATAGTGCGAATGATGCGCCTCGATCATAATTCGTGTCCTCAACTCATCTATGTTCGGTACACATAATCTCCCTTGACATTGAAGTACCCCTCCTTTCTTTGTAAGATCAAATGCCTTGGTCAAATTATGTTGTACATTTTCCTTTAGCTGCAATAACATAGAATCTGCAAACTGCTTCTCTTTCACTTCAGCTATTAAGGAGGATTCTGCCGCATTCTGCACAATAACTCCATCATTTGATGATTCAATAAGTCGAACTCCCAAGCTGGCTAGCTGATATAAATCTTTGACTATCTCTTGTTTTTCAGTCAACTGACCGCTAGTGCTTGCTACTGACTTGCGGATCAATGCAACCGCTACTACATTTGCTTTGCCTGGGTGATAAAGAATATCAATATCATAGTCTTTTAAAAGCTCTAACCACCTTCGCTGCCTCAAATTGAGTTCCTTTTGCTTAAAGAGATATTGCAAACTTTTGTGATCTGTATAGATATCAACATGAACTCCATACAAATAATGACGCCATATCTTTAAGGCAAAGACCACCGTTGCTAATTCAAGAACATGTGTGGGATAATTCTTCTCATGTTGCCATAACTGTCGTGAGGCATATGCTATGACATTACCGTGTTGCATCAATACACATCCGAGGCCAACCCCGGAAGTATCACAATACACTACATAACCCTCGGTACCTTCGGGAAGCACTAAAACTAGTGTGGAAGTTAATTTATCTTTCAACATTTGGAAGCTTTTCTCGCATGCATCATTCCAATGAAATTTGACTGCCTTATGTGTAAGCTTTGTTAACGGTGCAGTAATGGAGGAAAAACCTTCCACAAATCTTCTGTAATAACCTGTCAGTCCAAGAAAACTATGAATCTCCATGGGTGTCGTAGGTCTTTGCCAATTTTTCACTGCCTCAATCTTTTGTGTATCAACCTGTATCCCTTCATCTGACACAATATGACCCAAGAATGCAAATTATTTTAACCAAAACTCACACTTAGAGAATCTGGCATACAACTTTCGCTCACGGAGGATCTGTAATACTTTCCGCAAGTGATTAGCATGGTCCTCCGGTGATCTTGAATAAACTAGGATGTCATCTATAAATACCGTGACAAACACATCCAGAAATGGTTTAAATACCCTGTTCATCAAATCCATAAACACAGCTGGAGCATTTGTTAGTCCAAACGACATAACTAAAAATTCATAATGGCCATACCATGTTTGAAAAGCTGTTTTGGGTACATCTTCTTCTCTAACTCTGACTTGATGGTAACCCGACCTCAAGTCGATCTTTGAAAAACACTTAGCACCCTGTAACTGATCAAACAAATCATCAATGCGAGGGAGGGGATATTTGTTCTTGATCGTTACCTTATTCAATTGTCGATAGTCGATGCACATTCTCAACGTGCCATCTTTCTTCCGTACAAACAATACCGGTGCACCCCACGGGCACATACTAGGCCTAATGAAGCCTTTGTCCAGCAAATCTTTCAATTTCTCCTTCAATTCGCACAATTCTGCTGGAGCCATTCTATATGGAGGAATAGAAATAGGCTGAGTTCCTGGAATCACATCAATGACAAATTCTACTTACCGTTCTGGGGGTAAGCCTGGAAGATCCTCTGAAAAGACGTCTTAAAATTCATTAACCACTGGAACCGACTGCGGAGTTAGTGGTTCCACTTCAGTATCTTTTACCCATACTAAATGACATAGATAACCCTTGGCAATCATTTTTCTGACTTTCAAATAGGAAATAAATCTTCCTCGTGGTGCCCCTACATTACCCTGCCATTCAAGAACATGCTCTTGTGGGAAACAAAATTGCACCTTCTTGGCCCGGCAATCTACCATAGCATAACAAGAAGCCAACCAATCCATTCCCATTATCACATCAAAATCCACCATGTCTAATTCAATGAGATCGGCCAATGTATCATGAACACACATAGTAACCACACAGTTACGCTATTGTAACACCCCGTACATTCCCAACCCTACTTGACAACATTAAATGATATGTACTTAGGTATCGAGAGCTATAAGTATGTATTTGGTAATGCTATTGGTGAGCTAACTGAGTTTTGCTCTTGTTATGTGGTTAAACTTGCATAGAAGGTGTTTTGAAATTTTCATTGCGCATTTGTGAGGTTCAAAATGAGGCTAAGAAGACCTCTAAACAAAGTATAATAAGGTTAAGAAGTGAGTTAAAGAATGGGACTTGAAGTATCTAACCAAACCCGCGAAGAGAAGTCGAAAAATGGAATTTTCAAAAATTTTGAAGAGGGGTGTGTTTGGGACCGTGCCACGCCGCTCTGGGCTAAAAATTTTAGCCCAGAGGCAGTGGGTTGGCGCGCCCAGGAGCGTGCCACCTTGGGTTTTCCACTTTTTCGAAAGTTGGAAATTTCTAAGTCCCAAGGGTATCCGGGGTCGTACCGAGCCGATTTTTGCTACGTTTCTTCTACAACCAAGAGTATATACATGAAATGAATGAAATATTACATTAGTATGATAAAATTACTCGAGACCGAATTTGGGGCCAAAATGACGATTTTACCCCTATAGTCAAAATAAGCCAAACGTGGCTAGAATCACTTGGTTTTTGGATTGAGGCTACGGATATGAATAACATGAGTGGGAATGTTATTGTAATACATATTAGATGACTTAAACACGAGAAATTATTGATTTTATCGGGTTAAGTGAATTGGGCCCAAAAAGGGCCCAAAAATGAAATGAAAGCATGGCCCAAAATGGGTCAAATGGCCCATTCTTGCAAGATCTTCTAGAACCCAACATTTAATGCTAAAGAGTGACTAAGTAGGGAACTTAAGGGCCTATATAAAGGGGCAAAATGCTGATTTTTCTTGAAGAGAAACACACATGCTTTTTCTATCTTTTTTCTAGAAATTTCCCAAGAACATCTCTTTGGCTTTCAAAACCCTAAGGCACTTCTTGGAGAAAGATCATCATCTTTCAAGCTTGGGTAAGTGAATATTATTGTACTTTAACATATTATAAGCATGAGAGAATATGTATATCATGTTGTTTATGGTTGAAATGTTGGACATGGCACTTTGTGCTTTTGTATAAGATTTGTGATCCATGGGATTTGAGCTTGAATTTGGACTTGTGACTTTGATGAAAGATTATGGTATGGATAAAATATGAACGTCTATGGTGTTATTTTTGTTATTAAATTTATTATTTTCTATAATTGCAAATTGTGGGATGTTGGCCGATTTGTGCTATGAAGTGTATTAAGGTGAATTGATGGATTGTTTGTGATGTGGTGTGTATAAGAAAGTGTAAAGGGGAAGTGTTGTGGTGGAATGTATGGATTATCATGTATTGGTCAATGTTGGGAATATTGGAGGATTTTTGGAATAATGATTTTATCAATGGTTTTGTTAAGGGGGAAATGACATGTTAAAGCTAAACATGTGACTTATTGTTGTTGTATGCCATTATAGGGTAATTGGTGGTTAATGTTGGTTCCGTCATGTATTTATGTTGTAGAACAAAACATAAGGACGGAGCGGGACTATCGTATGCACGTCTAAGATTGTGTAATCGTAAGTACGAATACAAGGTATGTAAGGTTCCTTTTTCCATATCCTTCTGCAACATGTTGTTCACATTGACATTGGACTTGTTTCAATTCTGAGAGGTTTGAAGTATCTCAAATTCAGGTTGACGTATGTTGTTATTCATATGTGTCTTATTCTTAAACGCATGATGAGTCGTTTGCCTCTTGTTCATTGAGTGAAGTTCCAAAAATGTCATAACGTTATCATTCCTAAATGAACGATCTCAAGAGAGTAATAACATAAGAGAACCTATTTATTCTTGAATAGTATTTTTCCAATCATGACATGTTCCAAGTCCTCAATTATGATGAGTATCTTTGTATCAATCCTTCACACGTAGAAGTACCAATCTCATAAGATCTCATAAGAGTAATAAGAGAGGTGATGTGCAAGCTAATATATCTATTCCTCATAAGTGAACATGTCAATCTCATAAAGCAAGAGTGAAGAACTAATATATATATATGTGTGATTCCAACTATGTCATGATCCTCATTGTATCACTCTTAAGAATGGAAGTAAGAATAACAAGAGAAGTAAGAGGTGTATAATTAAGAAGTAAGCATGGGTGGTATCCCAGGGGTTAAATACCTAGCATGGGTCGATCCCGATACATCCCAGGGGCGATATAAAAGCCTAGCATGGGTTATGATGGTACATCCCAGGGGCGACACGAAAGCCTAGCATGGGTTAATATAACATCCCAGGGGCGATAAGCCTAGCATGGGTTAACGATATCCCAGGGGCGACACGAAAGCCTAGCATGGGTTCACATAACATCCCAGGGGTCAAAGCACCTAGCATGCGTTAATCTCATCCCAGGGGCGACAGAATAGCCTAGCATGGGTAGAACAATAAATATGAATAAAAGATGAAGATAAGAGGAGTAAAGAACGTAATATACATGGTTTCCCACATACGGAAAGAGAGTTTATGCACATTTCTATTTCCTTATATTGATTCCATTATTGTTGTTATTATGTATGATGAATTTCTTATGAGCCTTACATATTCAGTACATTCTTCGTACTGACCCCCTCGGGGGAATTACCTTACATGTTGCAGGTGCAGGCACTAGTATACCTTCTTTATAGGTTGACATTGCGGATCTTTGGTGAACCCCAGTTGCTTCGGGACTTTCCAAGTCATAGGTGTACAGCTATATTGATGTTGTAAATATGGTTTAAAGCGGGGACTTGTCCCGACTGTTAGTTGGTCTGGTAAATGCATCTGTTAGAGGCTTTTGTAGACATGTGTGGGTTATGAATGTGAAAGTTAAATGTCCGTTTTGACTTAATGGCTCCAACGGCCAAGTTTCTAAATATGTATCTAGCACATGTTTCCATGATTCATGTTTTTCGCATAGTTGCATAAGGTTTAATAAGGTTCACACGAGGACATGCACGTACATGAGCAAAGGTTGGTTCTCTCGGGCCATATCGGCTTCGGGTGCCAATCATGTCTCGATGGGATTCGGGGCGTGACAGATATACCCTCCTTGCAATAATATATTCACCAATTGGTGTAGAGACTTCAATCGATTTACTTAATACTTCTGGTGCCTTTGCAAATTTTGCAGCAACCAATGGAGTAACATAGGAAAATGTAGAACCGGGGTCAATCAATGCATAAACATTATATGAGAATATGGATAATGTACCTGTGACAACATGAGGGGAAGCCTTTGAATTCTGGCGATCCACTAAAGCATAAGTGCGATTCTGGACCCCACTAATACTGGCTGCTACTCTGGCGCCCCTACCACGGCCAACAGATTGTACCCCTCGGCCCATAGAAGGAACCGACATGATGCGATGGCCGATCCTGCCGGTCGTGCTATACCACTCATGCTCTTCTGGGGACACTCTCTCATCATGTGTCCTGTCATGCCGCACCAAAAACAAGCATTTGTCCCCACCCTTCATGTACCTGCATGAATACGCCCACAGTGCTGACACTGCTGACGAGGAAAACCTGCTGCCTGTGATCCGTGACCTCCACTACTCTGCCCAGATGGACCACCCCTAGACCCTCGGAACTGTGAGTAAGCACCCCCTGTGGAATAAGAGAACGATAGTCTAGGTGGTCTCGGAAACATATGGGGCCTAGATTCTCCTTAGGATATCATAGGTGGTCCCATAGGTCTAGCCCTTTTGGACTACCCCCTGTCAAATTCATGTACCCTTCGTCTCTGTCTTTGATCTTTTATTTTCTGGGCGAAGACCTGAATTCTCGTTATATCTATGTCTTTGTTCAAGGCAGCAATAGTGCAATCCCGAACCAAATATGGCTCTAGCCTGTCCACATATCTATGGACTCTGTCTGTCATCGTAGCCACAACATTTGGCGCATATCTAGCCAAGGAATTAAATTTTAAGCTATATTCTCTGACACTCAAATTTCCTTGACGAAGATTTAGAAATTGATCCGCACGTGCTTCACAGATCTCATAGGGCAGATAATGATCAAAGAAAGCCACTTTAAACTCTTCCCATGTAGGTGGATTTGCATCAATGTCACGGGATTTCTTCCAATCCTCATACCATAATATTGCTTCTCCTTTCAACCTGTACGCAGCAAGTTTAACTGTTTCAACCCCCGTCACCTTCATAACTTCCAAAGCCCTCTAAATTTGATCCACGAATTCATCTGGATCTGCTTTTGGATCGGACCGCGTGAATATAGAAGGGTCAAGTTTTAAGAAATCCTGTGTTCTGCGACTTGCTACTCTAGTCGCATCATCATCATGTGTCATAGGACCAACTCGTCCTTGACTCTGGGCTGCCACTAATTGTGTCAACATATGAACTGCATTTCTAAGATCCTGATCTGTGGTATTCATTTGTGGTTCTACGGACACTTCTCTACCAAATGGCTCCTCCGGAGCTGGAAAAGTAGAAGAAGACAGCGATGAAATTTTAGCATTTGCTCCACCTTGACTAGCTTGGTCAGGTGGTAGTCTACACATTCCTTCCTCCGCAGGCATATCTACCTGCTTCCCTTTACCTTTACCTTTCCTCGTGATTGGCATTTTGACTATATCAAAGAAAAACAATTACTATGATCAGATACAATTTAACTTACAACAATGGCTCTATTGCAATATCTAGAAGTGAAGAAAAAAAAAACATCCTAAATGTCCCGTAGCCTCCTACTTATAAATGTGGTGCACAACCCATCGATAAGTAAGACTCTACTCAGACACGACTTTGTAGATGCCCTTAGAATGACCTGCTCTGATACCACTTTTGTGACGCCCCGAATTCCAGCGGGACGGATTGGCACTCGTAGCCGACAAGGACCGAGAGAACCAAGCTTTGTCTCTATTCAACCATATGCATGCCATAGGAAACCCATAATCACATAATAGCTATAGACACCATCAATGGAATTCATGGAACATGATAAACATATATAAATATGTGAAACTTGGCCGTTGAGGCCACCAAGTCAAGAACGAACTATACCTTTTACATTTATACACCCACAACCGTCTACAAAAGCCTCTAGCAAATGCACTACTTTGTTCATTACTTTGAGATTGATACCATGAAAGTCATAACTTTACTTGAAGCTTTGGATCATTAACCAATGAGTGAGATACATGTGAATAACTTGGCAACATAACATTTTTAGAACCATAATACCATGGGAACTATTGGACAATAATCCATGAACAAGAGACATAAGTATACTCACTATTGGAACATTGGAACATAACCTTATTTGAGCTTTTGGAACATTAACCATGAATATGAGACATGAGATTCACCAATTATCAATGAGTAGGAAATATATGACAATGACCATGAATAACCGGAGATAAGATACCTTAGCACATTTCGGGATGGAACATGCGTAATGTCAATGTGAATACTATTTGTCGCAAAAAGATATGGACAAAGTGACCTTACATTCCTTGTATTCACAATACGAATATACAACCTTTAGGTGTGCATGCAATGTCCCTCTCCTTCTTTATGTGTCACTCTACAACACAAATATAGAACGGGATTTACATTAACCACCAACTACTTTACCAATGCATATAACATCAATGAATTATATTTTTGCCTTTACACATGCCATTTCCCCTTGACAAAATCATTGAAGAAATTATCATTCCAACAATTCCATAATATGCCCAACATTGACCAATACATGATAATCAAGACATTCTACCACAACACTTCTTCTTTACACTTTCTTACCCATATCACATCACAAATGATCCATCAAATTACCTTAATACACCTCATAGCACATATCGGTCAAAATCCTATAATTTACACTTATAGACAATAACATGTTTAACAACAAAAATAATACCATACATATTCATATTTTATCCATACCATGCTTTTTCATCAAAGGCACAAGTCCTAATTCAAGCTTGAATCTCATGGATTTACAAATCTTATACAAAACACAAAGTACCATATCCAACATTTCCAAGCACAACCAACATGATTTACATACTCTCCCAAGCATATAATATATTAATCCATAACAATAATCACTTACCCAAGCTTGAAAAGTGATGATCTTGCTCCAAAAAGTAGCTTTGAGTCTTTAGGGTTTGAGAGAAAATGTTTGAGAAAATATCTAAAAAAAATGAGAGTTACAAATGACTAAAATCTGATTTTTGGAGCTATTTATAGTCCTTGCGTCATCCTTAGCGATTTGTGGCATTTAATGCTTCATTTGACCAAGTCAAGAGAAGATTGGTTCATGTGACCCATGTCTTTTGCCTTATTTTGGGATTTTATTAAGCCCAAATCACTTAACCCAATAACATCAATAATTTCTCATGTTTAAGTCATCTTATACATGTTACAACAATATTCCCACTGATGCTATTCATATCCGTAGCCTCAATCCCAAAAATAAGTGATTCTAGCCACGTATGGCCTATTTGGACCAAAAGGATAAAATTGTCATTTTGACGACTTGAGTAATTTTATCATACCAATATCATATGTCATTCATTTCATGTATATACTCGTGGTTGTAGAAGAAACGTGGCAAAAATCGGCTCAAAACGACCCCGGATACCCTTGGGACTCAAGAAAATTTCCAACTTTGAAAAAGTGGGATTTCCAGCGTGGCGCGCCATCTTTCTGCCTTTGCCCAAAAAATTTTGGGCAAAAGCGGCGTGGCATGCCCCCTGCGCGCCCCAGGCTTATTTTTTTGAAAATTTCTTTTTTTGACTTTTCTTCGCGGGTTTGGTTAGATACTTCAAATCCTATCCTTTAACTTACTTCTTAACCTTAATGTCCTTTGTTTAGAAGTCTTCTTAACCTCGTTTTAAACCCCACAAATATCCCACAAAAATCACAAAACACTCCTACAAAGGTTTGTTCACATATAAGAGGCCAAATTCAATTTTTCTCATCCTTAGCATTACAAAATACACACATATGGCTCTCGACCCCTAAGTAAACATTGTTTAATGTCGCCGAGTAGGGTTGGGAAGGTACAGGGTGTTACATTCTTACCCCCCTTAGGAACATTCGTCCTCGAATGTTAACAATATCATTTCAATTACAACAAATACATCTCTATGTTAACATACATATACACAAACACTTAAGGCTCATGAATACTTAATTGTCATTGTTCCACTCCCGTATTTTGAACTTCTTCATCCATTTGAAATAGATAGGGGTACTTGGATTTCATCATCTCTTCCGCTTCCCACGTGATCTCCTCTACTTGTTGATTTCTCCATAGGACTTTCACGGAAGCTATGTCTTTATTCCTCAATCTCTTTACTTGTCGATCTAGGATAGCAATGGGTACCTCTTCATAAATAAGATCCTCGGTAACTTGGACATCTTCAACGGGAATAATACGAGATGGATCCCCTATGCATTTCCAAATCATCTAAACATGAAATACCGGATGGACTGCGGAAAGCTCCTGGGGTAGTGCTAATTTATAAGCAACTTGCCCAAATCTTCTAATAATTTCATATGGGCCTATGTAACGTGGACTCAATTTCCTTTTCTTTCCGAACATCATTACCCCTTTCATCGGCGACACCTTTAGAAATACCCAATCACCTATGGTGAATTCAAGTCCTCTTCGTCTAACATCAGCATATGACTTGTGGCGACTTTGGGCCGTTTGTAACCATTGTTGAATCACTTTAACTTTTTCCATGGCCTGATGAACAATGTATGGCCCAAGTAAAGCAGTTTCGCCCGCTTCAAACCATCCAATGGGTGATCTACATTTTCTTCCATACAAGGCTTCATAAGGTGCCATTTTAATACTTGAATGATAGCTATTGTTGTAAGCAAATTCAATAAGAGGCAAATGGTCATCCCAACTGCCTTGGAAATCTAATGCGCATGCTCGTAGCATATCTTCATGTGTCTAAATAGTACGCTCTGCTTGTCCATCTATTTGTGGATGGAAAGTCGTACTCAAATTCACCCGCGTACCCAAACTCTGCAGGAAAGATCTCCAAAAGTGTGTTGTGAACTGTGCTCCTCTGTCTGAGATAATGGAAAGTGGAATACCATGCAACCGCACTATCTCTTTAACATATAATTTGGCATAATCCTCAGCTGTATAAGTGGTCTTGACTGCTAGAAAATGTGCAGACTTGGTAAGCCTGTCAACTATAACCCATATAGAATCAAATTTCTGCAATGTACGAGGCAAACCTGTGATGAAGTCCATATTAATCATATCCCACTTCCAAACTGGAAGATTGATACATTGCATGTAACCTCCCGATTTCAGATGTTCCACTTTCACTTGCTGACAATTCGGGCATTGAGCGACAAATTTTGCAATGTTCTTGTTCATATTTCCTCACCAGTACACTTCTTTCAAGTCGTGGTACATTTTAGTAGCACCCGGGTGAATAGAATAGCGCGAATGATGCGCCTCGATCATAATTCGTGTCCTCAACTCATCTATGTCCGGTACACATAATCTCTCTTGACATTGAAGTACCCCTTCTTTTGTAAGATCAAATGCCTTGGTCAAATTCTGTTGTACATTTTCCTTTAGCTGCAATAACATAGAATCTGCAAACTGCTTCTCTTTCACTTCAGCTATTAAGGAGGATTCTACCGCATTCTACACAATAACTCCATCATTTGATGATTCAATAATTCGAACTCCCAAGCTGGCTAGCTGATATAAATCTTTAACTATCTCTTGCTTTTTAGTCAACTGACCGCTAGTGCTTTCTACTGACTTGTGGCTCAACGCATCCGCTACTACATTTGCTTTGCCTGGGTGATAAAGAATATCAATAAAATAGTCTTTTAAAAGTTCTAACCACCTTCGCTGCCTCAAATTGAGTTTCTTTTGCTTAAAGAGATATTGCAAACTTTTGTGATCCGTATAGATATCAACATGAACTCCATACAAATAATGACGCCATATCTTTAAAGCAAAGACCACCGCTGCTAATTCAAGATCATGTGTGGGATAATTCTTCTCATGTGGCCGCAACTGTCGTGAGGCATATGCTATGACATTACCGTGTTGCATCAATACACATCCGAGGCCAACCCCGAAAGAATCACAATTCACTACATAACCCTCGGTACCTTCGGGAAGCACTAAAACTGGTGTGGAAGTTAATTTATCTTTCAACCTTTGTAAGCTTTTATCGCACGCATCATTCCACTGAAATTTGACTGCCTTATGTGTAAGCTTTGTAAACGGTGCAGCAATGGAGGAAAAAACTTCCACAAATCTTCTGTAATAACCTGCCAGTCCAAGAAAACTATGAATCTCCGTGGATGTCGTAGGTCTTGGCCAATTTTTCACTGCCTCAATCTTTTGTGTATCAACCTGTATCCCTTCATCTGACACAATGTGACCCAAGAATGCAAATGATTTTAACCAAAACTCACACTTAGAGAATTTGGCATACAACTTTCGCTCATGGAGGATCTGTAATACTTTTCGCAAGTGATTAGCATGGTCCTCCGGTGATTTTGAATAAACTAGGATGTCATCTATAAATACCATGACAAACACGTCCAAAAATGGTTTAAACACCCTGTTCATCAAATCCATGAACACAGCTGGAGCATTTGTTAGTCCAAATGACATAACTAAAAATCCATAATGGCCATACCATGTTCGAAAAGCTGTTTTGGGTATATCTTCTTCTCTAACTTTGACTTGATGGTAACCTGACCTCAAGTCGATCTTTGAAAAACACTTAGTACCCTGTAACTGATCAAACAAATCATCAATGCGAGGGAGGGGATATTTGTTCTTGATCGTTACCTTATTCAATTGTCGATAGTCGATGTACATTCTCAACGTACCATCTTTCTTCCGTACAAACAATACCGGTGCACCCCATGGGGACATACTAGGCCTAATGAAGCCTTTGTCCTGTAAATCTTTCAATTGCTCCTTCAATTCACGTAATTCTGCTGGAGCCATTCTATATGGAGAAATAGAAATAGGCTGAGTGCCTAGAATCACATCAATGCCAAATTCTACTTCCCGTTCTGGGGGTAAGCCTGGAAGATCCTCTGAAAAGACGTCTAGAAATTCATTAACCACTGGAACCGACTACAGAGTTAGTGGTTCCACTTCAGTATCTTTTACCCATACTAAATGACATAGATAACCCTTGGCAATCATTTTTCTGGCTTTCAAATAGGAAATAAATCTTCCTCGTGGTGCCCCTACATTACCCTGCCATTCAAGAACATGTTCTTGCGGGAAATAAAATTGCACCTTCTTGGCCCGGCAATCTACCATAGCATAACAAGAAGTCAACCAATCCATTCCCATTATCACATCAAAATCCACCATGTCTAATTCAATGAGATCGGCCAATGTATCATGAACACACACAATAACCACACAGTTACGATATACCCTCCTTGTAATAATATATTCACCAACCGGTGTAGACACTTCAATCGATTTACTTAATACTTCTGGTGCTTTTGCAAATTTTTGCAGCAACCAATGGAGTAACATAGGAAAATGTAGAAACGGGGTCAATCAATGCATATACATTATATGAGAATATGGATAATGTACCTGTGACAACATCAGGGGAAGCCTCTGAATTCTGGAGATCCACTAAAGCATAAGTGCGATTCTGGACCCCACTAGTACTGGCTGCTCCTCTGGCACCCTTACCATGGCCAACAGACTGTACCCCTCGGCCCATAGAAGGAACCGATGCTGATGATGCGACGGCCGATCCTGCCGGTCATGCTATACCACTCATCCTCCTCTGGGGACACTCTCTCATCATGTGTCCTGTCATGTCGCACCAGAAACAAGCGTTTGTCCCTACCCTGCATGTACCTGTATGAATACGCCCGCAGTGCTGACACTGCTGACGAGGAAAACCTGCTACCTGTGATCCGTGACCTCCACTACTCTGCCTAGATGGACCACCCCTAGACCCTCGGAACTGTGAGTGAGCACCCCCTGCGGAATAAGAGAACGATGGTCTAGGTGGTCTCGAAAACATACGGGGCCTAGATCCTCCTTGGAACATCATAGGTGGTCCCATAGGTCTAGCCCTTTTGGACTGCCCCCTGTCAAATTCATGCACCCTTCGTCTCTGTCTTTGATCTTTTATTTTCTGGGCGAAAGCCTGAATTCTCGCTATATCCATGTCTATGTTCAAGGCAGCAATAGTGCAATCCCGGACCAAATATGGCTCTAGCTTGTCCACATATCTATGGACTCTGTCTGTCATCATAGCCAAAACATTTGGCGAATATCTAGCCAAGGAATTAAATTGCAAGCTATATTCTCTGACACTCAAATTTCCTTAACGAAGATTTAGAAATTAATCCGCACGTGCTTCACGGATCTCATAGGGCAGATAATGATCAAAGAAAGCCGCTTTAAACTCTTCCCATGTAGGTGGATTTGCACCAATGTCACGGGATTTCTTCCAATCCTCATACCACAATATTGCCTCTCCTTTCAACCTATACGCAACAAGTTTAACTATTTCAACCCCCGTCACATGCATAACTTCCAAAGCCCTCTGAATTTGATCTACGAAGTCATCTGGATCTGCTTTTGGATCGGACCCCGTGAATATAGGAGGGTCAAGTTTTAAGAAATCTTGTGTTCTGTGACTTGCTACTCTAGCCGCATCATCATCATGTGTCATAGGACCAACTCGTCCTTGACTCTGGGATGCCACTAACTGTGTCAACATATGAACTGCATTTCTAAGATCCTGATCTATGGTATTCATTTGTGGTTCTGCGGACACTTCTTTACCAACTGGCTCCTCCGGAGCTGGAAAAGTAGATGAAGACCACGATGAAATTTCAGCATTTGCTCCACCTTGACTAGCTTGGTCAGGTGGTAGTCTACTCATTCCTTCCTCCGCAGGCACATCTACCTGCTTTCCTTTACCTTTACCTTTCCTCGTGATTGGCATTTTGACTATATCAAAGAAAAACAATTACAATGATCAGATACAATTCAACTTACAACAATGGCTCTATTGCACGATCTAGAAGTGAAGAAAAGAAACAACATCCTAAATGTCCCGTAGCGTCCTACTTCTAAATGTGGTGCATAACACATCGATAAGTAAGACTCTACTAAGACACGACTTTGTAGACGCCCTTAGAATGACCTACTCTGATAACACTTTTGTCACGCCTCGAATCCCAGCAGGACGGATTGGCACTCGTAGACGACAAGGCCCGAGAGAACCAAGCTTTGTCTCTATTCAACCATATGCATGCCATAGGAAACCCATAATCACATAATAGCTATAGACACCATCAATGGAATTCATGGAACATGATAAACATATATAAATGTGAAACTTGGCCGTTGAGGCCACCAAGTCAAGAACGAACTATACCTTTTACATTTATACACCCACAACCGTCTACAAAAGCCTCTAGTAAATGCATTACTTTGTTCATTACTTTGAGATTGATACCATGAAAGTCATAACTTTACTTGAAGCTTTGGATCATTAACCAATGAGTGAGATACATGTGAATAACTTGGCAACATAACATTTTTAGAACCATAATACCATGGGAACCATTGGACAATAATCCATGAACAAGAGACATAAGTATACTCACTATTGGAACATTGGAACATAACCTTATTTGAGCTTTTGAACATTAACCATGAATATGAGACATGAGATTCACCAATAATCAATGAGTAGGAAATATATGACAATGACCATGAATAACCGGATATAAGATACCTTAGCACATTCCGGGATGGAACATGCGTAATGTCAGTATGAATACTATTCGCCGCAAAAAGATACGGACGGAGTGACCTTACATACCTTGTAGTCACAATACGAATATACAACCTTTAGGTGTGCATGCAATGTCCCTCTCCTTCTTTATGTGTCACTCTACAACACAAATACAGAACGGGATTTACATTAACCACCAACTACTTTACCAATGCATATAACATCAATGAATTACATTTTTGCCTTTACACATGCCATTTCCCCTTGACAAAATCATTGAAGAAATTATCATTCCAACAATTCCATAATATGCCCAACATTGACCAATACACGATAATCAAGACAATCCACCACAACACTTCTCCTTTACACTTTCTTATCCATATCACATCACAAATGATCCATCAAATTACCTTAATACACCTCATAGCACATATCGGCTAAAATCCCACAATTTACACTTATAGACAATAACATGTTTAACAACAAAAATAACACCATACATGTTCATATTTTATCCATACCATGCTTTTTCATCAAAGGCACAAGTCCTAATTCAAGCTTGAATCTCATGGATTTACAAATCTTATACAAAACACAAAGTACCATATCCAACATTTCCAAGCATAACCAACATGATTTACATACTCTCCCATGCATATAATATATTAATCCATAACAATAATCACTTACCCAAGCTTGAAAAGTGATGATCTTGCTCCAAAAAGTAGCTTTGAGTCTTTAGGGTTTGAGAGCAAATGTTTGAGAAAATATCTAAAAAAACATGAGAGTTCCAAATGACTAAATTCTGATTTTTGGAGCTATTTATAGTCCTTGGGTCATCCTTAGCCATTTGTGGCATTTAATGCTTCATTTGACCAAGTCAAGAGAAGATTGGTTCATGTGACCCATGTCTTTTGCCTTATTTTGGGATTTTATTAAGCCCAAATCACTTAACCCAATAACATCAATAATTTATCGTGTTTAAGTCATCTTATACATCTTACAACAATATTCCCACTCATGCTATTCATATCCGTAGCCTCAATCCCAAAAACAAGTGATTCTAGCCACGTATGGCCTATTTGGACCAAATGGGTAAAATCGTCATTTTGAAGCCTCGAGTAATTTTATTATACCAATATCATATGTCATTCATTTCATGTATATACTCATGGTTGTAGAAGAAACGTGGCAAAAATTGGCTCAAAACGTCCCCGGATACCCTTGGGACTAAAGAAAATTTCTAACTTTGAAAAAGTGGGATTTCCAGCGTGGCACGCCCCTTGGCGCGCCATCTTTATGCATTTGCCCAAAGAATTTTGGGCAAAAGCGGCGTGGCACGCCCCCTGGAGCGCCCCAGGCTTATTTTTTTGAAAATTTCATTTTTCGACTTTTCTTCGCGGGTTTGGTTAGATACTTCAAATCCTATCCTTTAACTTACTTCTTAACCTTAATGTCCTTTGTTTAGAGGTCCTCTTAACCTCGTTTTAAACCCCACAAATATCCCACGAAAATCACAAAACACTCCTACAAAAATTTGTTCACATATAAGGGGCCAAATTCAATTTTTCTCATCCTTAGCATTACAAAATACACACATATGGCTCTCGACCCCTAAGTAAACATTGTTCAATGTCGCTGAGTAGGGTTGGTAAGGTATAGGGTGTTACAAAAATGAAAGTGGTAAAACTAAAATTTTATTTTATAAATACAGTCCCCAAGGTTATAGGAGTCCGCAGTTGAAAATCCACGCAAAAATGTGGTAAAAATGAGGTCCAAATCGAAGAAAAACTATTTTCAAGTTGTACCGGCAAAAATCTACAAAATTCATTTCAAAATAGAGGTTAAAAGGTGTTTTTGAGGACATAATTAATAAGAAATAATGAAAGTATGAGATTAGAGGTTACCCACACAAAAAATGATGAAGAAACCCTAGAAAATCGCCTTTTTCGTAACATGAAAGTTCAAAAATAGAGGAAAATAGAGAAATTAAAGTATTTATACTATTCTGTGAACAGTACCTCACGAACACGGTTCGCATTCGCGAGGGTAAACATTGACTAGGCCAAATAAATGGCCTTCGCACTCTCTGTCAGGGCTTTGCATTCGCTAAGGTCCATGACCCGGAACCTCGCATTGGCGACAGTCCTGTCGCATTCACGATGAAGGAATGGCCCTACCCGGACACTAATTGTTCTCCACGATCTTAACTCCCTCCTTACAATCGCGGTGAAGAAAGATATCCTTCTCTGCATTTGCAGCATGAGGCCCGTATTCGCTAAGAAGGAAATGGGCCTGCACCAGATTCTGTAATCCAGTTGATTTTGCAAGTATAAAATGTCTCTGAACGGACCCTCGAGATTCATTTGGGACCATATAGAAATGTCACGACACGAACCGAGGCCCTGGCCGTGACGGGCTTCCCAAACTAGTGAAGGCTCGAGAAGACCCCTTAGCATTATATCATAAGCATAGTTATAAACAAAGTGCGGAAAATAGACCCAGAAGTTATGAAGTTCAAAGGAAATCAATAAAGTCTTGAACATGACATAAAAATATTTAAATAACTTAGTCTACGAAGCCTCTAACAATATGAATAAGAATATCCTATGCCGGAACGTGGCCTCGGTAATACCATAAAACAAAATAGCCTAAGTCTAGATGAAAGAAAATATATGCCTTCCGAAAGATGGATGGCTCACCACTTGCTAGTTGCTGGTCTGAGTGAATCCTAACACTGGCAGAATCAAGGGCAAATGCTTCGGAACCTACATCATGAAAGGATGTAGCGTCCGGAGATGGTCAGTACGATGAGTACTGGCATGCAACCCGAGGGAAGTGGATCCAAAATAATTTATATAATATAATAATAATTAAAATTCAGAAAGCTTCACAATATAAGTTTTTCATAAATGAGGTACGAAATAAAGAATATTTGAAATTCTTAATTTTGAACTATGTAGTTACACCGACATTATGTAACCCACGGGAAATATGGGTCCAGTACTCCCCAACTGGTGGGGCCTCAACCCATGTTAGCCGCATGGACTGAGATAACATAATTGGACAAATCATAACATAATTGAACCTGCATACAACTGCTCAAGGCAAGTATACAGTGGTCATCCATATTTCAGGACAAGACCTCCCAACGTCGGTAAACACGATTTCCAGTGTTGGTCACAAGGACTACACCTTCTCGGTAAACTACATAATTCTCTTCAGGCCCAATTAAAATATTTTTTTTATTACATTCAATCATGGAGCAGTTACAGCTTACAGAGGACATGACCCTTGATAGAAAGATGTAGAGGACGCGGATTAGGGTAGAGGGTTAGTGGGTAGGAAGGTGTCCGTTTTAGCATGGAAGAGTGTTTGCTTGTATCTGTGACTCTTGTTTCTTAGGTAGAGTCTTGTTTGCGCTGTTTTAGTGATTTTTGTGATTTTGAATAACTAGTATAGTGTTGATTTGTGAGTGTCTTGCTTTTTCAGTTATCTAGCGATGTGTTATCCCCTTTTTGCTGTTGGTTGTTATGATTTTTGTTTGTTATTGTTAGCTGTTCTGAGCCGGGGGTCTATCGGAAACAGCCTCTCTACTTCATCTGAGGTAGTGGTATGGACTGCGTACACTTTAAACCCCCCCCCCCCAAGACCCCACCTGGTGGGAATACACTGGGTATGATGATGATGATTCAATCATGGAGTCTTTCATTAAGGCATTAACATATTGGTATAGTCATACCAATAACCTTGCAAGTCACTCTTATCATGCCAAATAATTTTCATTAAACATCTTTTGACTCCAAAATCAACCCTGTCTTTAACATCATAAACATAATCATAATTGAAATCCTCATAACAACTTCAAACCCTTTTAAATAACACAATACTTTCAATGATATAAAGGACGGGGAAAACATTTATACTCCTTATGAAGTTTCAAAGCTTTCAAGAGACTACAAATCATGGATAAAACATTTAACCAATAATAGTTCATTAATTTCAAATAGCCAATTCAGTCTCAACAACCCCAATTAAATATTAAAAATCCATTCTTAAAGAAAAGGGAAAATTTATGTCAAGCTTTAATAACAAAATCCTCAACCCTAGTTTCAAATCACCATCATAATATATATAATAAATAATAATCATAATTTAGAATAATATTTGAAATAGGGAGTGTTCAAACATGCCTTTTTGACGGAAGGAATTTGGGAAAGCTTGAATTCTTGGTCTTGAAGCTTGAACCCTAGCTTGAAATCAATATGAAGGTTTAATTGACTTGGATCCATCCCACAACCCTTGATGACAAATTTGATGAGAAAACATTGAGAAGAAAGTTTAATCATAAATCTTCTTGAAACTTTAGGATTGGGAGTTTGGGGTTTGGGAGAGAAGAGGAATTAGGGATTTGAGAATGAATATAATAGTTTAGGATGATTTGGGGGGTTTAAATATGGATTGGGAAAGTTACATGGGGTGAAAGGACTAGTTTGCCCTTGATTTAATAAGAGAAAAACGTATTTTTGCGTCGGGAAAGGAGCTTCGCACAGCCCAATGCGACACTGGGATAGTGCCTCACTAAAATGCCCATAACTTTTTCTCTGAACTTGGATTAATGAACGGTCAGTTTCGTTGGAAAGAAGACTCAAATACCTTTAATTTGGTAGGTGATAGGACACCTAACTCATTATATTCTAGGAGTAATGGTCATTGGAAGTTGACCCAAGTAAGAATGTCTACTAAAACTTAATTGGTAGGAAAGTTCTCAACTCAATTTTGAGCTAGGAGATTTCTATGATCTCAATTCATCTCCAGAGATGTTCCCACACTAAGAAATTGATCTTCACTCTTATATACTAATATAAATCATAGGATTCGGGTCTATACACGTGTAAAGGACGGTCCAAATTCTAGCCTGAAAGTGTGAGGTGTTACAAGAAATTAACCATAAATGCTACTAGGCTATTTTCAACATTTTAGACTCAATGGCAATGTTGAATTTTTTGAAAAAGGATCATTTTCAACAAATTAACCATGAGACCCCTAAAAGATTATAAGAACTAGTTTCCAAGTGGAGGGTCAAAATGTAAGTCAATGGTTTTGAACCCAAACCAACCCCGCTACTAATCCAAAATCGATGGTTTTGATCTAATGGAACTGTTCAAATCGCCATCTGGCACTCCAAACATTAAATGTTGATCGAAGTCAACTATAGGACTTTTAAAGCTTCTAAAAATCTCATACTCTCCCAAAACCTTCCCAGAGGCATTGGAAATAGTGTCAGCCATCCCCACACCCCAAAATCAACATATAGCTGCTATGGGGAATGATAAAATGGTCAAATCACTTAAAAACTAAAATTTTATAAATCAGGTCATTATAGTATCCACCACTAAAACTCTAGTTCGTCCTTGAACTAAAGGTGTATGAAATACCTGAATCGATAAAGAGCTGGGGGTAGCTACTACGCATTCCAGACTCAACCTCCAAAGTAGCCTCCTTTACACGATGGTATTTCCACTGAACCATAATCACAAGAATATTTCTAGAATGCAACCATCTAACATCCCTAGCTAATATGGAAACTGGCTCCTTTACAAAGGTCAATCTTTCATCCAACTGAATCGAATCCCAATGAAGCACGTGAAACTTATCCGCAACATAGCGCCGAAGCATGGATACATGAAAAACTGGATGAACGGCTGAAAAGTCTGGGGGCAAGGCTAACTGATAAGCTACTTCCCCAAATGTCTGAAGAATATCAAATGGACGGACATATCTGGGAGTAAGCTTGCCCCTTTTCCCAAACCTCATCACACCCTTCATGGGCGACGCTCGAAGGAAAACTTGATCACTAATCCTAAACTTCAAGGCATAAAGCCTGTGGTAGGCATAACTCTTTTAACTTGGGCTTCCCAAAGTCTATCCTGAATCACCCAAACTTTATCCAAAAATTCACTCGGTACCACAGGGTCGAGCCTCGAAAGTCTCAAATCAACCAAATAGGAGATCGACAATGTCTACCATACAATACCTCAAAAGGTTCCATCTCAATACTCGAATGGTAGCTATTATTATAAGCAAACTTTGTTAAGGCTAACTGTTGCTCCCACTGACCTCCAAAGTTAATAACACACGCGTGGAGCATATCTTCCAAAACATGAATAGTCCACTCCGACTGACGGTCAGTCTGGGGGTGGAAAGTTGGGCTAAGGTCAACTTGAGTACCCAACTCCCTCTGAAAAGTCCTCCAGAAGCTAAAATTGAACACTAAGCCTATGTCTGGAATAATAGACACGACCATGAAGATGAGATATCTCTCGAACATAGATATGAGCCAACCTCTCGACACTGAAGGACATCTGAATAGGGATGAAGTAAGATGATTTGGCCAATCGATCTATGATGACCCAAATGTTGTCAGATCTATGAGAAGTACAAGGTAAACCACTCATGAATTCCATAGTGATCCGCTCCCACTTTCACTCAGGAATGGGTAACCTCTGAAGCAAACCACCCGGTCTCGGATGCTCGGCCTTCACCTGTTGACAACACAAGCCACAAGCCACAAAGTCCATTGCATCCTTCTCCATACCACCTCACCAGTAATGCTACTTTAAATAACAATACATCTTGGTCACCCCTAGATGAATAGAATATCTGGAATAATGTACCTCTTCCAAAATCAATCTCATCCATCCACTAACTCTCGGCACACAAAATTGACACTAATCCTTAAAACACCATCAGAATCAAGAGATTCCTTCTTAGCCTTGCAACTCAACACCTTATCTTGAATCACCCTTAAACTAGCATCATCAAACTAGTGAGCTCGAATCTGGATCATCAAAGAAGATCTAACATCAACAAAGGCTAATCCACGTCTAAGTGTAGAAATGTCAAGCCTAACAATCTGGTTAGCCAAAAACTAAACCTCTAAGGTTCAAGGTTGCTCCTGAATCAAGAGATGAGCTAAACTCCCCATACTAGATCCACAACCATATTAGCCTTACCCGGATGATAAAGAATAATGAAGTCATAATCCTTAAGCAACTCAAGACAATGTCGCTGTCTCATATTAAGATCTCACTGGTCGAAGTAGTACTGAAGGATACAATGATCCAAGAAAATCTCATAATGGACTCCATACAAGTAATGCCTCCATAATTTCAAAACAAACACAACTGCAACCAACTCCGAATTATGGGTAAGGTAATTCTTCTCATGAGGCTTCAACTAACAAGAAGTATAAGCAACCACCTTACCCTCCTACATAAACACTGCTCCAAAACCCATACTAGAAGAATCACAAAATATGGTAAAGTCCACGCCCTCCTTAGGCAAAGTCAAGATAGGAGCCGAAGTCAACAACTTCTTGATCTTTTGAAAGCTTGCCTTACAAAAATTCGACCACTAAAAAGTAACCTTCTTCTGAGTCAACTTATTCAAAGGAGCCACAATAGACGAGAAAGAATCTACAAAACATCGATAATAACCCACCAAACTAATGAAACTCCAAATTTCAGTAGGAGAAGTAGGTCTAGCCTAATTATGAATCACTGCTATCTTGGTTGGATCAAGCATAATGCCATTCTTGGTCACCAGAAGACCCAAGAAAAAGATAGAATGCAACCAAAACTCATACTTGGAGAACTTGACATACAACTTCTCATCACGCAATCTCTGAAGTACAGTCCTCAAGTGTCTTACATGATCGGCCTCATTCCTGGAATAAACCAAGATGTCATCTATAAATACAATCACAAAGGAGTTGAGATATGGTCAAAACACCTGGTTCATAATGACTGTATCATGTCCGAAAAGCCATCTTCGAAACATTTAAAGCTCTAATCTTCAACTAGTGATACCCAGATCTCAAATTAATCTTGAAAAACATGAAAGCACCCTAAAGTTGATTAAAAAAATCATCAATACATGGAAGAGGATACTTGTTCTAACCGTCACTTTATTCAACTATCAATAGTCAGTACACATGCGCATAGAATCATCTTTCTTCTTCACAAACAAGACAGGAGAACCCCAACGAGATACACTAGGTCTGATGAACCCCTTACTCAACAATCCTGCAACTGCTTCTTCAATTCCTTTAACTTAGCTAGGGCAATCTTATAAGGAGGATTAGAGATAGGCTTGGTGCCCGGCTCTACATCAATGGCAAAATCAATATCACAATTCGGAGGCATATAAGGCAAATTCGTAGGAAATACATCCATGAACTCTCGAACAACCTTAATAGAATTCATGGGAGGCAATGAGGCAAATCTAGTATCACAAACATAAGACAAATAATACAAGCACTTTTTTTCTACCATGCAACGAGCATGTAGAAAAGATGCAATTCCCTTCAGACCCGAATTAAACATAACCTTCCAAGCTATTCTTGGCATACCCGATGTAGCTAAGGTCACGGTCTTTGAATAACAATCCAAACTATCATGATAGGGAGATAACCAATCCATACCGAAGATAACATCAAAGTCAACCATAGCTAGGATAATCAGATCTACCCAAGTTTCACACCCCACAAAGGTTACTACACAAGATCGGTACACTCGATCCACCACTAAAGAATCTCCTAAGGGGTAAAAACATGAAGAGGCATAGAAAGAGGCTCATAGGAAACATCAAAACTAGAAGCAAAATATGTAGACACATACGAGAATATAGACCCAGGGTTAAATAACACAGAAGCAAATCTATAGCAAACTAGGATAATACCTGTTATGATTACATTAGAGGACTCTTCCTTGGGTCTCCGAGGTAGCATAACACTATCCACGTCTACTGCAGAATTGATCAACCCCGTGACTACCACCACGAGCTCTCCTACCTCTACCTCTAGAACCTCTAGCACTACCCCTACTACTCTGTGAGCCACCTCTCATTGCAAATATCAGAGTAGGGAAAAGCTAAAGCTGAGAGCCCTACTGAGTAGGTCCATACACATGCTGAGGAAAATTCTTGGCCAGATAGCCAACCTCATCACATACATAGCATCCTCTACGACCTGACTCAATCTGAGAGGGCATAAATGAACTAGGACGATTGCCCTGGCCTGGAGAACTAAAATTGGAACCTCCACTAGCATCTTAATACCTGGCTACCTGAAACTACAGAACCTGAAGGTCTACCGCTTGATACTTGCAACGCAGGCTGAACGGTCCTACCATGATAAACACGGGAACCTCTACTAGAGAAATATCTAACTCGAGAGGCATGTCCACTAAACTTTCCCTAACGGTAAACTTTTTAGTGCCTCCCTGAATATCCTGGGTAATAAACTCAGTCCACTTGGCATGCTCTTTAATGCTATGAAAAGAAGCCTCTGAAATAACCATCTGGGCAGTAGCCAACCGATAAAGACCCTCTAGCCCCTTCACAAACTTTCAAATCCTCTCAGACTCGATGGATATACTGGCGACTGAATATCTAGATAAAGCATTAAAATATGCCTCATACTCAATAATAGACATTGAGCCCTGCTCTAAATGATCAACTTATCCCTCATCTGATCTCTCAAGCTGTATGGCATAAACTTCTCTAAAAAGGCCTCAAAAAATGAAGCCTAAGTCATAGCAAGTGAACCCAAAGGCCTATAACTAGATAGAGACCTCCACCAATCCCTATCCATATCCATCGGCTAATAGGTAGTATAAGCAACTCCACAAGACTTAAGAAATCCAAGATTATAACTTCTCCTGGAAGTCAATCAAAAACTCATAGGCATCCTTGTTAACCAATCCACTAAACTTGGAAGGAGGCAAATGAATAAACCTCTTGAAGCTCTTCTGATCATCAGAAGACATCACTGTGCCCAAAGTAACTGGGGGAATAGTAAGTCTGGCAGATAAGGAATCCATACGTTGCGGTACCATAGATTATGGATGTACCCCTAAAGTTGGAATACCATAAGCAAATATCGATACAAATAGCAAAATACCACTCGAAGTCTGAGGAATACCAAGTACACTAAAAGGAACACCCACTAAATGACTCAAGAGGTGAATCAACAGATCCTGAAGCACTGGGGTATCAACTGAACTTTATGGGACCCGAGTTGGCCCTGCACCCGCTATCTAATAGTGATATCTAGTATACTCAACCTTAGGCTCGGGAGAGACTTCCCTAGCACGTCCTATGGCTGGGAAAGCTCCTCGTACCTATCATCTACCTCTAGGTCGACCACGACCTCTGCCTCATCCTCGGACTGGGGCTCCTATATCGAGTGCCAGCTTAGCATACCTAGCATCGCTGGATCTAGTCCTCACCATATGCATAGAAAAAGAATGAAATACAAGTTTAGAAAGTTGGGTATGAACAACCCGTACAACAAGGAATTAAATTAGAGAAGTTTTTCCTAAAGACATCTTATAGTCTCTCGAACATAGAAACAAACGTCTAGGTATCGATCAGCTAGGATCTACTAGAAATACTACTCTTACACTTATGAGATTGATCAACCTGGTGCTCTGATACCAATTTATCACGATCCAAAAATTAAGGTCATGAGGGCGTCTACCTGACTCAACCTTAAGCCAATCGTCCAAAAGGAAACAAAATCATAAAGAAGTAGCTAAAATAGGAATAAATGAGACTTCTAGAAAGAAGTCAAGTCAACACATGTACAAACATAGCGGAAGTCTGAAATAGATACCATAAAAAACCCAAAATTTGGTATTATTAGTGTAGAGCATATAAATACAACTCAGGAAATATGAAAAATACAAATATCTATCTCTAAAAGCAAGTAATGACACCTAGATAGATAAGAGGAGGTATAGAGTCAACTCTGGAACCTTTGAGCATGCTAATATCTCGATCACCAACTCGAAAAAGCACGAACAAAGCTACCGCACCTCATACGCATACTAGGATCTGCACCAAAAAATTATAGTAGGAGTGAGTAAGGTCAACTTGTACTCAGTAGGTATCATATAACACAAGTAAAAAAATATTTGAGGGAGGTTATAAGATGGTCCACTTGTTCGGTCATGTGAGGAGGAGGTGCATAGATGCCCCAGTTTGGAGGTGTGACAGATTGGCTATGGATAGTTTCAGGTGGGGTAGAGCTAGGCCTAAGAAATATTGGAGGAAGGTTATTAGACGTGACATGGAGCAGTAATATTTCACAGAGGACATGACCCTAGATAAGAAGGTATGGAGGATGCATATTAGGGTAGAGGGTTAGTAAGTAGGAGTGCTTCCTTGCTAGTAGGTAGGACTGCTTTGTTTGTAGTCGGGCCAGTGGTCATAAGTGTTATACTTGTGTCTGGTAGATTCCTGTTTGTAGTGTCTTATAACTACTCTGTGGATGTCTTGTTTCAGTTATTATCTATCGGTGTGTTATTCCATTTTTATTTTTGTTTTTGTTTTTGTTTTTATTTTTACTTTGTGTTTTTACTGTTTGGTGTCCTGAGCTGGGGGTCTATCGAAAATAGACTCTCTACCTTATTTAAGGAAGTGGTATAGACTCCGTACACTTACCCCTCCAGACCTCACTTTGTAGAAATACACTAGGTATGTTGTTATTGTTGTTGTATATTATGGTTGCCAAGTTATAATAGTTGTAGTGAAAATTAATTTTTTCATTGGAAAAATTAGATACTTATATGTATTTGAGATATAATATGATAAAGCAGCTGCTATGAGATGAAATTATTTATGTAAATAAATTATGTGTAGTTAGAGATAAATCTGATCAATTCACAGGCTAAAAGAAACGTCGAGGGGATTGAGACTTCATTCAATTTGAGAAGATTAACAATGATGGTAACTCAACCTATGTGATTGTAGATTTCATGAATTAGGTTCATATGAATTAGAACAAGTCATTAGTTAATCAAGTAAGCACTATAAAATAATGTCCCTCCTATAATGTGTGAATATAGTGTAGTGCTGCAAGAAAAAATGAGGGTTGAGTCAAACTTTTAATCCAATTCATATCCTTTATAGGTGGTGTATTGCTCTACAGAATACACTTGATGAATGGACCTATATGAGTATGGAGTGGTGCCACTCCTATGAAATTGTGATAAATTTTTGGAGCACTCATGAATACCCGGACACGCGTATGGCCTCTTAGCGCAAAACCGCGATAACGACAAAGATTATGCGAGTTAATGTGATAGAATAAGACCATGAGCTTACGAAAGAATATTTGGTTCATAGAAGTTCTAAACTTCACAAATTTTTCTATAAGTTTAATCTTACTTTATCTAGGTCTGGTTTATAGTCTCCTCGAAACCAGATTCGATGCATTATACTCATATGTGAAAAAACAAAACTACTTATTTTGTTCTTCTCTTAATTATTGTTATTTTGGAAATATATGGGATTCGTTGGATATTTCAATAAGAATCAATATGTCTACAATCATAATTGTGAGACAATTGATTAAATTTTTGAATAATCTTATGATTTGACATTTGTTTCCCTACATTGAATAGTTTTTATTGGCATTATTAGCTTTTAATTCCTTCATTAACATACCCATTTGACTTAACTATGAATTTAATCTTCAATTGAATTGCCTTCCTAGCCATTTGTCCATTTCATACCATTAGAGTGATAAATGGTGTTTGACCTTTAAAAGACATTAAACCTTGTCATTAACGTTGACTTCTTCAATTATGCTATTGAGATATTTATCATTTATAAATATTCTACTATTTCATTGGAAGAAAAAGGGATACAAGAGACAATAATATTTTTCCACCTAAACAATATTGTGTGGGTGTTGGGTTGTCATATTATAAATCAGTGTCAGTTTCTAGCTCCTAGTTTACACTAGAAGACCTTGTTGAATCCTGGGGCATACACATATATTGGGTGGAATATCCCAATGTTTGACACGCCTCAAGCTATGTAAATTTCCTACAAGTATTCGTGATGAAGTATTTTTCGTAAGATTTACAACAGTGATAGCATTCTGTGCTGGTAATAAGGTAATGGAGCTCTACAGGTTGCAACTGCAGAAGATATTTACGAAAAGCTTGCTCCATGGTGTGGCAGTTGGTTTTGGTTTTGGCTTTTCACAGTTTCTTCTTATTGGTTGCAATGCTCTTATTATTTGGCATACTTCACTCACTGTAAAGAATAAGCACATGAATCTAACTACAACACTCAGACTCTTCACTTTCGGTGTCACACCCATGTCGACACAACATGGGTGTGGATGTGGAATCCATACCCGATTTAGTTAACTGATTTTGGATACTTTGACCAAAATTGAAATGGAAAGTCCACCTAGATTTAATGATTTCTGTAATCAAAACAACAACTAAGGTGGAATTGAAGAAAATGGAATACCTTGTATGTAGAAATTTCTATGTTACTGATTTTCCTTTTATCTTCTTTTAGGATTCTCCTCTTGATTAATTCCAATCCACCGCCCAACTACACAAATCTTATCGGGTTACTAGTGAGAGATAACTACCATTTGTTTTTGTTCCTATGCTTAGATAAACCATTTTCTGGTTAATCCAAATACATTTGCTCTGGAGATTTTGCTATGGAAATATTAGCAAATATCACCAAATGTGACATGTTCTTGGATTTCAAGCAACATATAGAATCAGGTATATAAAGCAAACATTATCTTGCATTGTCAGGACGTGATCAACGAGTTCTTGTGAGGAGAGATGTGAGGAGAGAAAAAAATATATTTTTATGATACAACAACTTACCCGGTGAAAGACGATAGGTAGGGTCTGGGAAGGATAAAATGTGCAGACCTTGCACTTACCTCTACCTCGTTGAGGTAGAGAAATTGTTGTTGTTGAGACTTGATGTAGAGGTTGTTAGCTTATTGTAATAAGATATATTATATATCTTATTTAATTTTAGTGTATATACTAATCTTCTAATCAGTAATTTTAGTGTACATAAATAGAAGATTGAAGATTTTAAGGGTAAAATAGACATTGCATCGGATAAAGGGGGGAACTTGATTATTATTCAAAGTTTAGGAGGGTGTTTAATTTATAAAGCAAAGTGAGGGGACGTAAATGATTTTCACCGATTATAATTGTGAGACAGTTAACTATATTTTTGATTAATTTTTATGATTGACATTTATTTCCCCATGTTGAATAGTTTTTATTGGCATTATCAGCTTTTAATTCATTCATTAACATACCCATTTGACTTAACTATGAATTTAATATTAAATTGAATTGTCTTCATAGTCATTTGTCCGCTTCATACCATTAGTGCGATAAATGGTGTTTGACGAAAATTTTTACAATGGGAGAGGTCCAACCAACGTTAGTTGTGTGAGGCTCCACTCATCTCTTGACACTTGGATAATGGGTCCATTTGCTTAGTTTTGATGCATCATCACCCCCTTCTTCCACCCACCCCTCTTCTTTTTTCATTTTCTTATATTTCTTATTTCTAACAAATAACCAACTCTCAAATTCAATAAAGTAATTGATGTATTTGATTAAAAAAAATGTGATAAATATTGTTTCTATTAAAATAATTGAAACAGTTTTAGAATTAAATATTAAAAATAAACTTATTATTCAATTTTTTATAGTATTAAATTAACTCAAAAAAATTTCAATGTCTTCTCAATTAGTACTAGCTTTTTAAATATAGTATCATATTAACTCAAGCTTATTATAGTCCCAATATTTTTCCAATTTCTTCTTAGTTACTAGCTTTTTCTGTTTTAGTTCGTATATATGTCATCGTTTTCTTGATGAAGCTTAAAGATGTTTTACTGAATCAATCTTATTAATGATGTTTTGAAATTCTAAATTTGGTATTCCTACTTTATGTAGTTATTTAAACTAAGGATATTATTGAAAAAAATAATAAAACTCTTTTGATTTACAATAATGGACAAGTAAAATGAAACATCTACGTTTATTATTATTATTATTATTTGAGAGTGGGTTATTTGTTAGAAATAAGAAAAATAAGAAAATGAAAAAAGAAGAGGGGTGGGTGGAAGAAGGGGGTGATGATGGGTCAAAAGTAAGCAAATGAACCTACTATCCAAGTGTTAAGAGATGAGTGAAGCCTCACATAATTAATGTTAGTTGGACTTCTCCCATTGTAAAATTTTTTGTGTTTGACCTTTGAAAGACATTAAACCTTGTCATTAACCAAAGATTTACGTTGACTTCTTCAACGATGCTATTGAGATATTTTTCATTTATAAATATTCTAATCTTTCATTGGAATAAAAAGGGTTACAGGAGACAAATATATTTTTCCTCCTAAATAATATTGTGTGGGTGTTGGGTTGTCATATTATAAATTTTTGTCAGTTTCTGGCTTCTAGTTTATACTAGAAGGACTTGTTGAATCCTGAGGAGGGGGATACACCTATATTGGTTGAAATATCCTCAAAGGTAGTGTCTGACATGCCTCAAGCTATGTGAATTCTCTACAAGTGTTCATGATGAAGTATTTTCCATAAAATTTACAACAATCTTAAGGATTTTACGCCATGTTTTTATGGAGATTACTAATTACAAAGAAGACCGAAATGAAGCTGAAATAGAGACAAGTGGGATGTTATTTGACTTCTTGAAGATGATATCATCGTGTTTAAATTTACAGTTGCAATTACAGGGAAGGAAAACATATCTTTCTTATGATTCTATTTGATTTGGTATTTTAGTTCACAATTTTAATATTCTAATATATGTCATTTCTCATAGAATACAATGGAGTTTGCCTACAAATGATAAAGTCATGTGCAGCAATGCACCTATTCCTTTTCTTAATGCAGCGGAGTGTGGACTGATTGCCCCCTTGCTGCTGCCCTTGGATTGTTGAGAATTCTAAATTACAAAAGTTAAGCTGATGGAATTACAACCATGTCAGTTCATGAAAGGAAAACCAACATTATGGAACTTTTTCCTGTACTTATCCCTCTTTACTTCAACTAGAAAAACGTGCATGGAACAAAAGGCAAGTTTATCCAGAGAGAATATGCTACAAAAGTTATTATTATGTGTTGAGCTTGTTATTGGGATTCATTTTGTTGAGCGTAAATTATTGGGATTTCAGTTTTGGGTTTCATTTGTCGAGCTTGTTTGTGCTTCGAGGTGTCCAAATCAAGAAGAAGACATACCTGATTTGGGAACTGATTTTGGTACCCTTTTTACACCTAATGGAAACCGGGTTTGGGCCTCAGCAATGGGTAATAGAAGAGGCCCAATACATGCTGCTGTTGAAGGCCCACATCTGTGGGTATACTTTTAATTGCACAATATGTTTAGTTAATGTACTAAATATTATTTTTCCTTTTTAGGTGTACAGAGTAATTTCCTTCCTTCATTTGATTATATGTAATTAGTTTAGGGTTGAGTCATTAACAATAGGTCGACTGTTTTTCCTATAAAAATAGAGGTCTTTGTACAGAATAATTCATTCAGAAATACAAGAGGGAATTTTCTACTCTACTTTATTTATTTTTTACATGGTATCAGAGAAAGGTTTATCTAAATTTTCTTTCATATTTTTACTGTTTATCTCCTTTCTCTTTGCTTTTTTTTTTTTTTCTGAAATGACTAATACTCAAGATTCTCATGTCCAAACTACTGAAAAAAGTGATGAAATCCCTGCAACTAATGCAGTAGATTCATCACATGCTTTCTATATTCACCCTTCTGATTATCCCGGCATGAACTTAGTCTCCACTATCTTTGATGGAAGGAGTTATGGGGGCTGGAGAAGGGTTGTTATCATTGCTCTTTTAGCTAAGAACAAACTAGGATTCATTGATGGATCTCTAGCTGCTCCTACTGATATAGATCTTCAAAAGGCTTGGGCAAGATGTAACAACGTGGTCTTGTCCTAGCTCTTGAATTCTCTTTCAAAAGAAATTGCTGAATTTGTCTTATATTCCAAAAATACCAAAATCTTGTGGTCTGATCTAGAAGACAGATTTGGTCAGGCTAATAGAGCAAAATTATTTTAATTACAAAAGGATTTAAATGTTGTAGTTCAAGGAAATTCAAGCATTTTTGCTTACTTCATAAAAATGAGAAGCTTATGGGATAAATTGGATGCTCTTAACACCTTCTCTACTTGTAGTTGTGAGTGTGAGTGTGGAGCAAAATAAAAAGGAGTGAAAGCCCATCAAGATGAGAGGCTGCTCCAATTTCTTATGGGATTGAATGACACTTTTATAGGGGTTAGAAGTAATATCCTGTTGTCTTCCCCTCTCCCTACTATTGGTCAAGCATACTCTCTTGTAATCCAAGATGAAAAGCAGAGAGAAATTCATGCTACTCCTGCTTATCCAGGAGAATCAGCATCTTTTCTTGTTGGTAATGGAAGAGGTAGGAGATTCGATGAATATAAAAATCAGCAAGGTAATCCCACTAAGAAAAATAACTTGACTTGTAACTATTGCAAGAAAATAGGACACACTATTGATCAATGCTATAAGATTCATGGATTCCCTGCAGATTTTAAGTTCACTAAAATCAAAAGGTACCAAAAAGGAGCTATGGTCAATAATGTTTTTAACACAACAGACACAAATCAGCAGGCAGTGGAGAATCCTGCAAATCCTATGTTACTCAGTCAAGAGAATGTTGCACAACTTATACAACTTTTGAGAAAATGAACCAAAAGACTACAAGAACTCTTGATGCATCTGCAAACACCACTTGTGTAGGTATGACAAAGTCTTTCAATTCACATGCTTGCCTATTTAAAGTTGACAATGATTCATGGATACTGGATAGTGGAGCCTCTGAGCACATGACTTTTAATAAGAATTTCTTCTCTAGTTTCGGTCCTTTGTCTAAATCTATTATGGTGACTCTCCCTAATTCTCATAAAATAAAAGTTACTCATGTAGGATCTGTATATCTTTTATCTTATTTGCTCCTCCATAATGTCCTTTACATTCCTTCTTTCAAGTTCAATCTTCTTTCAATTCATAAATTGGGTAAACAATTTTAGAAATTCATGTTTTTCACTCCTAACAATTGTTTTATGTTGTAAGGCCATTCACTGAAGAGCTGGTGCTTGGTAAATAACAAGGAGGTTTACATGTGTTCAAGTGAACTCAACCAACAGTTCCTCAAAAGAGTCTATCCATTTTCAGTCCAGAAAATCAAACAGCAGATCTTACAAAAAGTCTATCCAGTTTTAGCAATAGTAGTTTATATTTTTCAAATTTAGTAGCATATGTTTCTAATTCTTGTTCCAGTTTCTTTGATTCAAATGTAAAAGAAAAGCTATAGAATTATAGGTTAGGTAATATGCCATTAATTAATATGAAAAAAATTACTCCAATTTCATTGTCTTGTTCAAAATTTTATGCTTCTTGTGCTATTTGTCCAATGGCAAGACAATCAAAGTTACCTTTTCCTTAAAGTATTGTCTCTACTAAATCAAGTTTTGATCTAATTCATGTGGATACCTGAGGACCTTATAAAACTGCAACACATGATAGTTTTAAGTATTTTTTAACAATTGTTGATGATTTTAGTAGAACAACTTGGACTCATCTTCTTAGCACTAATTCAAATGCTTTTCCTATTCTACAATCTTTTCTTTCCATGGTAGAAAGACAATTTAATTCCAAGGTTAAAATAATAAGAATAGACAATGCATTTGAAAATGACTACTGTTAGGTTTATTCTTGCTTTTGCTGTGATGAGAGGATGGGGTCTTTTTCAGTTGGATGTCAACAACACATTTTACATGGAGATCTTAATGAAGAAATATATATGAAATTCCTTACTTGGATTACTGCTCCCTCACCTAATCATGTTTGTTTGTTGAAAAAGTCTATTTATGGACTTAAGCAAGCATCTAGACAATGATACTCAAGGCTCACAGCAACACTCAATTTCAAAGGATTTAGTCATTCTCTAAATGACTACTCTTTATTTTTTATGAAGTCACATAACTCTATTTCCATTGTTGCAGTTTATGTAGATGACATATTATTAACAAGTGATAATGAAGAGGAGTTACATGCTTTGAAGTTATTTTTAGATGCCGAGTTCAAGATTAAAGATCTTGGGATCTTACATTTTTTTCTCGGTTTGGAGGTCATCAAGGAATCACATGGTTTGATCCTCTCTCAAAGAAAATTTATCCTCGATTTATTGAGAGAATTTGATTGTTTGCATTTTTCACCTGTTTCTGCACCAATGGATTCTTCCATCAAATTAAAGGCAAATGAAGGATTTCCAATTCCAGACCCAATTTTGTATAGGCATTTAATGGGAAAATTAAATTACCTGACGCATACATGGTCGGACATTTCATTCACCGTCCAACATCTTAGTCAATACATGTAGGATCCACGAGTCCCTCATTTCACTGCAGCCTTATGAGTCCTTCGCTATCTATTGAAGGATCCTGGACTTGGTCTTTTTATGTCCAGTTCTCCATCATTCGAATTGCTTGCTTTTTGCGATTCCAATTGGGGTACTTGCCCGGATTCACCAAAATCGGTTAGTGGATTTTATATTTCACTTGGGTCTTCTCCTATTTGGTGGAAATCTAAGAAACAAGCTTCAATTTCACTTAGTTCAGTTGAAGCTGAATATCAATCGATGAGAAGGGTAGTTGCAGAACTCACCTGGTTAGTACTTTTGTTTGAAGACCTTACTGTTCCGATCCCTTTATCGGTACCACTTCACTCTTACAGCCTTGCCGCCATTCATATCGCCAAAATTTCCATTTTTCATGAATGTACAAATCACATTTAAATTGACTTCGTCCTTCAATAGTACCTCGCCGGACTAATATCATTGTCATATGTCCAGTCCTCTTCACAGCTTATCGATATCTTCACTAAGTCATTGATGGGTCCTGTGCATCATCAACTTCTCGGCAAGTTCTTTTCGATGAGGAATTGCTTCTCTAATATCCCAAGATATATTCAGAGGTACCTGGCCTCGTTCCTCTTTTGAAAGAAGAAGGCTAGCCGGTCCGGAAGGGTGTTTCTTCCACACCTCCAACTTGAGGAGGGGTGTTGAGCTTTTTATTGAGATTTCATTTTGTTAAGCTTGAATTATTGGGATTTCAATTTTGGGGTTTAATTTGTTGAGCTTGTTTGTGCTTCGAGGTTTCCAAATCAAGAAGAAGACATACCTGATCTGGGAACTGATTTTGGTACCCTTTTTACACTTAATGAAAACTGGGTATGGGCCTCAACAATGGGTAATAGAAGAGGCCCAATACATGCTGCTGCTGAAGGCCCACATCTGTGGGTGTACTTTTAATTGCACAATATGTTTAGTTAGTGTACTAAATATTAAATTTCCTTTAAGGTGTACAGAATAATTTTCTTCCTTTATTTGATTATATATATTTAGTTTAGGGTTGAGTTATTAACAATAGGTCGACTGCTTTTCCTATATAAATAGAGGTATTTGTACAAAATAATTCATTCACAAATACAAGAAGGAATTTTCTACTCAACTTTATTTATTTTTTACATTATGGAGGATAATTGAATTGTTTGTGGTCACGCTAAGAAGGTATTTGACATATTTTATATCTATATTTTAAATGTATTTGTGTGGCAAATTAAGGCTATATACCCCTTAATGTAAAAGAAGATTTGGAGAAATGATAATCCCGCTAAGTGAACAAATTTGAGAAAGTGGATAATATAAACTATGCGGTCATTTCTCAAACGAATCTTGTGGCTAATATATGAAAGATGGGTGTTACAGTTTAGTGATACTAATCATCTTTGTGCTAAAAGAGATGATTTGTGTTCTACACCTAAGTTGAACAAGAAGAATGATTTATATATGTTGGTGATTCTATAACTACTTAAGTTCTTAGAATGAAAAGATTCTTCTTATTAAACTCGCATATTAAAAATATTGGAATTAATAGAGGTGGTGTAGAGGTGATAATATGTCACGACCCGAATCCCATCGAGACGTGATTGGCACCCGACGCCAATAAGGCCCGAGAGAACCAAGCTTTGCTTCTATTTAGTCATATGCATGTCATAGGAAACACTACTATCACATAGAAACATGAAAGGCTAAAATCGGAAAGTATAGGACATATGACGTATATATATATATATGAGAAACTTGGCCGTTGAGGCCATCAAGTCCAGACTTCATCTATCATCTTATACACATACACCCACATACGTCTACAAAAGCCTCTAACAGATGCATTTACCCAAAACCAACTGAAAGTCAGGACAAGTCCCCACTTTATAAACAATGTACTATTTCAAACCATATGCATCACTATGACTCGGAGAAGCCCTGGATTAACTGGAGCTCACCAATGAACCGCAAACAGCTAGCAACCTACTGTGGTGGCCTACTAGCCTGCACCTGCAACATGTAAGGTAAGTTCCCCAAAAGGGGTCAGTACGGAATAAGTACTGAGTATGTAAGGCTCAAATGAAACTGTACAATTCATAAATTTTTCAATGAACTCAGATGCATATGACTAACCAATATGAATAAGTCACCATTTTGTATTTTTGGAAACCATGTGGATTGTTTTCATTACTTTCTTTGCTTTCTTTATCTCAATGCTCAATGATAACAATGTACCCGGGCCCCTACTGATCAGTGGGTCTTTCCATGACTTATCGTCATATTGGGATCGAGTCGAGCTAGGCTTATGCCCCTAGACTTGCCACCCATAAATCAATGTCTTGGGATCGGGTCGAGCTAGGCTTATGCCCCTAAGACCTGCCACCCATAAATCACTGCATCGGGATCGAGTCGAGCTAGGCTTATGCCCCTAGACTTGCCACCCTCGGGATCGAGTCGAGCTAGGCTTACGCCCCTAGACTTGCCACCCATAAATCAACACATCGGGATTGAGTCGAGCTAGGCTTACGCCCCTAGACGTGCCACCCATACTTGATCATTGACCACATATGCATTACTTTGTTCATTACTTTGAGATTGGTACTTTGAGATTTATACAATGATAGTCATAATATCACTTTGAACTTTGGAACATAACATTGGTGGAACCATAGAATCTTTGGAACATTAGTCAATGCATATGATACATATGAATGACATTTGATCAATGCACAAAGAACATGTGATGAACCATAATTGATATCCGAAAATAGGATACCCTTTGCTTATGAGAGATTGATACTTTTGTAGCCATAACATTGTTGGAAAGTTTGGAACAATAACCAATGAGCAAGAGACATGTAAATAAACATTATTGGAAACATAGACTTTGTGGAAACATAACACTATTGGAACTATTGGACAATAATCCATGAACAAGAGACACAAGTATAGGCACTATTGGAATATTGGAACATAGCCTTATTTGAGAGCAACAATTCCACTCCTTCTTTACGTTTCACTCTACATCACAAATACATAATGGAACCAACATTAACCACCAACTACCTTACAAATGCATACAATAACAACAAGTCACATGTTTGGCTTTAACATGTCATTTCCCCTTGATAATATCATTTTCGGCATGGTCATATCAATAATACCACAACATGCCCAACATTGACCAAAATATCATTTATGAATTTATTATTCCAATAATCCTACAATATTCCATACATTGACCAATACATGATAGCCAAGATCATGTCACACCAAGTTCATACTTTACACTTGTCCATCACCACAACATCACAATTATGCCATCAAATTACTTCAATACACCTCACAACAACAAATCGGTCAAAATCCCATAATTTACACTTTTATGGAAATAACAAGTTTCTTAATGTAATCACACCATACATGTTGGTATTTCATCCATACCATGCCTTTTCATCAAACCCACGAGTCATATTTCAAGTTTAATTCACAAGAATGCACATCTTTTATCAAAAACCAAAAGTGCACTATTCAACACCTTGCCACCATAACTACCATGATATACATAACCTCTCATGTACATAATATATTAAATTACAAGAATAAACACTTACCAATACTTGTAGGATGATGCTCTTGCCCAAGAAGTGGACTTAGGGTTTGAGAGTTTGAGAGCAATATTGTGGAAATATCTCCAAAAAGGCATGTGTGTTTTAAGAAATAAAAATCTGATTTGTGGTGGCTTTATATAGGCCCTCATGCTCATCTATATCCATCCAATTAGTCAAAAAGGTTGTGTTTACTTGTCAAACACAAGAATGGGTCATTTGACCCTTTTTGGGCCTCTTATTTTTGGCTCATTTTGGGCTTTAAATTGGGCCCAATAATATATCTCAACTTAGCCCACCAATTTCATTTATAATTCACCACATATCTCATGTTTAAATAATTCCATAATGTCACGACAATATTCTCTTGCGAGATTCTCATTTGTCGTCTCAATCGCAAAAATAGACATTCTAGTCGTCCATGGCTTCTTTGAACATTTTTTTTTGACAATTAGTTGTGTTTCATGGTTTGATCATGTAGAAGTATGTAGGAGTGTATTGAAGTATTTGAAGCTTTAACAATGCTCAAATAACTCCAAAGAACCAAAAGAAACCATCTAAGAATCGACGTAGAATCGCGTTACAAAATGAGCGTGGAAGGGCACAATATGTTGTGCCTTGCGCCACTTGCTGCAAAGCAAGCAATGGTGCGAGATCCTGCTGCCCTCTGAATCAGGTGGCTTGCGCCACACATCCTGAAACAGGGAGTGGCGCAAGTCTTGGTACTTTGCTGAATTTTTCGGCCACTTTTTCCAACACTTGCATATCGTCCAATACCCTATCAAAACACTATAAAATACTTACTGAGTGATATTAATCATCAAGTAAACATGACTCCACATCACCAAATGAGGTTGGAATATGTACGGGGTATTACACAATTTCTCCACGAACTCACAAAACACCTCCTACGAAGGTCTAATCGCATATACGTGGCAAAATTTCAATTTTCTCGTCATTAGCATTACCAACTACATACTTATATCTCTCGACACCCAAGCAAACATTATTCAACATCATCAAGTAGGGTTGGGAATGTACGGGGTGTTACATTCTTCCCCCCTTAGAAACATTCGTCCGCGAATGTTAGTAACATTGTCTCAATGTAACAACTTAAGTTAAAGTGAATTCTTCATATCATCATATACACATGTATCACTTGTAAAGACTTACTTATTCTGACTCCACTTCCGTATCTTGATCTTTTTCTTCCATGCATAACAATTATAAGTACTTTAAAGTTCATTATTTCATGGGTCTCCCTTGTGACTCCTTCTACGTGCTAACTTTTCCAATAGGGCCTTTACGAAAACTACTCCAGCATCTCTTAATTCTTTCACTTATCGATTTATCATAACAATACGTAACAATAAGTACCTTTTTCACATGTGAAATCCCCTGTAATTTGTACATTTCCACTGGCAACGATATAAGATAATCGTCTATACACTTTCAAAGCATCGGATATAAGATACTGCATGAATTGTGAAAAGTTCCTGGACTAGTGCTAATAGACACGCAATTTGCCCAAATTTTTGGACAATTTCCCTTTCTTTCCGATTCTCATTATTTCTTTCATTTTTATTGGTCACACTGTCAAAAATACCTAATCACCTATGGCAAACTTTAATTCCCTTCTTCTAATATCAGCATATAATTTGTATTGACTTTGAGCCATTTGTAGCCGCTGTTATATCACCTTCACTTTCTCTATAGCTTGATGAACACAATCTGACCCGAGCGAAGCAAATTCCGTCAGCTGTAACCCATCCAATTGATGATCTATATTTTCTTTCACATAAAGCTTCGTAAGGTGCCTTTTGATACTTTTATTTTAAGCAATTTCAATAAACCATAGATGTTCATCCCAACTACCTTTAAAGTCCAATGTACAAACTCGTGACATATCTTCAAATGTTCGTATAATGTGTTCTGTTTGTCCATCCATCTAAGGAGGACAAGCCGGACTTACAGCTACCTGTGTACCCATGCTTTACTGAAAAGACTTCCAACACTGTGCAATAAAGTAAGCTCTCCTATTTGATATAGTAGTGAGTGGAATCCCATGTAATCGTACTATCTCCGTAACATACAACGTTGCATAATGTTCAGCTGTATCGGTGGTCTTACTTGGTAGAAATTACGCTGACTCGGTAAGTCTGTTAACTTCCACTTCCAAACTGGAATGATAATATAGTGCATAAACCATACAGACTTCTGATGCCATACTGTCAATTAGTGACCTCTTGGACATTGAGCTACAAGTTCTACAATGTACTTCTCAAGTATCCTGACCAAGACCTCTTTGCTACACCATGGTACATTTTGGTTGCTTCCGAGTGAATGAAATACTGTGAAAGATGTTCTTTTGTTGTAATTCATTTCCTTAACTATACCCAGGACACACAATCTACATTGGCGTTAAAGTACTCCCCCCTTGTGTTTATTCAAATACTTTCGTCGACCCTACTGTACACATATTTTTCCTATTGCTTTTTCCTTGATCTCAAATATCAATGAAAATCCTGCCACATTTGACGCTATACTTCTTTCATCTGGAGTTTCAAGAAACAAAACCCCATATTGCCTCATTAATATAGATTTCCTGGAGCTGGCCATTCATATTTCTACTGCCTTGCAGCTTAATATATCAACTGCCCCATTTGCTTTTCCCGAATGATACCAGATAGCAATGTCCTAATCTTTCAATAGTTCAGGCCACCTTCGCTACCTCTGACTTAAGTCCGTTGGTTTAGAAATATATTACATTTTCTTATGACCAGTATATGTCAACACGAATCCCTTACAAAAAGTGACACCATAACTTTAAGCAAATATCGCAGCTGCTAGTTTAGGGTCATGTGTTTGGTAATAATTTGTGTTCTCATGTGGCAACAATTGTCGTGATGCATATGCTATTACTTTACCATGCTACATCAATATACATCCGAGGCCAACCCCGAAAGCATTACCATACATTGCATAACATTCTTATGCCTTCGGAAGGCACTTACAATTGGTGTAAAAGTTACTTTATCTTTCTACTCTTGGACACTTTTCTCACATGCATCATTTTACTGGAACTTGATTGCCTTGTGTATAAGCTTTGTTAAGGGTGTAGGTATAGAAGAAGATCCTTCAAAAATTCTCATATAATGATCAACCGATCCAAGAAAACAATGGATCTCTGTAAGCATCGTAGGCCTTAGCCAATTGTTCACCATTTCTATCTTTTGTGTGAATACCATCACCGAACATGGTCACACACATATTAAAAAGTGTCTTGAACATCCTATCCATTAAACCCATAACAACTACAGGTGCATTCGCTAACCCAATTGGCATACCAAGAATTCATAATAACCAAACCATGTTTGTAAGATTGTCTTGGGTATATCATCATCATTTATTTCATCATTTCACCATTTTTTTTTCCACAACTACTTAAACAAATTATCAGCTCTGGGGAGGGAATATTTATTCGTAATTGTCATCCTATTTAGTTGCCGATACTCAACACACATTCTCAACGTACTGTCTTTCTTTTGCACAATTCACACTGTCGGGGCCATGCTATGCAATGAAATAAAAATAGATTGAGTGTATGACGTCGTATTAATACTAGCTCACACATCGAGGGATTTATTTACCACCAGAACTGATTGAAGAGTTGGTGGCATCACATCAGTATCTTCCACTCTGACTAAATGACATGTGTATCCCTTAAAGTATATTTTTCCTTGCTTCAAGATGGGGAATAAATTTTTCTCTTGGTGTCCCCACATTTCCCTGGCCATTTAAAACATCCTTAGTTCGACAATCTACTATGGCGCAATCCCATCGAAATTTCACTATTTCCAGCTCAATAAGAGCAACCCGTGTCTCACAACCACAATCAATTAGTATGCACTTGTGCTATACTCTTTTAACTTCAATTGATTCTCCGACTGATGTGTAGACCTCATATGACATAACTAGTAATTCTGGTGCCCGCTTAAATTTTCAACAATTAATGAAATAACATATGCACTTATCAAATATGGGTCAATCAATACATGTACGGTACCTGCAGCTTCGTCAGGAGAAGCCTAATTTTATGACCCGACTTATCACACCAATAATAACATTTGGCATTTCACCTAATTAATAACTTCCGCAGTACTAACACGGCTGACAAGGGGACTTCGGTTGGTTCATATTTTCTACATTCTTGTGCTTGAGACCCTATTGCCCATGAATCCTAAACCTCGCTTCCTTGCCAAATCGATTGTCTGTAAACCCTTGGAATTAAAGTAAACCATTTACTATCGATTAAGGGAATATTGTACTTTCTGATACTCATAATCCGTCGGTAAAGATTTAACAATTGGTCCGCATAAGCCTTTCGGACCCCATATGGAAGACAATGGTCAAATATTATCGTTCAAAATTCCTCCCAACTAGCTGAAAGTACATCAATGCACTTGTCACATGCATAACATCTAGAGCCCTTTTAATGTGATCTATAAGATCCTGTGGGTCTTCATTCATATCCGACTCGGTGGACATGGGAGGGGAGTTTAATTTTTTTCAGAAAATCTCATGTGCGGTAACTAGCTACCTTAGCTGCACCATCATTCCTCATTATTGGGCCAGCTTGCCCATGACATGATATAACAACTCTCTGAGTCAACATATATACTTCATTTCTTACATCCCGTTCAGTGGCATGTATAGGTGGTTCTGCGGATACCTCTCTATTTTTTGGCTAAGAGAGACCCGTATAACAAATTCCATGTCAGCTCCACCTTGACTAACTTGGTCAAGTGATGATTTACTCATTTCTACTTCGGCAGGCATATCAACCTGCTCACCTTTGCACTTATCTTGTCTGATAATCAACATTTGACTATGCAAAAGAAAATCAATGTCCATGTGTGTATATGCGTCCACCTATATCTTTGGATCTATTGTACGATCTAGAAGTGAAGAAAAGAAACAACTCCTAAATGTCCCGTAGCCTCCTGCTTATCAATATGGCGCGCAACACATCCATAAGCAAGACTCTACTCAGACACGGCTTTGTAGACACCCTTAGATCGACCTGCTCTGATACCACTTTTGTCACGACCCGAATCCCATCGAGACGTGATTGGCACCCGACACCGATAAGGCCCGAGAGAACCAAGCTTTGCTTCTATTTAGTCATATGCATGTCATAGGAAACACTACTATCACATAGAAACATGAAAGGCTAAAATCGGAAAGTATAGGACATATGACGTATATATATATATATGAGAAACTTGGCCGTTGAGGCCATCAAGTACAGACTTCATCTATCATCTTATACACATACACCCACATACGTCTACAAAAGCCTCTAACAGATGCATTTACCCAAAACCAACTGAAAGTCAGGACAAGTCCCCGCTTTATAAACAATGTACTATTTCAAACCATATGCATCACTATGACTCGGAGAAGCCCTGGATTAACTGGAGCTCACCAATGAACCGCAAACAGCTAGCAACCTACTGTGGTGGCCTACTAGCCTGCACCTGCAACATGTAAGGTAAGTTCCCCAAAAGGGGTCAGTACGGAATAAGTACTGAGTATGTAAGGCTCAAATGAAACTGTACAATTCATAAATTTTTCAATGAACTCAGATACATATGAATAACCAATATGAATAAGTAACCATTTTGCATTTTTGGAAACCATGTGGATTGTTTTCATTACTTTCTTTGCTTTCTTTATCTCAATGCTCAATGATAACAATGTACCCGGGCCCCTACTGATCAGTGGGTCTTTCCATGACTTATCGTCATATTGGGATCGAGTCGAGCTAGGCTTATGCCCCTAGACTTGCCACCCATAAATCAATGTCTCGGGATCGGGTCGAGCTAGGCTTATGCCCCTAAGACCTGCCACCCATAAATCACTGCATCGGGATCGAGTCGAGCTAGGCTTATGCCCCTAGACTTGCCACCCTCGGGATCGAGTCGAGCTAGGCTTACGCCCCTAGACTTGCCACCCATAAATCAACACATCGGGATTGAGTCGAGCTAGGCTTACGCCCCTAGACGTGCCACCCATACTTGATCATTGACCACATATGCATTACTTTGTTCATTACTTTGAGATTGGTACTTTGAGATTTATACAATGATAGTCATAATATCACTTTGAACTTTGGAACAAAACATTGGTGGAACCATAGAATCTTTGGAACATTAGTCAATGCATATGAGACATATGAATGACATTTGATCAATGCACAAAGAACATGTGATGAACCATAATTGATATCCGAAAATAGGATACCCTTGGCTTATGAGAGATTGATACTTTTGTAGCCATAACATTGTTGGAAGGTTTGGAACAATAACCAATGAGCAAGAGACATGTAAATAAACATTATTGGAAACATAGACTTTGTGGAAACATAACACTATTGGAACTATTGGACAATAATCCATGAACAAGAGACACAAGTATAGGCACTATTGGAATATTGGAACATAGCCTTATTTGAGCTTTCGGAACATTAACCATAAATATGAGAAATGAGATTCACAATTGATCAATGAGTAGGAAATATATGACAATGAACATTGGTAACCGGATATGGAATACCTTAGCACATTTCGGGATAGGACAAGTGACATGTCAATGTGAACACTATTTACCGCGGAAATATGCGGACAAAGTAACCTTACATACCTTGTCTTCCCAATGTAAGTACACAATCAAATATGTGAGAGCAACAATTCCACTCCTTCTTTACGTTTCACTCTACATCACAAATACATAATGGAACCAACATTAACCACCAACTACCTTACAAATGCATACAATAACAACAAGTCACATGTTTGGCTTTAACATGTCATTTCCCCTTGATAATATCATTTTCGGCATGGTCATATCAATAATACCACAACATGCCCAACATTGACCAAAATATCATTTATGAATTTATTATTCCAATAATCCTACAATATTCCATACATTGACCAATACATGATAGCCAAGATCATGTCACACCAAGTTCATACTTTACACTTGTCCATCACCACAACATCACAATTATGCCATCAAATTACTTCAATACACCTCACAACAACAAATCGGTCAAAATCCCATAATTTACACTTTTATGGAAATAACAAGTTTCTTAATGTAATCACACCATACATGTTGGTATTTCATCCATACCATGCCTTTTCATCAAACCCACGAGTCATATTTCAAGTTTAATTCACAAGAATGCACATCTTTTATCAAAAATCAAAAGTGCACTATTCAACACCTTGCCACCATAACTACCATGATATACATGACCTCTCATGTACATAATATATTAAATTACAAGAATAAACACTTACCAATACTTGTAGGATGATGCTCTTGCCCAAGAAGTGGACTTAGGGTTTGAGAGTTTGAGAGCAATATTGTGGAAATATCTCCAAAAAGGCATGTGTGTTTTAAGAAATAAAAATATGATTTGTGGTGGCTTTATATAGGCCCTCATGCTCATCTATATCCATCCAATTAGTCAAAAAGGTTGTGTTTACTTGTCAAACACAAGAATGGGTCATTTGACCCTTTTTGGGCCTCTTATTTTTGGCTCATTTTGGGCTTTAAATTGGGCCCAATAATATATCTCAACTTAGCCCACCAATTTCATTTATAATTCACCACATATCTCATGTTTAAATAATTCCATAATGTCACGACAATAATCTCTTGCGAGATTCTCATTTGTCGTCTCAATCGCAAAAATAGACATTCTAGTCGTCCATGGCTTCTTTGAACATTTTTTTTTGACAATTAGTTGTGTTTCATGGTTTGATCATGTAGAAGTATGTAGGAGTGTATTGAAGTATTTGAAGCTTTAACAATACTCAAAGAACTCCAAAGAACCAAAAGAAACCATCTAAGAATCGACGTAGAATCGCGTTACAAAATGAGCGCGGAAGGGCACAATATGTTGTGCCTTGCGCCACTTGCTGCAAAGCAAGCAGTGGCGCGAGATCCTGCTGCCCTCTGAATCAGGTGGCTTGCGCCACACACCCTGAAACAGGGAGTGGCGCAAGTCTTGGTACTTTGCTGAATTTTTCGGCCACTTTTTCCAACACTTGCATATCGTCCAATACCCTATCAAAACACTATAAAATACTTACTGAGTGATATTAATCATCAAGTAAACATGACTCCACGTCACCAAATGAGGTTGGAATATGTACGGGGTATTACACAATTTCCCCACGAACTCACAAAACACCTCCTACGAAGGTCTAATCGCATATACGTGGCCAAATTTCAATTTTCTCGTCATTAGCATTACCAACTACATACTTATATCTCTCGACACCCAAGAAAACATTTTTCAACATCATCAAGTAGGGTTGGGAAGGTCCGGGGTGTTACATAATATTTGAACCAACTTGATATTTATGAGATCATTTAGAAAAATTCAGTGAAGATTTTATTTGAGTTTGAACAAATATTAATAAAAATATAGTTTGGAAAATGAGTATTGTATGTGTGATTTATTTATTATGGATAATAATTTTCAAGATGAAAAACGTTGACATGATGTTTACTTGACTAATTCAATTGATTTATGGCATGTCAAATCTGAATAAATTAGTTTTCTTTTTATTATATTAAGAAATTACATGCTTATATTTTTTTAGGATTATTTGAATTGTTAGAATTTTGATTATATGTTAATAAATGTTGGCATGTCAGTTTTGTGTTATAGAAATATTATTCCCCTATTTTAAAAGTTTTGAAAGTGTGGGTGTTATAGTATCTTACTAGTGCTAGAATGCATAAATCACATACGCAGCGGAAGCATAAACAAGGGATCACAAACTTACATGTCAACATGATAATGTAAAATAAAAACCGAAATTCATGAAAAACTACATACCTCTTGAAGCTTTCACAAATGATGTTTAGATCCTTGCTCTCCAGGTCTGCTGCCTTCTGCTACTACCTGAATAACCTTTTCTAAACAATACTTGTGTGGACAAGTTTTCTGATTTTCTAAGGATAAAAACGAATGATCCTCTACTGAAAACCCAGCCCCTATTTAATCCTATAACCCCATTGAAGAAGGTAGAGGAAAGGGCAGAACGGTTTTCAGCTATTATGTCACCTTAATGCCACTAATGAGCTGAAAACGTTTTTCAGCCTTAATAATCCATTAAGCACAAAACGTTTTCAGCTCTTATGTCACCTTAATATCACTAATGAGCTGAAAACGTTTTTCAGCTTTAATAATCCATTAAGCACAAAATGTTTTCAGCTCTTTATTTATTGGTATTAAGTCACATTAAGTCACATTCATTCCTTATAGAAGACTAGTAAAACAATATCACTTCTTCCACAAAATCCTTTTCTTTTCAAAAACGTTTAGTTAATCAGGCGTAGCAGGGACCGCAGATTTATTAACTGAGGCTTCCAATCATGATATTAATTCGCAAATGAATGAATTATCATATCATAATAAATTACAAATCATTCCACTAAAAATCTGTAATTGCACTCCTCGATATTAACTTCGAAATCTACCATTACATCTTATTTAACTCCCCATGTTAGAATTACCGACACCAATCAATTAAATCAAATTTTTCTGAAAAATTCAATTTATTGACTAACTCAATCCTATATTACTATGCTTAACTTATTTCACGTGACGGATACTAAATCCACCTGCAGGGTTTACACGTGAAAACTTATAAGCAACCATATAGGGGTGTCTTCTATCTCAAGTCCGAGACATGGTTCTATCAACTAATTATTATTTCACTAAGTGATTTGTCATTATCCAATCTATTAGGAATATATTGACTCTCAATAGAGTCTCACCTTTTAATAGATTAAAATAATAAATCAAACTACATAGATCATAATAATTATATCAAGATTAAGAGTATAAGTACATGTAATGGACTAGAGAAGTTGTTTATTAATATTCAGAACATAAACAAAATGTCTCTACTTGGTCCGTTCAATACATACGAAATGTACTAGCACAAGAAGTTGGAATATTACCACTCCCATAATTAAGATCAAATTATATTTTAATCTTGTGCTACAATCATCAAGATGTTTGTCCTACTTCATCTTTGATTGTGAACTTTAATTTATAACTTATAAGAATCGACAATTTTAATCTTCCATGCATGAGTTAAATAACTCCATGCATAAAATTGCATACTATATAAGTTAAGGACACACATGTCAACACAATGATTTATTTAAATAAAGACTTTATTAAATTAAGAAGATGAAATAAATTGTCTTTACATGGGATGTAAAAATAATACTATAACTTAAACTAACATGGTTAATAGTATATCCTAACAATCTCCCACTTAGACTCATAACCATGCATGAACAATTTTAACACCCATTTCTTCCACATGCTTATCAAAGACCTTCTGAGTTAAGCCCTTTGTAAATGGGTCCGCCAAATTGTTCTTCGACTCAATCTTCAAAACTCTCACATCACCCCTTTGAGTTATATCCCGAATCAAGTGATATTTTCTCTCAATATGCTTACTTCTTTTATGGCTTCGTGGTTCTTTCGAGTTTGCAACCGCACCACTATTGTCACAATAAAGTGTGAGTGGTGCTTGAACCGAAGGAACCACTCCAAGCTCTTTCAGAAAGTTACCGAGCCAAACAGCCTCTTTGGCCGCCTCAGAGGCAGCCACATATTCAGCTTCCATGGTGGAATCAACAACACATGATTGCTTGATACTCCTCCAAACTATGGCTCCACCTCCTAAAGTAAACACATATCCTGAGGTAGACTTTCTAGAATCCTTATCTAACTGAAAATCTGAATCTGTATACCCAATAGGTACAAGATTGTCAGAGTGAAAGACAAGCATGTAATCCCTAGTCCTTTTCAGGTACTTGATTATATGCTTTACCGCAGTCCAGTGTTCTTGTCCAGGATTAGACTGAAATCTGCTAACCATGCCAACAGCAAAGCAAATATCAGGTCTGGTGCACAACATAGCATACATGAGACTCCCTACAGCAGAAGCATAAGGGACCGCCTTCATTCTCTCTATCTCATCAGCCATTTTGGGTGACTGATCCTTTGATAAAGTAATTCCATGCCTAAAAGGAAGGAATCCCTTTTTGGAATTTTGCATGCTAAACCTTGCAAGAATAGTGTCAATATAAAGCGCTTGAGATAAGCCTATTATCCTTTGTTTGCGATCTCGCATAAGCTTGATCCCAAGGATATGAGCCGCTTCTCCCAAGTCTTTCATATCAAAATGCGAGGACAGCCACTCCTTAACAGAATTCAACATGCTCACATTATTCCCTATGAGCAAAATGTCATCTACATACAGAATCAAAAATGCTACTTTGTCTCCTTCCCATTTTTTATATATGCATGACTCATTTTCACATTGATCAAAACCAAAAGTCTTAATCGAATTGTCAAAACAAGTATTCCATGCCCTAGATGCCTGTTTCAATCCATAGATGGATTTCTTAAGTTTACAAAACATGTTTTCATTGCCACTTTCTATGAAACCTACTGGTTGTGCCATGTAAATGCACTCATCAAGACTTCCATTTAGGAAAGCCGTCTTGACATCCATTTGCCAAATCTCATAATCATAACGAGCAGCAATGGATAAGAGAATCCTAATGGATTTAAGCATAGCTACCGACGAAAAAGTTTCCTCATAATCAATTTCTTCTTTTTGAGTAAACCCTTTCGCAACAAGCCTTGTCTTAAAAGTTTGTACTTTTCCATCCACACCTCTCTTTTTCTTATAGATCCATCTACAGCCAATGGGTTTGACTCCCACAGGTGGTTCTACAAGATCCCAGACTTGATTAGAGTACATAGACTCCATTTCAGATTTTATAGCAGCAATCCACATTTCAGCATCTTTGTCCTGTAGTGCTTCGGCGTAATTAAGGGGTTCTGTATTAGGCTCCTCAGGGATTCGATCGTATGATTCTCCCAAGAGCACAAACCGTAAAGGTTTTCTAATAATTCTCCCACTACGACGAACAGTCACTACAGGATCTGCGATAGTTGGAACTAAATTCTGAACACCTTGAACGTCGTCCTGCACAATTGCAGGCTGCTCGACATTACCCTGAACAGTTTCCTCCACAATTGCAGGTTGCTCAACATTACTCCCACTACTTTGAGGTAGTGTAATGTCAAGTGTTTGCTCTTGTGCAACCTCTTGCCTATTGACATTTCTCCCACTACGTTGATGCAGTGGTATGTCAATAACGGTTGTCGGAATATGTTCTTGTTGTGTTTCATTATTAGTTATTCTATTGCTTAATTCCTGTAAAACTAGTTTACTTCTAGGAACATGGTTCATTAAATAGTCCGATTCCAGAAATCTGGCGTTTGTCGAGACAATTACCTTCTGTTCATTAGGACAGTAAAATAAACCTCCCTTAGTACCTTTTGGATATCCAATAAAAATGCACACTTCTGTCCGAGATTCCAGTTTATTAGTTTTCCGTTTTAGCACATGTGCTGGACAACCCCAAACCCGAATATGCCGTAGACTAGGCTTGCGCCCACTCCACAATTCAGATGGGGTTAAAGGGACTGACTTTGAAGGAACCAAGTTCAGAATATAATTTGCTGTTTCTAATGCATACCCCCAAAAGGAAAAAGGCAAATCTGAATAACTTAACATTGATCTAACCATTTCCATAAGAGTTCTATTTCTCCGCTCTGCCACACCATTTTGTTGTGGTGTTCCCGGAGCAGAATATTGAGATGTAATTCCTGATTCTGATAAGTACTTAATGAATTTCGCAGAAAGGTATTCACCACCACGATCATATCATAATGTATGGATATGTTTATTATGTCGCTTTTCCGTTTCTGTCTTAAATTTCTTGAATTTTTCAAAGCATTCAGATTTACGGCGCAACAAATAAATGTATCCATATTTCGAGTAATCATCTGTGAAAGTCACAAAATACTCAAAACCACCTCTTGCTTGTATATTCATAGGGCCACACAAATCAGAATGAATTGATTCTAACTTATTACCGGCTCTATTTCCTTTGGAAGGAAAGGGTCTCTTGGTCATTTTTCCTTCTAAATAGGATTCACAAGTCGGAAGTGCCTCCACTTTCAATGAACTCAAAGGTCCATCAGAAACCAACCGTGAGATCCTATTTATATTAATATGACCTAGACGTAAGTGCCATAAGTAGGTCTCACTCAATTCTGAAATTCGTTTTCTCTTATGTGATTGATTAATGTTATTAAGTTCCGAAGTTTGTAGCATGTTTTGAGACACATCAAACACAAACAGGTCATCTATTCTAGGAGCAGAAATAATAAAATGCTTATTAAACTTAATAATTGCAGAATTATTAGCAAAATAAACATTGTAACCAACATCCATTATTCTTGAAACTGAAAGTAAATTCCTTCGTATAGAAGGAACGTAGAGGACATTATTTAAATTCAAAACTCTAGAACTACTGAACGTAATGGAAATAGTTCCTACAGCTAAGGCTGGTGCTGGTTCCCCATTTGCTTGAAACACGTTGAGCTCATTTTCATTTAGCCGCCGTGTTACCTGAAACCCCTGCAAAGAAGTGCAGATATGATTAGTGGCTCCCGAATCTATAGCCCAAAATTGGGTAGAAATAGCCACTAAAAATGTTTCAACGACATATGAAAAAGAAGTACCTTGTTTCTGCATTTTTGCTATATAACCGGGGCACTGTTTCTTAAAGTGACCAGGTTGCTTACAATGATAGCACTTGCCCTTAGGCTTAGCCACACCACCAGCAGCACCTGGAACCTTACGGGGCTTCTTCTTCTTCTTGTCGCCTTTCGGCTTAGAAGTCGAAGACGAAGGTTTGTCAACCATGAACGCCGCAGGAGGAGCTTGGTGCTTAATGATAGATTTTGCTGCTTGCAGCTCATTCAGCAGTTTCGCTAGGGACAAGTCCATCTTATTCATATTATAGTTTAAGCGAAACTGCTGAAAACTGTCCGGCAGAGTCTGTAGGACCATCTCAACCTGAGATTCCTTATCAATAACCGCACCAAGAATTTCCAACTCGTTCAACAGACTCATCATCTTAAGAATGTGCTCCCTCACTGATGATCCCTCAGCCATTTTAGTGGTCAAGAGGGCTTTCATGGCTGTCTGCTTGGCAGCACAATTTTTCTCACCGAACATCTCTTTGAGAGATTCAAGCATATCGTAAGCAGAAGTCATTGACTGATGTTGATACTGCAAGACATTCGCCATGGAGGCAAGAATGTAGCATCTTGCCATCTCATCAGCCTTAACCCATTTGTCATAGGCCTTAGTTTCATCATCAGTTGGATCAGCGGACCTAATGGGGCATTCTTCAACCAGCACAAATTTGAAACCTTCAGCAGTAAGGACAATGTCCAAGTTACGTTTCCAGTCAACATAGTTAGGGCCCTCTAGTTTATTTTGATTCAGGATAGTGGTTAAGGGATTGAATGAAGACATGGTAAATCTGTGGTATGATCAAAAAACAAATCATTATTAGACATGCTAACAGAATAATTAAATTCATAAAATACACATCACACATATCACCATGCTCATAAACAGTTAGAATCGTTAGGGAAACTTAACCATTTAAGCAAAAATACATGCAATGTGAGACATGCTATCTACTTAAACAAAACAGCACCAACTCAGTTAGAGAGTAAACTGTTAAGTTAAGTTAGATAAAACATCATATTTCACAGAATCTATTGCTCATTGATTCAACATGTAACTTAGTTGGAAAGTTAATACAAGCCATCAAAACAAGAGACACAAAACAGTAATACCCTATACAAGTTTATCCGATGGGGAAGAAGACCTATGTCAACATGTAAACTCATATAATATACTGTAATCAACCATTGGAAACCATAAGGAATGACCCCTATTACCACTGGTATCAAAAATTTAATTTTTTCAGAATTTTTAAATTTTCAGAAAACATTAAAATGCCCAAAAACCCATGAAAACGAAGGAATTTGGCCAAAAAAGGGCCTATGTCATGGAGACGCTGTGAGTCTTGGTCAGTGGGTCATTTCCAATGAACCTACCAAATTTCAGGCCAATCGGAGTTCGTCAAAAATTGAAAAACTCCAAAACCGACCAAAATGGCATTCATAGACCAGGCTGCTTGCGAGGGTCAGCAGGGCTGCTCTCGCAGCTTGGCCTTTCCACTACACCACTTGTTTAGGCTAATAAACAACCAAGACAGTTGGGAAACTTCATAAATCAGTACATATTTTTCCTCAATGCAAAAAATCATTTGAGACAGTTATCGGCAAGGCTGTCAGCGAGGGTCACATGGACTGTCTAGACAACCTTGCCTTGACACCATACTGCTCGTTAGAGCATGTAAGTTATGACTATAGTTGGGCATAGGCATAACTTGAAACATAGTTACCCTTAATCCATTTGGCAATTATGGAGAAACCATTCCAGAAAACAAACATTTCATTGTGAACAATGATTTCCAGAAAACAAATATTTCATGGAGAACATGTATTTCCAGAAAAACAAGTGTACCATAAATTCATAACACATGATAGTCATATAAACCAAAATAGATATATGAAAACATGAAATTTCAGGTACAATAACATCAACATGATAAACAGCCAACAACATGATTTTATACAACTGTTGAAACTAACAAAAAATATGTATAACAATCATGAATTTCATATTACATTATCAGTGAGATGTAAGATGGCTCGTGATACCAATTGCTAGAATACATAAATCACATACGCAGCGGAAGCATAAACAAGGGATCACAAACTTACATGTCAACATGATAATGTAAAATAAAAACCGAAATTCATGAAAAACTACATACCTCTTGAAGCTTTCACAAATGATGTTTAGATCCTTGCTCTCCAGGTCTGCTGCCTTCTGCTACTACCTGAATAACCTTTTCTAAACAATACTTGTGTGGACAAGTTTTCTGATTTTCTAAGGATAAAAACGAATGATCCTCTACTGAAAACCCAGCCCCTATTTAATCCTATAACCCCATTGAAGAAGGTAGAGGAAAGGGCAGAACGGTTTTCAGCTATTATGTCACCTTAATGCCACTAATGAGCTGAAAACGTTTTTCAGCCTTAATAATCCATTAAGCACAAAACGTTTTCAGCTCTTATGTCACCTTAATATCACTAATGAGCTGAAAACGTTTTTCAGCTTTAATAATCCATTAAGCACAAAATGTTTTCAGCTCTTTATTTATTGGTATTAAGTCACATTAAGTCACATTCATTCCTTATAGAAGACTAGTAAAACAATATCACTTCTTCCACAAAATCCTTTTCTTTTCAAAAACGTTTAGTTAATCAGGCGTAGCAGGGACTGCAGATTTATTAACTGAGGCTTCCAATCATGATATTAATTCGCAAATGAATGAATTATCATATCATAATAAATTACAAATCATTCCACTAAAAATCTGTAATTGCACTCCTCGATATTAACTTCGAAATCTACCATTACATCTTATTTAACTCCCCATGTTAGAATTACCGACACCAATCAATTAAATCAAATTTTTCTGAAAAATTCAATTTATTGACTAACTCAATCCTATATTACTATGCTTAACTTATTTCACGTGACGGATACTAAATCCACCTGCAGGGTTTACACGTGAAAACTTATAAGCAACCATATAGGGGTGTCTTCTATCTCAAGTCCGAGACATGGTTCTATCAACTAATTATTATTTCACTAAGTGATTTGTCATTATCCAATCTATTAGGAATATATTGACTCTCAATAGAGTCTCACCTTTTAATAGATTAAAATAATAAATCAAACTACATAGATCATAATAATTATATCAAGATTAAGAGTATAAGTACATGTAATGGACTAGAGAAGTTGTTTATTAATATTCAGAACATAAACAAAACGTCTCTACTTGGTCCGTTCAATACATACGAAATGTACTAGCACAAGAAGTTGGAATATTACCACTCCCATAATTAAGATCAAATTATATTTTAATCTTGTGCTACAATCATCAAGATGTTTGTCCTACTTCATCTTTGATTGTGAACTTTAATTTATAACTTATAAGAATCGACAATTTTAATCTTCCATGCATGAGTTAAATAACTCCATGCATAAAATTGCATACTATATAAGTTAAGGACACACATGTCAACACAATGATTTATTTAAATAAAGACTTTATTAAATTAAGAAGATGAAATAAATTATCTTTACATGGGATGTAAAAATAATACTATAACTTAAACTAACATGGTTAATAGTATATCCTAACAACTAGAGTTATATCAAGTGAACTTTTTAAAGTGATATTTAGCTTGGTCTTGTTATTTAAAATAATTTTGAAAATTAAGATGAAGTTTTTGATATTTTGATGTACAAATTTGTATGCTACATACAAAATTTAAAACTTTCACTATGGAAAAGCTATCCCTATCTATATATATATAAAAGAGGGTCATAGCCCCGCCTACGTGGCGCCCTCACAATTCAAGCATTAATTTAAATTTTCCGCCGTACTTTTAGGTTTTCTTTCTACTTTCCCTCGTAACTCTTGCGTCTCTTCGGTGACAGCCGATAAAAACACAAGGCAAACAAATCAGTCATCGTGTTTTCCTTTTGACAAACCATACGTCGCTTCTCAAACCTCCCTTTCTTCACCTTTCCCACTGCATTCGGTCGGAAATTATCGACAAAACGCATTTGTCACAGTTAAAAATCCTTTCGATTTGATTTCAGTGGTAGTCATCGAATTGCCTGATCGAGTCTCTATTGCTTGGAAGTCTTGGAGGATGACAGATAAACAACCTTGCAAATAACTACGGACAGTTCATGACTTTGCATGTCCCTTTTATTTTTTTTGTTTCTCAACTGTCATAATTTTTTCACCACTCCATTTTGTTGCTATTTTATCCTATACAATTTGAGAGGATCTCTAAATATTGACATATGAACATGTGAAATTTATCCAAATAGAGTATAGTTGTTTGAAGTTTTGGTCAATATTTTGATGTTTAGTTTGTCACTTTACGTTATCTACTTCCTACGTACTTTAAGGTTTTCGTATCTTAGATATTGGTTAATCATACTATATGTATATGTATAGATGTGGCTGAAATACGTAACTCTTGCTATCTCATGCTAATGTTGTCACAGAATATGTTTTCTAAGCTCGGACAAGACAAGGATGAACAACAAAGGAAGAGACATGAGATTAATTGGTATCGAGATCATCCATTCAGTAACAAATTTGATTTTGTAAGCATTCTTTACAAGGCTCACACATGATGGATGTCTTAATTTCTCAAACTGCCTTTCTTAATTATCCCCTATTTACACATTTAAGTTCATGGGATAAACTATTCATATTAAGTATTCGGGTAGTGAAGAAAGATTGTAGGTTTTGAGCATGAACTTTTACTAATGAAAAATTGAGTTTATGTTTTGCGATGTCGGTTAATCCTTGCACGTACTTGTATTTATCTGTTTTTGATAATTTGTAGATTATATGATAATAATTTGTTTTTGATCTTAACACAATTGGTTTTGGTTCCTTAAATTAAACTCTATTTTGTTAAATGGCTCACTTTTAATGCTCTATTTGAGAGTTAAATGATACATCATCATATATATACATGGTGGTTATGTTTGTGTGATCTCCATGTATATGAATAATTTTTCAAATAATGGTGTCTGGCCATCTTTCATGCCCTTTTTTTAAAATAATTTTTTCTCATGTAGTCTTCATTTAGGGTAGAGCTGTTCCTACATTGAATTTATATGATTTTGGATTTAAAATAATTGTACTGTTAGTGCTTTTGGAAAATATTATTTGTAATTCTATTGCAATATACTTATGCGATACTCTGTATAATTGGATTATTTGATTATGCTAATGTTTACTAATTCACAATGTGGGAATGTCTCTTTTTTGGTAAATAAAGATTCTAATAAGGAGGTTATGTGCAAGTACTCGACGAAAATTGACAGAACCGAGAATTTGGACACTCAGTCCCAAATCTCTACATCTTTAAACAACATACTATTTCTAATCTCTATTATCTTCTAACATAAACTATGTATAGAACCTTGAGGTTTCCAGTCTGCTTTTCAAAGCAGGTTTCATGCTTTCTCTGCCAAAAATATCTTGAATCACTTGCCTAGCTATATCACCCTTACACATCCTGTGAAAGTCACCCTATACACCTTAGTTGTAACAGATCTACCCTTCATCATAATACTCTATTCTTTTTGCCATTTTTGAATGTCTTGACAGAAGAAAAAATCACAAACTTTTAAAAGTTTGTGAAGAGACTTATTTTTATCTCCAGTTTCCTTTGGCTATTTTAATTACTTTATATCTTGGCTAACCAGTAACATATGCAGAATAGCTTTATCAGTTTCTTTTGGAGGCCTCCAGTATTACGTCAGAGAAGGTGAGATTTATTATCTGTATGAACTCTCTATTATGCGTAACTGCATTTGTTTTTTTCTCTATGTTTGTTATCCAAATTAATGGTATATATCTCAATGTCTAATATTTCAGATAAGTTGTATTTTATGAAGTAATGAGTGGAATAAAAAAGTTTAAGGTTATCTTATAAGAAACATTAGAGATGTTTTAAGTGTTAACCTTCTTTTGTTATTAACATGAAGATTGGAAAGCTTTTACAGAGCAAAAGATCAAAATTTCTATCAAATAAATGAGTTTTGCCTTTAGTTCGATGTTGTAAACCTGCAAAACTAGGGACCCATCCTAGCTTGACATCTTAATACTGTTGATTGATTTTTTGAGTTTTTCTCTATGTGTAGTTCTTTTACTGTGTAATTTTATGAATGTTTCTTTAGTTTACCTTTTTTGTTGGTAGAAATTGGAATATCATAGGCCTCAAAGAATATTATAAACTACTTTCCATCATAGACACAACTGTGCACCATGAGATTATGTATGTTCTATGTTTTTGCCCAAATGTTATTATCTTTCTGCTATTAGAAAAGAGAGCAGAGACTATATAGATGAAGTATTAGTTTTTGTAATTATTCCTTAATGAGTTTTATTTTATCATTCACCTGATATTGAGTACTCAAATAATTAAAACTTAATGTTTGCGTTTAAAGGAGTGATGATGGCTGCATTAAGCTTGAATAAAATCTGAAGAAGTGAGTCGTTGAGTTGTCCTTCTATTTATGTGGAACTTGATGATGTATTCTTTAACGTCATCCTGCCTTCTCAGAATTTACAGTTTGGTCAGTAACTATGCGACTTTGTGGATAACTGATATAGATTGATGCTTGCTTGGTTCCTATCAACATACAAAGGTGCGACGTAACATTTCTTCCTACTTCTTTGTGTTGGTTCCTTTATTTTTAATATTTAAAGACTAACTTAAAAGTTTGCTGCTTATCCTGATGAAAAATAATCATTTTTGTCACATTTCGAAGCTATATGCTCGAGGTAGTGTCTCTTCAAAAGTTTCAACTTCATCAAATGTATCTACAAGTTGTCCATCTAGAGTTGAAGTAACATCCCGATTAATTAAGTGTTAAGAGTACATTCTCTATGCATTCAGTGCTATTTTTTTCCCTTTCTTTATTAGCTGTAAAATAATATGAGAAATGATGACACTAATTATATTAGGTGTTGTTCTAAGTGTTCCTATATGCATATTAAATGTAGTAGTACTGATCGTATAGCTTTCCCCCCAAATTAAATTGCTTTGACCAAGGGAATGATGTAGTTCATCTTTTTTGTCGTGTATTATACCCAGACATCTAATCAAAAAGTTTCAATATATTTTAATGGCTTAACTAATTTTAATTATACCATCTAATGTATTTGCTTTATCGAGTCCTCTTCAGCAACAAATATGATATCACACTTGGAAGTTTGGCAATAGTTGTGCAAATATCACTTCTTGCTGATGAGGTTTCTTAATTTCATGTTTTGGCACTTGAAACAAGAAACAAAAGAGCAAAACAGAAGAAGCTGTAGAAGAAACAGATTGTTTAACCAACTGAAGTTTTTTTTCCTTTTGATCTTTAGGATTATAACGACGACTTACTTAGCTAAGTGGGGTCACCTGAAAGATTTGCGTAGAACAATAAAACTTAATGAACTAGCTTTAGAATTTGGGATCCAACTGTGACACTCCTTGAAAACTATCAAGAGGTAAGATTGGTTTCAATTTTTGAACAATCAACGTGTATGAATAAAACATGTACTGAATTAACTGTAATTTCTTGTGCAGACTCATGTTTTCAGATCGAAGTCTGTGACGTATGCTTCAGTCCTTGCAAACTACAATCAAGATTCTTTTGCTACAGTGGCCTTTGGGAATTGGCGTTAATACTTAAAGGTGCACCTCTTATTCTATTTTCATTCGCTAGTAACCAAAGAAACATAAACAATGACACCATACGTTGTGAAAGCTCTTCGGCTGAGACTAAAATATGTCATGCTTTCCTTCATCTCAATGGAATCTCTTTAAGAATAGCATCTGAACTTATCATTTTTCACAAAATTCAAGCTTATTATATCTTCGTGCTATCTTTTTCCTTTATTTCCTACAATTACTCCTTTACTTTTCAGTATTGAAAAAATTACATCACTTCAATATTTTCATTTTGCTATTCGTGTTCACTTTTTCATCCGCTTTAACTCCTGCAAATAAATTAAGATAATTTATAGTTTCTTAAAAACTTATATTTTTGGGTTGTTTAGTTCATGGCTATTGTTCCTGCAATCATCACTCGAGACCTAGAGTATGTGTAAGCCCGATCCTTTTTCATGGATTTACTCTTAAAATTTATAAGAAAGTGAGATATGGATGTTGGATTCTTCCTTCTTCTATGTTCTTATGAATTGGTGTTTAGCATGAAATTAGTATTAAGAAAGATTTTCTTTTTGATGTGTGTTATATAGCTGACATCCTTTTTGCAGTTCAATTTGAAATTTTTTCCAGTTCATCTTCTATAGATATTCAATTACATTTAAAACGTAATTTATATCGGTTAGATGTTTTCCGTTTTCAACCCTTAAAGTAGTTATCTAATTGGATTCAAATCGAAAACTATAGCAGAAATGACATTTACAGTGGTTTAATATATCTTCAATTATTTGAAATTGGTTCTACCTATGGCTTTAAATTATCTAACATGATTGTGAACATAAAATGAATAATATTTCAATTAGCTTATAGCTTGCTCAACTACTCGAGGCTTATAGGAATCCTTTTTTCAGATCCTTGATTTTTTTGTTCATCTTCTATAACTATTACAACATCAGGATTACTCTAGGATAGAGAGGTACAAAGTTCTTTCTACTAAAGTATGGACTTTTATACTATGATTAGTAGTCAAGTGAATTTTTTTATGTTGATTTCTTTACCATTTTTTACTTCTGTTGTTTTTGGTTTTTTTTGACAAATTTTTCCTGTGACAGGAATAATCAGAAATAATTTAGTATAGGCAATTGTAAATAATTTGTTTTACATTTGTGATTCACTTGATCTGTACATTTCATTTTATATGCATATAAATGACTTTAAATTTCTTTTATACTAGGTATACAGATGTTGCTTCATGAGGGAGATGAACTGCCAATATCGATATCAACTTTTTGGTTCTCTTTGGCTTAAACGAACTAGATAATGATGAAGCAGTTACAATAGATAACTTACAGATTAGTACTTTCTAATTTCTATGTAGATCTTTCACAATGGACAATTTTTTTTGTTATATTATAACTATTCTAATGAATTGAACAATTTTTCAAAAAAGTGAAGACAAATGAGTTTCATATGTGTACAACATCTAAAAGGTGCGGATATTAGAAAATGATTACGAATAAGGTTGTTTACCACCGCGCGAAGCGCGGGTAATTTGCCTAGTTTTGAAATATTTAAAAGTATGGGGGTGGCTTGCTAAGGTTGTTCTATTTGATTTTGAAAGAAGCAAAAGAACGGTATAATATTTTTGGTTGCATGTTTATACTAATTATAAGTGTTGCATATAAAATTTGTGTTTGTTAAGAGTGATAATGTTTTACGAGGCTTTTGTTGTTCAAGATATTTTTTGAAGCTGAGGGAGTATTATATTGTTATTTCATTTCTTGGAGCATTATTTTGAAAAGAAATAACTGATGATAAAGTGTTATGGTGAATGAATATTTGTTTTTCCAAAAGTGTACCATGACACAATGTGTATTACAAATTACTAGTGATTATGTGTTTATTATTGGTGGGTGGGTGTCACGATCCAAAAGTTGAGGTCATGATGGCATCTACCTGACCCATCCTTGGTAGATAAGTCAATCGGCCAAAAGGAAAGAAAATTGAAAAGAAGTAGCTAAAACAGGAATAAACGAGACTTCTAAAATGAAATCAGGTCAACACATGTGCGAACATAGTGGAAGTCTGAAATAAATACCATAAAACACCCAAAATCTAGTGTCATAAATGTAGAGCATCTAAATACAACTCAGAAAATACAAAAAATACAAATATCTATCTCTGAAAGCAAGTAAAGACATCTAGATAGATAAGAAGAGGTCTGGAGTCAACTCTGGAACCCTTGAGCATGCCAGTACCTCGATCACCAACTCTAACAAGCATGAACTCAGCTGCTATGCCTAGTACTCGTACTTGGATCTACTCTGAAAGGGTATAATAGGAGTGAGTAAGATCCATGTAACACCCCGTACCTTCCTAACCCTACTTGATGACATTAAATAATGTATACTTAGGTGTCGAGAGCTATAAATACGTATTTGGTAATGTTAATGAGGGGAAAATTTGGAATTTGGCTTCATATATGTGATTAGCCCTTCATAAGAGTTGTTTTGTGATTTCGTGGAGCATTTGTGTGATACCCCGTACACATTCCAACCTCATTTGGTGACTTCGAGTTATGTTTACTTGATGATTAAGATCACTAAGTAAGTATTTTGTAGTGTTTGGATAAGGGATTGGACGATATGCAAGTATTGAAAAAATGGCCGAAAAATTCAGCAAGGTATGAAAACTTGCATCACTACCCTGTTTCAGGGGGTGTGGCGCAAGCCACTGATTCAGAGGGGGTGCAAATCTTGCACCACTGCCTTGCTTTGCAGCAGTGGCGCAAAGCACAAATATTGTGCCTTTCCGAACTCGTTTTGTAACGCAATTCTACGTCGATTCTTAGATGGTTTCTTTTGGTTCTTTGTAGTTCTTTGAGTGTTGTTAAAGTTTCAAACACACTCCTACATACTCCTACATGATCAAATCATGAAATGTAAATAGTTATCCAAAATGTCCAATGAAGCCATGGGCGACTAGAATTCCTATTTTTGCGATCGAGACGACGAATGAGAATCTCGTAAACGAATATTGTCGTGACATTATGGAATTATTTAAACATGAGATATATGGTTGTTTATACATTGCATTTGATGGGCTAAGTTGAAATAAGTTATTGGGCCCAATTTGAGGCCCAAAGTGAGCCAAAATAAAAGGCCCAAAGGCAAAATGACCCATTCTTCCAATATTTGACCAAGTAAACATATCAATTAATGCCAATTGTGGCTAAGGATGACTTGGGGTCTATATAAAGGCCCCAAAATCAGATTTTATTCCCCAAAGACTCTCATATCTTTTTGGGATATTTCTCAAACATTTCTCTACTCTTCCAAACCCTAAAGCAAATATTTCCTTGGGACTCTTTGGACAAGATCATCCTATTCCAAGCCTTGGTAAGTATTTATTATCATGGATTAATATATTATATGCATGGGAGAGTATATTAAATCATGTTGGTTATGTTGGTAAGATGGTGAATAGTGTATTTTTGCTTTTGGTGGAAGATGTGCTATCTTGGTGATTTGAACTTGAAAAGAGACTTGATGTCTTAATGAAAGAGCATGGTATGGATAAAATATGAACATGTATGGTGTGATTTTGTTATTAAACTTGTTATTTTTCTAAAAGTGTAAATTGTGGAATTTTGGCCGATATGAGCTATGAGGTGTATTAAGGTAAGTTGATGGATTATTTGTGATGTGGTGTGGATAAGAAAGTGTAAAGGAGAAGTGTTATGGTGAAATGTATTGATTATCATGTATTGGTCAATGTTGGGAATATTATGGGATTTTTGGAATAATAATTTCTTCAATGGTTTTGTCAAGGAGAAGTGGCATGTTTAAAGGCAAACATGTAACTCATTGACGTTATATGCGTTTGTAAGGTAGTTGGTGGTTAATATCAATTCCGTTGTGTATTTGTGTTGTAGAGTGACACATAAGGAAGGAGCGGGATTATTGTATGCGCAGTTAAGATTGTGTATTGGTATTGAGAATACAAGGTATGTAAGGTTACTCTTTCCGTAACCTTCTGCAGCATATAGTATTCACCTTGTCATGGTAGTTACTCCTTTCCGAAATGTCCTAAGGTATCTTATCTCAAGTTATCATCTATAATCATGTATATTTCATTCTTGGTCTATTATCATTCATGAGTCACATAACTATGAACATGATTTCAAGTCCCAATAATTTATATTCAAAAGTTCCCAAAAATGAAGTAACCATTGATTGAGCTATTTCAAAGATTTAAGAAGTAATGTTGTAAAGAGGAGAGATGATTCATGGGTGGTATCCCAGGGGTTAAATAACCTAGCATGGATCGATCCCAATATTTACTGATGGTATCCTAGGGGTGAGAAAAACACCTAGCATGGGTCGATTCCTCTACGGGTGGTATCCCAGGGGCAAGGAAAAGCCTAGCATGGGTCGATCCCGATTACTATTGATTACCCACTGATCAGCTTAGGGCTCGGGCATTATATGAGAGGATGGACGAGTAACGAATGAAGGAATGAGTGAATAAATAATGAGCATAAGAGTAAAGGAAGTAACGAATGAAGTAAATGAGTGAATAAATAATGAGCATAAGAATAAATATGCAGATTGGTGACTTATCCTTATTTAGTACTCATTTATATTTGATTTCATTGGAGTCTTTATGTATCATACAGTTTCATGCAGCCTTACATACTCAGTACACTCTTCGTACTGACCCCTCTTGGGGGATTTACCTTACTTGCTGCAGGCGCAGTCACTAGTAGACCTCCCCAGTGAGTTACAGGACTCCTACTGACTTTTGGTGAGCTCCAGTTGATTCGGGGCTTTCCGTGTCACAGTTGTATATGTGTTTTGGTATTGTAAATGTTATGTAAAGCGGGGATTGTCCCGAAGTTAGGTCGGTCATGTATGTACTCTTATTAGAGGCTTTTGTAGACGTACGTGGGTATGTGAAGTAATGTGAAGAGAAGAGATGTGTGTCGTTTGACTTGATGGCTATGTCGGCCAAGTTTCTCATATGTCTATATATATATCTTACATGTTCCATGATTTTCGATGTTAGCCTATTATGTTCTTATGTGATGGTGGTGTTTCTTATGGTATGCGTATGAATGAATGTAAGCAGAGTTTGGTTCTCTCGGGCCTTGTCAGCTACGAGTGCCAATCCGTCCCGATAAGGTTCGGGGCGTGACAATCCACTTGTACTCAGTAGGTATCATAGGCTGACTGAGCAAAGTAGAAAATTACACAAGTAAAGAAATACTATGAGCACGTCACCTACAAATAGAAAAGTTCCCAAACAGTATCTCACACCATCTCCACTAATAGTTCTAATATATGTACTAGATCAAATAGAAGCAGGTATTCACGAAGGTACATAGAAACTAGTTACACATCAAGAAACACATAAAAAAAACACAGAAGATGCATTTGCAAATTCAGCGCAATGAATTATGAAGTAAATAGTTTGAAAGTCATAGCATGACTTTTTGTATACACTTATCGAGCCTCAGTGCTCCCAAAATAGGACCTATAGGGGGTTCGCAACCTGTATACTATCTCAAAATCTCAACCGGATTAAGGTTTTTATGAAAATATATCATTTTCTTTCAAGACAGTGTTCCTCAATAGTACCGATATCTCATGAATGTGTATGTATGAAATGAGGATATAATGCTCACAATCAATCAGTATAAAGATAACAAATTTATTCAATACGTGTATAAGTGAGCTCAGAAATCAACTCAATATGTCAATATTTTATCATATCAATTCTAGTTTGGCACCATTGGAATGAATATGCATGTAAGACATCATTAATATCATATCAACATTTAACTCGGGCATTTCGATCATGATAAAGGCAAACAATGCTCAATAAGGCCTATAATATCTATTCAAGCCGCCGCACGGGCATCACATTAAGAATAAAGGTATTTAGCTACATAAATAAGGCCAATGATGTCAAATAAAACCCCCACATGGGCAACACACAATATATGATATCACAAGTCAATAACAATAAGAATATAAGCCCCCACACGGGCACATAACATTAATAATAATCTTGAAATACAACTCTCATAGTAATTTTTCCCAACCCATAGCATGCTTAAATTATTTATTAACTATCCATCCTAGTCTTAAGAAAGTTAAGCCATAACCTACCTTGAAGCTTCGAAATCCAAGCCAAAAGTCCTTCAACACGGAGCCTTTCCCTTTCGAATGGTCTTGGAATCAACTAAAACTTATAAACATAACATCTACGTGTAAAAACAAAGCAAATGATACCCATATTGACTATTTTTAAGACAAGTCCACAATGGGTTAGAAAAATGTGTTCGAAAATGAAAGGGGTAAAACCAGAATTTTATTTTAGAAACACATTCCCCAAGGTTATAGGAGTCCACAAATGCAAACCCACACAAAAAAGAGTTAAAAATGAGTTCCAAATCGAAGAAAAATCATTTTCAAGTTTTACCAGCAAACCCCCCAAAAATTCATTTCAAAATCAAGGTTAAAAGGTATTTTCGAAGATATAATCAATAGGAAATAATGAAATGATGAGTTTAGAGGTTACCCACATGAAAAATGATGAAGAAACCCTAGAAAATTGCCTTTCTCGAAACTTGGAGGTCCAAAAATAGAGAAAAATTGCTAAATTGAAGTATTTAAATTGTTCTGTGAACAGTACCTCACGAACACGGTCAACCCTTAGCATTCGCGAGGGTAAACATTGACCAGGACAAATAAATGGCCTTCGCATTCGTGGCTAGGGCTTGGCATTCACGAAGGTCCATGACCCGGACCCTCGCATTGGCGACTGACCTGTCGCATTCACGAAGAAGGCATGACCCAACCCGGAACACAATTGTTATCCGTGATCGCGGCTTCCTCATTGCAACCGCTAAAAAGGAAGATATCCTTCTCTACGTTCACGGCTAGAGGCCCGCGTTCGCGAAGAAGGAAATGGTTCTGCATGAGATTTTGCAAACCATTTGATTTTGAAAGTTTGAAATGTCTTCGAATGGACCCTCAAAATCCATTCGGGACCTTGTAGAATTAAACCATAAATGCTACTAGGCTATTTTCGACGTTTTGAACTCAATGGCAACGTTAGATTTTTGAAAAAGGATTGTTTTCAACAAATTAACCCCTAGACCCCTAAAAGATTGTAAGAACTAGTTTCCAAGTGGAGTGTCAAAATGCAAACTAAAGGTTCCAAACCCGAACCAACCCCGCTACTAGTCCAAAATCGACGTTTCAGATCTAATGGAACTGTCTAAATTGCCATCTATCAATTCGAACATCAAATGTTGACCAAAGTCAACTATAGGACTTTTAAAGCCTCTAAAAATCTCACACTCTCCCAAAAACCTCACAAAGGCATTGGGACCCTTGCCTACCATCCCTACACCCCAAAATCAATATATAACAGCTATGGGGGAAGGGAAAAATGGTCAGATCACTTAAAAAATAAAATAAATAAAATTTTACAAATTAGGTCATTACAGTATCCACCACGAAGACTCTAGTTCGTCCTCAAACTAAAGGTGTAAGAAGTACCTGAATCGGTAACGAGCTGGGGGTAGCTACTATGCATGTCTGACTCGACCTCCTAAGTAGCCTCCTTGATGGGGTGGTATCTCCATTGAACCATAACCACAGGAATATCTCTAGAATGTAACCATCTAACATCCCTGGCTAATATGGGAACTGGTTCCTCTACAAAGGTCAACCTCTCATCCAATTGAATCAAAGCCGAACGAAGCACGTGAGACTCATCCAAAACATAGCATCGAAGCATGGACACATGAAAAACTAGATAAACGATAGAAACGTCTGGGAGCAAGGCTAACTCATAAGCTACCTCCCCAACTGTTCGAAGAATCTCAAATGGCCCGACATATCTGGGGGTGAGATTTCCCCTCTTCCCGCTCCTCATCACACTCTTCATAGGCGACACTCAAAGGAAGACTTGATCACTAATCCCAAACTTCAAGGCACAAAGACTGTGTTAAGCATAACACTTTTGACTACTCTGGGCTGCCTGAAGCCTATCCTGAATCACCCAAACTCTATCCAAAGACTCGTAAAGCAAGTCGGTACCAGGGGGTCTAGCCTCTGAAGTCTCGAACCAACCAATCGGAGATCGACAATGCCAACCATACAATGCCTCAAAAGGTGCCATCTCAATACTCAAATGGTAACTATTATTATAAGAAAACTCTGCTAAGGCTAAATATTGCTCCCACTGACCTCCGAAGTCCATAACACACGCGTGGAGCATATCCTCAAAAACATGAATAGTCCATTCAGACTAACCGTCGGTCTGGGGCTGGAAAGTTGTGCTAATGTCAACTTGAGTACCTAACTCCTCCTGAAATATCCTCCAGAAGCTAGAAGTGAACACTAAGCCTCTTTCTAAGATAATAGACATGGGTACCCCATAAAGATGAACTATCTCTCAAACATAGATACGAGCCAACCTTTCGACACTGAAAGAAATCTGAATAGGTATTAAATAAGCTGATTTGGTCAATCGATTTAAAATGACCCAAATGTTGTCAGAACCACAAGAAGTACGAGGCAAACCACTCACGAAGTCCATAGTGATCTGCTCCCACTTCTACTCAGGAATAGGTAACCTCTGAAGTAAACCACCCAGCCACAGATGGTTGGCCTTCACCTGTTGACAACACAATCAAAGATCCACAAATTCTGCTATATCCTTTTTCATACCACCATATCAGTAATGCTGCTTTAAATTATGATAAATCTTTGTCACCCCTAGATAAATGAATATCTGGATTAATGTGCCTCCTCAAAAATTAATCTCACCCATCCACCAACTCTCGGCACACAAACTCAGCACTAATCCTTAAAAAACCATCGGAATCAAGAGATATCTTAGCCTTGTAACTTAATACCTTATCTCGAATCACCCTCAAGTAATCATCATCAAATAGGTGAGCTTGAATCTATTCCATCAAAGAAGATCTAGCATTACCAAAGGCTAAAGCACGTTCGGGTGTGGAAATATCAAGCCTAACCATCTGGTTAGCTAATGACTAAACCTCTAAGGCTAAAGGTCGCTCCTGAGTCAAGAGATGAGCTAAACTCCCCATACTAGTCATCTTTCAGCTCAAAGCAGCCGCAATCACATTAACCTTACCCGGATGATAAAGAATAGTGAGGTCATAATCCTTAAGCAACTCAAGCCAACGCCGTTGTCTCATATTAAGATCTCGCTAGTTGAAGAAGTACAAAAGGATATGATGATCCAAGAAAATCTCACAATGGACTCCATACAAGTAATGCCTCAACAACTTCAACACAAACACAACCGCAACCAAATCCAAATCATGGGTAGGGTAATTCTTCTCATGAGTCTTCAACTGACGATATGCATAAGCAATCACCTTAAACTCCTGCATCAACACTGCACCCAAGCCCACACCAAAAGTATCATAAAACACGGTAAAGTCTACGCCCTCCTTGGGAAAAGTCAAGATAGAAACCGAAGTCAACAACTCTTTGAGCTTATAAAAGCTCGCCTCACAAGCATTAGACCACTAAAAAGTAACCCTTTTCTGAGTCAACTTGATCAAAGGAGCCGTAATAGACGAGAAATCCTCTATAAAACACCGATAATAACTTGTAAAACAAATGAAACTCTAAATCTCGATAAGAGAAGTAGGTCTAGCCCAATCACAAATTGCCACTATCTTGGCTAGATCAACTATAATGACATCCTTTTTTACCACAAGACCCAAGAAAGAGATAGAATCCAACCAAAACTCATATTTGGAAAACAAGACATACAACTTCTCATCAAACAATCTCTGAAGTACAGTACTCAAGTGTCTCACATGATCGGCCTCATTTTTGGAATAAACCAAGATGTCATCTATAAATACAATCACAAAGGAGTTGAGATACGGTCGAAACACCCTGTTCATCAACTCCATGGACACTGCTGGGGCATTGGTCTACCCAAAACACATGAACAAAAACTCATAATGACCGTATCGAGTCTGAAAAGCCATCTTCGAACATTAGCAGCTCTAATCTTCAACTGGTCATACTCGAATCTAAAATCAATCTTGGAAAACATAGAAGCACCATAAAGCTAATCAAACAAATCATTAATGCGAGGAAGAGGATACATATTCTTAACCATCACTTTGTTCAACTGTCGATAGTTTACATATGCGTATAAAACCATCTTTCTTCTTCACAAATAAGACAGGACCACCCCATGGAGATATACTAGGTCTAATGAACCACTTACTCAACAGATCCTGCAACTGCTCCTTCAATTCCTTTAACTCAGTGGGGGACATCCTATGAGAAGGAATGGAGATGGGCTTGGTGCCCGATTCCAAATTGATAGCAAAATCAATATCATAATCTGGAGGTATACCAGGAAAATTCATAAGAAACACATCCATGAACTTGCGAACAACCCGAATAGAATCCACAGGAGCTGGTGAAGCAACACTAGTATCACGAACATAATCCAAATAAGACAAGCACTCTCTTTCTACCATGTGGAGAGCACGTAGAAAAGATATAACTTTCTTCAAACTCAAATTAAGCGTACCCTTCTAAGCTATCCTTGGTACACCCAGCGTAGTTAAGGTCACAATCTTGGCATAATAATCCAAAATAGCATGATAGGGAGATAACCAATCCATACCCAAGATAACATCAAAGTCAACCATATCTAGGATAATTAGATCTACCCAAGTCTTACGCCCCACAAAGGTTACCACACAAGATCGATAAACCTAATCCACCAATAAAGAATCTCCTATGGGGCTAGAAACATGAAGAGGCATAGCAAGGGGCTTACAGGAAGCATCAAAACCAGAAGCAAAATATGTATACATATAGTAAAATATAAACCCAGGGTCAAATAACACAGAAGTAGATCTGTAGCAAACTGGGATAATACTTGTTATGACTGCATCAGAGGACTCTGCCTTGGGTCTCCTGGGTATAGCATATCACTATCCATGTCCACTCCCAGATTGAGCAACCTTGTGACCACAACCATGAGCTCCCCTACCTCTACCTCTAGCACCTTTAGCACTACCCCTACTACTCTATGATCCACCTCTCACTGTAGATATCAGAGTAGGGAAAAGCTGAAGCTGAGAGCCCTGCTGCATTGGTCCATACACATGTTGAGGAAAATCCTTGGCTAGATGGCTAACCTTATCACAGGCATAGCATCCTCTATAACCTGACTCAATTTAAGAGGGCACAAATAAAGTAGGATGGTCGTCATGGCTGGGAGAACTAAAAATGGAACCTCCACTAGCATGACTTGATACCTGGATACCTAAAATTGCAGAACCTGAAGGTCTACCACCTGATCCTTATAATGTGACCTGAAAGGGACTACTATGATAACCACGAAAACCTCAACTAGAGAAATCTCTACCTCGAGAGGCATGTCCACTAAACTTGCCCTGATGGCGCACCTTGTTGGTACCTCCCTGAGTATACTAAGTAATAGACTCAGTAAACTTGGCATGCATGATAATGCTTTGAAAAGATGCCCCTGAAACAACCATCTGGGTAGTATCTAACTGATAAGGACCTTCAAACCCCTTTATAAACTTTTGAATCCTCTTAGAATTGGTGGATATACTGGCTACTGAATATCTGGATAGAGCATGGAAATATGCCTCATATTCGACAATAGACATGGAGCTCTACTCCAGATGATCAAACTCATCCTGTATCCGATATCTCAAGGTGTATGGCACAAAACTCTCCAAAAAGGCCTTAGAAAATTGATCCCAAGTCATAGCAGGAGAACCCAAAGGCCAACAACTAGATAAAGACCTCCATTAAACCCTGGCTACATTCTTTAGTTGATTGGTAGTAGATGCAACTCTATGAGACTCAAGGGATCCAAGATTATGTAACTTCTTTTGGTAGTCAATCAAAAACTCATAGGCATCCTCGTCAACCACTTTACTAAACTTAGGAGGAGCCAAGAGAATAAACCTCTCAAACCTCCTCTGATCATCAGAAAACATCACTATACCCAAAGCAATTGGGGGAATAGTAAGTCTGGCAAGCAATAAATCCATACGTAGGGGTACCATAAATGATGGTTGTACCCCTGAAGTAGGAATACCATAAGCAAATACCAGTACAGATGGTGGAACACCACTCCAAGTTTGAGAAATACCAAGTACACTTAAAGGAACACTCTCTAAATATCTCAAGACGCAAATCAACAGATCCTGAAGCACTAGGGTGTCAACTAAATTTTATGCGACCTGACCTAGCCCTGCGCCCACTATCTGATAGTCATCTCTAGCATACTTAACCTCAGGCTTGGGGGAGGACTCCCTAGCACGTCCTCTGTCTAGGGTAGTTTCTCGTACCTATTCTCTACCTATTTGACCACGACCCCTATCTCATCATCAGATTGAGCTTCCTTTATCGGGTGCCATCTCAATATCCCTAGAATTCCTGGATCTAGTCCTCACTATCTGTGCAGAAAAAGAATAAAATGCATGTTTAGAAAGTTGGCTATAAACAACCCATAGGACAAGGAATCAAATTAGAGATTTTTTTCTAAAGACATCTTACATATTCTTGAAGAAAGATACCAACGTCTAGGTACCAATCCGTGAGACTTTACTAGACATCCTACTTTTACACTTATGAGACCGGTGAACTTGGAGCTCTGATACCAATTTGTCACGACCCAAAAGTTGAGGTCATGATGTCATCTGCCGGACCTAACCTTGATAGATAAGCTAATCACCCAAAAGGAAAGAAAATCAAAAAGAAGTAGCTAAAACAGTAATAAACGAGACTTATAGAATAAAGTCAGGTCAACACATGTACAAACATAGCGGAAGTCTGAAACTAATACCATAAGACCCCAAAATATGGTGTCATAAGTGTAGAGCATCTAAATACAACTCAAGAAATATAGAAAATACATATATTTATCTATGAAAGATAGTAAAGACATCTAGATAGATAAGAAGACGTCTGGAGTCAACTCTAGAACCTTTGAGCATGCCCCTACCTCGATTTCCAACTTGGACAAGCACAAACTCAGCTACTGTGCCTCATACTCATACTAGAATCTGCACCGAAAGAGCATAGTAGGAGTGAGTACGATCCACTTATACTCAGTAGGTATCATAGGCCAACTGAGCAAATCATAAAATAACACAAGTAAAGAAATACTACGAGCACGTCACCTGCTAACAGAAAAGTTCTCAAGCAGTAGCTCACTTTGTCTCCACTAATAGTTCTAGTATATATACGAGATCAAATAGAAATTGGTATTCATGAAGGTACATAGAAACTAGTTAGATGTTAAGAAACACAAACGCTGCATATGCAAATGCAATACAATGAATGATGAAGTGAATAGTTTGAAAGTCATTGCATGACTTTTTGTATACACCTATCGAGCCTTAGTGCTCCCAAAATAGGACCCATGAGGGGTTCACAACCTGTATACTATCCCAAAATCTCAACCTACCTCTCCAATGTGTGTTCACAGATCAACGTTTTTATGAAAATATCTTATTTTCTTTCAAGACAATGTTCCTTAATGGTACTGATATCTTATGAATGTGTATGTATAAAATGAGGATATAATACTCATAATAAATCAGTATGAAGACAACAAATGCATTCAATACATGTATAAGTGAGCCTTGAAATCAACTCAATATGTCAAGATTTCATGATATCAGTTATAGTTTGGCACCATTAGAATAAATATACATGTGAGACATCATTAGTATCATATCAACCTATAACTCGGCCATTTCTATCATGATAAAGGCAAAAAATACTCAATAAGTCCTATAATATCTATTCAAGCTGCCACACAAGCATCACATTAAGAGTAAAGGCATTTAAATGCATAAATAAGGCCAATGATGTCAAATAAATCCCCCACACGGGCAACACTCAATATATGACATCCTAAGTCAATATGATATCATAAGTCAACAATAATAAGAATATAAGCCCCCACACGGGCACACAACAGTAATAATAATCTCGAAATACAATTTCCATAGTTACTTATCCCAACCCATAGCATCCTTTACTTATTTATTAACTGTCCATCCCAGTCTGAAGAAAGTTAAGCCATAACCTACCTCAAAGCATCAAAATCCAAGCCTAAATTCCTTCAACACTAAGCCTTTCCTTTTTTAACGGTCTCAAAATCAACTAAATTATACAAATACAACATCTGCGCATTAAAAGAAAGCTAATGGTACCCATATTAACTATTTTTAAGATGGGTCCACTATGAATTTGAAAAATGGGTTCAAAAATAAAAGGGATAAAACTAAAATTTTATCTTAGAAACACATTTACAAGGTTATAGGTGTCCATAGTTGAAAACCCATGCGAAAATGTCATAAAAACGTGGTCCAAATTGAAGAAAAAACATTTTAAAGTTTTACCGACAAAAATCTTAAAAATCCATTTCAAAATTGAGGTTAAAAGGTGTTTTTGAAGACATAATCAATAGGAAATAATAAAATGATGAGTTTGGAGGTTACCCACACAAAAAATGATGAAGAAACCCTAGAAAATTGCCTTTCCCAAAGCTTAGAGGTCCAAAAATAGAGGAAAATTGCGAACGTCCAAAAATAGAAGAAATTTGCGAACGCGATCAACCCTTCACGTTCGCGAGGGTCAATATTGGCCAGGACAAATAAATGTTCTTCGTGTTCGCAGCCAGGGCACATTCGTGACCAAGGCTTCACGTTCGTGAAGGTCCATGACTCTGACCCTCGCGTTCGCGATTGCCCTGTCACATTCACAAAGAAGGTATGACCCGACTCAGACCCCAATTATTCTTTGCAATCATGATAAAGGAAGATATCCTTCTCCAAATTCGAGAGGCCAATATTCTTGAAGAAGGAAATGGATGCACCAGATTCAGCAAACCAACTGATTTTGCAAGTATAAAATTTCTACAAACGGACCCTTGGGATTCATTTGGGACCCCACAGAAATAAACTATAAATGCTACTAGGCTATAATCAATGTTCCAGACTTAATGGTAATATAGTATTTTCAAAAAATGATTGTTTTCAATAAATTAACCCCCGGAACCCCTAAAAAATTGTAAGAATAGTTTCCAAGTGGAGCAAACTAAAGGTTTTGAACCTCGATTAACTTATCTACTAACCCAAAATTGACATTATAGATCTAATGAAGCTGTCCAAATCACCATCTGGCACTCCGAACATCAAATGTTGACCAAGGTCAATAATAAGACTTTTAAAGCCTCTAAAAATTTCAAACTCTCCCAAAACTCTCCTGAAGGCATTGGGAACCATGCCAACCATCCTCATACTCCAAAGTAAATGTGTAGCAGCTATGAGGAAGGATAAAATGGTCAAATCACATAAAAAGTAAAATTTCACAAATCATATCATTATAGGGTGTCATTGAATAAAAATCAACTAAATAGAGTTAGTTGTTTTGGAGTTGGTTGGTGATGAGGCTAAGTAGTTAAGAGAACACTTAGTGAGTATTCCAATTGGAATAAAACAAACATCTTTTACGTTTATAGATAACTTTGGTGGAAGACAAGATATAGGAAGTGAGGTTGAGATTATTCTGTCATGTGATGAGGAGGTGCATGGCTGCCCCAGTTTGGAGGTGTGAGAGGTTAGCTATGGATATTTTTAAATGGATTAGAGGTACACCAAACAAATATTGGAGGGAGGTTATTAGATGTGACATGGAGAAGTAACATCTCAGAGAGGACATCACCCTAGATAGGAAAGTATGCAGGATGCATATTAGGGTAGAGAGTTAGAAGGTGGGAGTGCTTCCTTCCTAGTAGGTAGGAGTGCTTTGTATGTATCAAGGCCAGTAGTCATAAGTGTTATGCATGTATCCAGTAGTTTCCTTTTTGTACTATCTTGTAACTAATCTGTTGGTGTCTTGTTTCTGTTATTATCTATTAGTGTGTTATTCCATTTTTATTTTTGTTTTTGTGCTTTTATTTTTGTTTTTACTATGTCTTTTACTGTTTGGTGTTCGAAGCAGGAGGTTATCTGAGGTAGTGGTATGGATTTCGCATGATTACCCTCCCCAGACCCCACTTTGTTGGAATACACTGGGTATGTTGTGGTTGTTGTATATTGTGGTTGCCAAGTTATAATAGCTATAGTGAAAATTAATTTTTTTTAGTGGAAAAATGAGATGCTTATATGTGTTTGAGATATAATGTGATAAAGCAGCTGTTATGAGATGAAATTATTTATGTAAATAAATTATGTATCACCAGAGATAAATTTGATCAATTCACAGACTAAAAAAATATCAAGAAAGAAAACATCAAGGGGAGTGAGACTTTAGTCGATTTGAGAAGATAATAATGATGATAACTCAACCTATGTGATTGGAGATTTCATGAATTAGGTTCATATGGGTTAGAACAAGTCATTAGTTAATCAAGTAAGCACTATAAAATAATACCCCTCCTATGACATGTGAATATAGTGCAGTGTTGCAAGGAAAAATGAGGGTTGAGTTAAACTTTTAATCCAATTCATATTCTTTATAGGTGGTGTATTGCTTTGCGGAATGCACTTTATGAATGGACCTATATGAGTGTGGAGTGGTGCTTCTCCTATGAAATTGTGACAAATTTTTGGATCACTCATGAATACTCGGACACGCGTATGGCCTCTTAGCCCAAAACCGCAATAACGATAAAGATTATGCGAGTTAATGTGATAGAATAATACCATGAGCTTACAAAAGAATATTTGGTTCATAGAAGTTCTAAACTTCACTAATCTTTCTATAAGTTTAATCTTACTTTATCTAAGTCTGGTTCATAGTCTCTGCGATACCAAATTCGATGCATTATACTCATATGTGAAAAACCCAACAAAACTACTTATTTTGTTCTTCTCTTAATTTTTTTTTTTTTTTGAAATATATGGGGATTCATTGGATATTTCAAAAAGAATCAATATGTCTACAATTATAATTGTGAGACAATTGACTAAATTTTTGAATAATCTTATGCTTGACATTTGTTTCCCCACATTGAATAGTTTTTATTGGCATTATTAGCTTTTAATTCCTTGATTAACAGAGCCATTTGACTTAACTATGAATATAATTTTAAATTGAATTGCCTTCATAGCCGTTTGCCCGTTTCATACCATTAGTATGATAAATGGTGTTTGACCATTAAAAGACATTAAACCTTGCCATTAACAAAAGATTTACGTTGACATATTCAACTACGCTATTGAGATATTTATAATTTATAAATATTCTAATCTTTCTTTGGAAGAAAAAGGGATACAAGAGACAATAGTATTTTTCCTCCTAAAAATATTGTGTGGGTGCTGAGTTGTCATATTATAAATTATTATCAGTTTCTGGCTCCTAGTTTATACTAGAAGGGCTTGTTGAATCCTGGAGGATACACCTATATCGGGTGGAATATCCTTAAGGACAGCGTCTGACATGCCTCAAGCTATGTGAATTCCCTACAAGTGCTCGTGATGAAGTATTTTTCATAATATTTACAACATTTGTAGCATTATGTGCTGGTAATAAGGTAATGGAGCTCTACTGGTTGGAACTGCAGCAAATATCTACGAAAACCTTTCTCCATGGTGTGGTAGTTGGTTTTGGTTTTGGATTTTCATAGTTTCTTCTTATTGGTTGCAATGCTCTTATTCTTTGGTATACTTCACTCACTGTAAAAAAATAAGCACATGAATCTAACTAAAACCTAGGTTACTCAAACTCTTTGTTTTCTGTGTCACACCCATATCTACACAACATGGGTGAGGATATGGGATCTGTACCTGATCTAGTTAACTGATTTTGGATACTCTGACCAAAATTAAAATGGAAATTCCACACAGATTTAATGATTTCTGTAATCAAAACGACAACTAAGGTGGAATTGAAAAAAGTCGAATACCGTGTATGTAGAAATTTCTATGTTACTGATTTTCCTTTTATCTTCTTTTAGGATTCTCCTCTTGACTAATTCCAATCCACCACCCAATTACACAAATCTTATTGGGTTACTAGTGAGAGATAACTACCATTTTTTCTTGTTCCTATGCTCTGAGAAACCATTTTCTGGTTAATCCAAAGACATTTTCTATAAGACCTATTTTATGAAAATTTGCTTTTTTCATGTTTTGACCATTATTTCCTTTTCCATAGTTTTTGTATGTTTGTTTTGGGATATGGGGATGGTTGGCATGGTTCCCAATGTGATCGGGAGTGATTTGATTCAGTTTGAAGTTGTTTTGAGGCTATAAAAGCCAATAGTTAACTTCGATTAACCTTTCTTGTTTTGAATATCAAATGATGATTTGGACTATGCCAGTAGATCTGAAATATCGACTTTGGGTTAGTAGCGAGGTTGGCTCTGGTTTGGGGCCTTATGTCTCATTATGACCCTTGTTTCGTCGCGATTGAGTCCGGAACGTCGAAATTAGCCTAGTAGCATATATGGTTTAATTCTATCGAGTATCAAATGCATCCCAAGGGTCCATTTGGAGACATTTATACACTTGTAAAATCTGATGGTGCAGCATTTTCTGGTGCATCAGGCCCTTCATCGCGATTGTGTGGCCACGTGTCGTGATCGTAGGGTTTGATGAAAGTTTTCATCATGAGCGCGTGGTGGTGGTGTCACGATAGTGATGGGTTATCAGTGCACCAAGTTGAGTTGAATCATCATGATCGTGAGACCCACCCATGCGACCGCGATGACCAACTTAGTGGCCGATCAATGTGGACCCTAGCGATCGTGAGGTACTATTCACTAAACAGTATATAAATCTCATTCTCTTGATTTTACTCCATTTTTGGACCTCCAAGCTTTGGGAAAGGCAATTTTTGAGGGTTTCTTCATCGAGTTTCATGTGGATAAATTCTAAACTCTTAATCCCACTATATCCCATTGATTTTATCTTCGAAAATACCTTTTAAGCATGATTACAAAATTGAAAATTAGGGTTTTAACCGGTAAAACTTTAAAATGATTTTTCTTTGAGTTGGACCTTATTCTAAGCTCATTTTTTCTTGGGTTTTATTCTATAGATTTCTGTAATCTTGGAGAATGTGTTTCTAAAGAAAAATTTTGGTTATACCCCTCTCATTTTTTAACTCATTTTTCAAGTCCATTTTGGACCTGATTTAAATATGGGCAATATGGGTATCGATAGATTCTTTTTAACATATAGATGCTATATTTGTGTGTTTTATTTGATTTTGAGGCCGTTCGGAAGGGGAAAGCTCTGTGTTGAGGGACTTTAGGCTCGAATTTTGTCATTTCGAGTTAGGTTATGGCTTAACTTCTTTTAGATTGAGCTGGGTAGTTAATAAATAAATAAAGCATGCTATGGATAGGGGAGGATAGTTAGGGCTTTTATATTTTGAGGTTACTAATATTGTTGTATGACTGAGTGGGAGCTTATATTTGGTGGTTATTGATTTATGATATCTGATATTACATGTTGCCTGAGTGGGGCCCTTACTTGACATCATTGGCCATAACTGTGCATTTATATGCCTTATTCTAGATATGATGCTCGTGCAGAGGCTTAAATTATTATTATAGGCCTTATTGAGCATTGATTGCCTTATCATGATAGAAAAAACTTAGTTAGGGTTGACATGATATTAATGATGTCTTACATACATATTTATTCCGATGGTGCCTAATTATAGTTGATAATCATGAATTGTGGACATATTGAGTTGATTCTGAGCTCACTTATATACATGTTTTGAATTGATTGGATATCTTCATACTGATTTAGTTGTAAGCATTATATCCTCAATCGATATATACATTCATGAGATGCTGGTACCATTGAGGAACATTGTTTTAAAAGAAAATGAGACATTTTATAAAACCCTCTCCTTGAACATGAGCCGGAGAGGTGAATTGAGATTGAGATCTAGATATGAGTTATAGTTTATGGGTTGCAAACCCCTTATGGGTCCTATTGTGGAGTTGCGAGCTCGGTAGGTGTATATAGAAAGTCATGTGATGACTTTAACCGTTCTACCCCATCATCAATGCAATATGCATCTTTTGTGATTCCTTTAGTTTTCCTTGACTGGTGCTTTGTTTTCAGTGTAATTTCACATATATCTATGTTGTCTCAATTTTTGTGTAATATATATATATATATTAGAACTATTAGTGGAAATGGTGTGAGCTGCCATTTGGGATTTTTATGCTTGCAGGTGACGTGCTCATAGTATTATTTACTTGTCTTATTATCTCTTTTGCTCAGTTGGCCTATGATATCTACTAGGTATAAGTGGACCATACTCACCCCTACTGTGTCCTTTTAGTGTAGATTTGAGTACAAGTACAGGATGCGGTAGCTGATTCTATACAAATTTTGAGTGGTGTTTGAGGTACTGAGTGCTCTAGGGATTTTCAGAGCTGACTCCAGACTTTCTCTTATCTTACTTTATATCTTTATTTTATTTTCAGAGATAGTTATGTATTCTCAGATTCAGTCATATACCAGATGCTCTTACACTGTGACACCATTTATAGGGATTTATGATATTTCTTTCAGACCTTTGTTTTAATTATATTTTGTATTGGCCTGACTTTGCTCTAGAAGTCTCATTTTGGTTTGTGTTATTATCGATTTTGTTTTTCTTTATTAGTTTGGGTGATTGACTTACTTATCAAGGCTAAGCCATGATAAGTGCCATCATGACCCCTTTTTGGGTTATGTCAAATTAGTAACAGAGCATTAGGTTCACCGATCATATAAGTGTAAGATAAGGATGTATAGTAGAGTCTCTTGGATCGGTACGTGGACGTCCATATCTATCTTCGAGGCTATAAGATGTCTTTAGGAAAAACTTCTCTAATTTAATTTCTTATCGTGTGGGTTGTTCATGCCCGATGTTCTAAACTTGTATTTCATTCTTTATGCACAGATGGTGAGGACTAGGTCCTGGGATGCTGAGCTGGCATCTGATTTGAAAACCCTAATTTATGGATGATGCAGGGGTCGTGGATGGCCCAGAGGTAGAGGACAGGCACGAGGAGCTACCCCAGTCTGAAGACATACTAGGGAGGCCTCTCCTGAGCCCGAGGTTGAGTATATCAAAGATGATTATTAGACATAGGGTGCAGGTCCATCTCAAGTCCCACTGAGTCCAGTTGATACCCCAGTACTTTAGGATTTGTTGATTAATCTTTTGAGTCGATTGGATGGTGTTCCTTTGAGTGTACCAAGTATTCCTCAGTCTTCAAATGGTGTTCCGCCATCTGTACCTATATCTTCTTATGGTATTCCTGCTTTTGGGGTACAATCATCATCTATGGAACCCCCACATATGGATTCTTGACTACCAGACTTACCATCCCTCCAGTTGCTTAGGGTACAGTAATGTCTTCTATTGATCTGAAGAGGTTCGATAGGCTTATTCTCTTGGGTCCGCCCAACTTTAGTGGTGCTATTAGCGAGGATGCCTATGAGTTTCTAACTGATTTCCAAGAGAAGTTACATAATCTTGGATCCTTTGAGTGTCATGGAGTTGCTTATACTACCTATCAGTTGACGGATGTGGCTAATGATTGATGGAGGTCGCTTGATAGTTGTAAACCTTTAGGTTCTTGTGCTATGACTTAGACTCAGTTTTCTGAGTCATTCTTGGAGAGGCTTGTGCCTTATAGCTTGAGAGATTATATGAGAGATAAGTTTGATCATTTGGAGTAGGGCTTCATATCTATTGCTGAGTATGAGGCACAGTTTCATGCTCTATCTAGATATTCAGACGCTAGCATCTCCCCCAAGTCTAAGAGGATTTAGAAGCTTTTGAAGGGGTTATATGGTTCATATAAGTTGGTTACAACACAGATGGTAGTTTTAGGGGCTTTTTTGCCGAATATTATTGAACATGCCAAGTTGGTTGATTCTATTATCCAGGCTACTTAGAGAGGCACCAAGAAGGTGCGTCATCAAGGTAAGTTTAGAGGGCATGCCTCCCGAGGTAGAGACTTCTCTAGTCGAGGTTCCTATGGTTATCATGGTAGGCCAATTTTGGCCGCGTTGCAAGGATTAGGTGGTAGACCTTCAGGTTCTATGACTTTTGGTAGCTAGGTATCCAGTCATGCGAGTGGAGGTTCTAAGTTTGGTTCTTCATTCCAAGGTTGTAGTTCTAGTTCATCCACACCTCTTCAGATTGAGTCGGTTTGTATAGGATGTTTTATATGTGATAAGTTTGTCCATAAGGCCAAAGATTACCCTCGAATTATATATGGACCTCCTCAGCAGGGATCTTAGCTTCAACTTTGCCCTACTCCTATTTCTATAGTTACAGATGGTTTACAGAATGGTAGGGGTAGTTCTACAAGTTCTTGAGGTAGAGGTAGGGAAACTTATAGTAGTGGTTGCGGGGTTTCTTAGTTCGAGAGTGGTTATGGATAGTGCTAAGCTATACCCTAGAGTCCTGAGGCAGAGGCCTCTGATGCAGTCATTACAGGTATCATCTCGGTTTGCTTCAGATCTACTTTCGTATTATTTGACCCTGGATCTACATTCTCCTATGTGTTTACATATTTTACTTTTTGTTTTGATGCTACATGTGAGACCCTTGATATGCCTCTTCATGTATCTACCCCTGTAGAAAATTCTTTAGTGGTGTATTGGGTGTACTGATCATGGGTGGTTACCTTTGTAGGGGGTGAGACTTGGGTAGACTTGATCCTCCTAGATATGGTTGACTTTGATGGTATCTTGGGTATGGATTGGTTAGCTCCCTATCATGCTATTTTGAACTACTATGCCAAGACTATGACCTTAGCTATGCCGGGTGTGCCAAGGTTAGCTTGGAAGGGTACTCTTAATTCAAGTCCAAATGGAGTTATATATTTTTTAAGTGTTTGTGTCATGGTAGAAAGGGGTTGTTTGTCTTATTTGGCTCATATTCATGATACTAGTATTGCCTCACCACCTCCTATAAATTCTATTTGGGTTGTTCGCGAGTTCATGGATGTATTTCCTACATATTTTCTTAGTATGTCTCTGGATTGTGATATTGATTTTTCTATTGATGTGCAGCCAAACACCTAGCCCATTTTTATTTCTCTTTATAAGATGGCCCCAGCTGAGTTGAAGGATTTGAAGGAGCAATTGCAAGATTTGTTACATAAAAGGTTCATTAGACCTTGTGTAACTCCTTGGGGTGCGCCTGTCTTGTTTGTGAAGAAGAAGGATGGTTTAAAGCGTATGTGTATTGATTATTAGTAGTTGGACAAGGTGACGGTTAAGAACAGGTATTCTCTTCATTGATTGATGATTTGTTTGACCAGCTTCAGGGTGCTTCCTTGTTTTCTAAAATTGATTTTAGATCCGGGTATCACCAGTTGAGGATTAGATCTTTGTATGTTTCAAAGACAACTTTTCAAACTCGATACGGTCATTATGAGTTCTTGGTCATGTTATTTGCATTGACCAATGCCCCAACAACATTCATGGAGTTGATGACCCGTGTCTCGACTCTTTTGTGATTGTATTTATAGATGACATCTTGGTTTATTCAAAGAATGAGGCCGATCTTGTGAGACACTTGAGGTCTATACTTTAGAGGTTGCGTGATGAGAAGTTGTAGGCTAAGTTTTCTAAGTATGAGTTTTGGTTGGATTCTATCTCTTTCTTGGGTCATGTGGTGACCAAGAATGGTATTATGGTTGATTCGGCCAAGATTGTGGCGATCCATGATTGGGGTAGGCCCACTAGTCCTATCGAGTTTCAGAGTTTTATTGTCTTGGTGGGTTATTATCAGTGTTTTGTTGAGGATTTCTCTTTCATTGTTGCTCCTTTGACTAAGTTGACTCAGAAGAAGATTATCTTTCAGTGGTTGGAAGCATGTGAGAAGAGTTTCCAAAAGCTCAAGAAGTTGTTGACTTTGGCTCCTATCTTGACTTTGCCCAAGGAACTCGTGGGTTTTACCATGTTTTGTGATTCTTCTAGTGTTGGATAAGGTGTAGAGTTGATACAGAAGGGTAAGGTGATTGCTTACGCCTCTCGCCAGTTGAAGTCTCATGAGAGAAATTATCCTACCCATGATTTGGAGTTTGCTGCAGTTGTGTTTGTGTTGAAGTTGTGGAGGCACTATTTGTATGGAGTCTATTGCGAGATTTTTGCGAATCATCGTAGTCTTCAGTACTTCTTCACCCAACAAGAGCTTACTATGAGACAACGTTGTTGGCTTGAGTTGCTTAAGGATTATGACATCACTATTCTATATCATATGGATAAGGCTAATATGGTTGCGGATGCCTTGATTCGGAAGTTTACTAGTACGGGGAGTTTATCTTATATCTTGACTCAAGAGCAACCTTTAGCCTTAGAGGTTCAATCTTTAGCTAACCAGATGGTTAGGCTTGATATATCGGCGCCTAGATGTGTTTTAGCCTTTGTTGATGCTAGGTCATCTTTGATAGGGTAGATTCGAGCTTACCAGTTTGATGATGAGGGTTTGAAGGCTATTCCATATAAGTTGTTGAGTGGCGAGGGCAAGGAGGCTTCTCTTGATGATGATGTTTTGAGGATTGGTGGCCGAGTTTGTATGCCTAGAGTTGGTGGATGAGTGAGATTGATTCTGGAAGAGGCACTGATCTAAGGCGTATTTATGTGCCTTATGACCGACTCTAACCCATGTTTACCTTAGTTTCGAGAGCAATACATATGTGATTTGTATGGTTTTGATGGAAAATGTGATATTATGCTAACAAATGTGATTAGACCCTTGTAGGTGGAAATTACGACTATTTGGAGCGTTTATGGCTTGGAAAACGAGGCTTGAAGGAGCTAGGAGCGAGGGAGCACCTTTTCAGAGGCAAAAATTACCTAAGTGCCAGGCGCGCCCAAGGGCGTGCCAGGCTGCTTTTTGGCAATTTTTGCCATGAGTATTTGTCTATAAATAGGGATTTTGGGTTATTGTATCATTATTCCTGTTGACACCTAATTTTTGCCCTCCCCGATTAAATTTAATCCTGAGTTTCTTTGGTTTTAAATAAAATCGAGATATTTGTTTTATCCGGACAAATGCTTTCTAAAATATTTATTTGAATTAAATTTGTCAGTTAAGTGATGAATTATACACTTTTGTACTCATGTATGCGAGATCGTATAATTTTTGTTACTTAAATAATTATTTTATCAAAATTAGATTTTATCAAGAACTATTGGGAATTAATTCAAAAGGGATAAAGTCTTGACTTAGATATAATTTGTTCTTAAAATAATTTATTTGGGGAAATATTTACTTGATTTTATTAAACCAAGAAGCTCAGGATTAAATCATTTGTCAATTCGTATCGGATTTTGATTTAATTTAGCCAAATTTATTAAATTTGGTCATAATTGAAATCAAATTGGCCATAATTGCAATGCAATTGGCCAATTGATTTTTAGTTTGGCCTAAATTTAAATGAAATTGACTAAGTGTTAATCAATTGGCCATTTTCTAAATACCATTTTCTAAATAGCTTAAACCTAATTCATTTCTACCCTTTCCCATTTAACCCATCTACCCAAACCAACATTAAGTCAGTCGCCCCAGGCCCATAAGACTAACCTACCCGGCCCAATTCCCATATCCCCTTTCCCTTGTCTTCTAAACTACAACAACAACCTTTACAACAGACGACAATTCAACAAAACATCGCCCCAACCTGACGACAACACCGGTGGCGACCCGATACGAACCCGATATCAGCAACTTCAACTCCGATCCGGCAAAATCAGAGACCCAAAACCCGCAAAACCCGAATCTCTTTTCCTTTATCACTCAAATTCGTCTCCTCTTTCTTCCAATTCGTACAAGAATATGTGAGAAGCACGAATTTCATACGAAATGGTTCGATTCCTGCTCACTCTTGACCTTATCCTCTCATTTCAAAATTTGAATTTCCTCAAAAATTCCCAAAAATGCCCTCGAGAATTCCTATCCCACATCGGCCAAAGTTCAAAACCGAACGCCAATTCTTCCCTATAAATAGCACTGTCAAGAGCTACTAATGGCAGGAGGTGAGAGAGGCATTGATAGCAGAGAGCCCCAATTTGTATGGGATTTCAGCTATCGGAAAGGATTTCAGTGCCAAGGTTTTTTCTGTGAGACTCAACTTTGAGCTTGAAATCCTAAGGTACGAAATCTAAGGTCTTTTTATCGGTGGTGGAAGTTCACTCCTACGAGGCTCGTCAATTCCGGTTTGCTTCCCTCAAAAAGGTAAATTACTCGCCTAATTTGTTTTCCGTTCAATTTTTGGTCTTCACATTCCGAGACTGATGTTTTCACCTCATATTGAAATCGAACTTGTTCGGTCTGTATGAATCTTTCTTTTTTATATATACATTCTGTAAATGCTTCATCCCTCTTGGTAATTATTATTCTTCGTGTTTGGTGTTACGTTGGAGTTTTGTTGTTGCGAAGGCCGATTGACTTCTTGTGAGATTTTTGATTGTTCGTTCATAGTTTTCTGGGATTGAGTGCTGAGTTGGTGTATTTAAAATCGTCATTGGTTTTGTTAAGAAAAGTGTCGAGTTTAAAGGTCGTTTTGTTTGAATGTGAGTTGCTATTTGACAGTTGTATGTCGTAGTAATGAAAATGTTTGTATCATGTGCATTGTGATTTGAGTCATTTTAGCACTGAAGTTCATCTTTTCAAATCCTAGACGAGCGTCTTTGAGTGGCAGATTTAAACTTGTTTCCCTCTGTTTTGTTCCTTGATCGTTTGTTTGAGGTTGTTAAAGGATGGAACCTGTGTGCCTTTTTCTTCGTTTGACTGTTTTTGAAGTGGTTAGGCGCAAATTGACCTATTGAAAAAGTTTTTTTTTTCCTTTTTTAGATGACTTGTTATTCGGATAAGGAGCATGTTTTAAACAACGTACTAACTTCAAATTGTTTTATGATCAAATCTGTAGAAATTTAGACCCTCTCCATTGTTATGATAAATTAGTTTGAGTCCTTTTGATAATTATGTGCGAATCTGTCCGGCATCCTTGTTTGCTCGAAATGCTCCTTTGTGGATAATAAGAAGTGGATTAGTGAGTTTTGATTTAGGTCGTGGTCTTAGTTCTAGTTTAATTATGAATTGGTACATATGTTGAGGCCTAACAATGGTGTTAAATATTATTCTGAAAAGCTTATGTGTGTTCTCTGACAATATTTGCTTCTTTTCAAACATATGAAAGCTATGAGTTGAGGTCTATTGTGTTGTCACTCTGGGTTCTTGTTTGAAACCTACGATAGACAGAAGTAACCCTATTAAACATGTTCATCCTCTCTCCGTTTCCTTTGTTTGCTCGCTATCTCGAGTTTGTCTTTTTAAAGATATCCATGATAAGGCTTCTATGTATGTTCTAAAAGAATTGGTTAACTGTTTGCTACAAGAATGTTGTATTGTCGTGGTCAATTTTTGATTAAAATGACTGTGGTCATTATCGATTTGCTTCAAAGTCTAGTGAAACTCTCGACTGATTTGAATTTGAGTGATAAAATTATCAATAGCCTCTTCCCGATAATCTCTTCAAAGTTCCTTGACTAATCCTAAAACCTTTTAACATAAATTGCTTGCTCCCTGGACAATGTGATAGATTAGACTTTTGCGTTAATATAGTCCCGACTTGGTAATGTCGTTATCTGAGAAGGTAATGCGCATATTTTGAATCTGTCCAGGTCCCTCATTTGTTAGATATTGTCCTATTTCCAGCGATAGAAGCTTTTGTTCATTTGCTGCAAAATAAGATAAAAGATTTTCCTTCAAATCTCATTCCTTTGAACGCTTTTTACTAAGAAATGTTCTATGTGGGCTGTATTTATTTGCTTTTGTTTGCACTATTCTATTCCATGGGAATGTATATTAATTTCTTTTTCTTTTCTTTTGATACACATGAAACTCGAGTTGAGTCCATTATTGGACTCTAATTCCCTTTGCATGTCCTCTGGAGGGCCAAGGAGGGCCAACATCAAGTCAAACCTCAAGGCCCAAAATGGGTAAAAGTTGAAAGAAATTGGATAGCTAAATGCTACGTCCGGAAGCTAATATACAGGGATAGATCGAAGGCAAAGCAGATAAATGGGCTTAACTCGAGATATTAGTAGTCCATTTGGACACAATTGTAGGGGTTTGGGCTTAGAGTGCCTAAACCCAACTTCTTTTCCCTATTCCTCATTTATTGTACAATTATTGTTGGCATTTTGCTACTAGCTCTTTTTACCTTAGTTGAATTCCCCGGTCGAATATCATTTCTAGTTTGCGAAAATAATCTTTATTCAAATAAAAAATACAATTCGTCATTTCAAGATTTTAACTCGTTTCAAATGATTAAATATTTTTCCAAACGTTATCTTATCAATTTTCTTTTAAACTCAAAAACCCCAATTTCATAAAGTTAGTCAAATGAAGTTATTTTCAAATAGATCGGACAACCGCAAGTTAGCGAATACCCTGAATGCCTTAAAAACCTTCTCGGGGTATTAATAGGAACCGCTTACCTGGAATTTTCTAAAAAATATCTAAGTCTCTTTCTGTTTTAAGATTTGGAAATTTTCAAAAGGTTTTCTTAATTTTCCTTAAATTAATTAAGTGGCGACTCTGTTTTTAAATTGAATTTGGAAAATTCTTTAAGTTTTCTAAATTCAAAATAAGTCTTAGTCATTTTTCTCCGCAAAACAATTCCATCAACACTAGACTACTTTGGGAGTTTTTGGACATTGAAATTAGGTTTCGTTCTTCATCTTTTCAGTTTTTATTTCTTTTTATGGTATTTTATTACTTTTTGATGTTAATTGACGTTAGGAGTGGCTAAAATCCCTCTTTCTTGGGGTTAAGGCCAAGAACATAAATCTCTTGGGTTAATTTGATTGGTTTTTGCAGAAGTTTATCATAAATTGGTTATTCGTATATTCTTAATTTCACTATTTTGATGCTTGATCACCATTGAAATAAATTCCTTGTCTTGAGGTGAGCTCGAGAGAGAAACTAAGAGATAGAACGTGGAATATAAGAAGTGTGGTCTTTCTTGGGGAAGGAATTCCAAGGGATTGACATATGGTTAGGACCTAGAGGTACCTAATCCGCCGCGCTTGGTCAATTACGAGAAGAAAGCTTGAATGCATTAGAATTGGTTAAACTTATCACCGCTCACTGATGTAGTTAGGTTTCCATTTTCTAGTAGAAGATTATAGTTTGGAGACGAATATAATTGTAAAATTAACCTTGTGATCAATAACCAAGGTAAACAACTCAAATTGCTTAAACCAATAACAATTACGTTCGGAGTGCCTTAGCCCTGGGAATTCACTTTTTATTGACTTTTCAAGCATATTTGTGAAAACTAAAGTTACGGTAGCGAAGATAGGAGTTCATAGTCCGCAATCATTTAAATTTTAGTGACAAATCCCTTTTCCTTTTCGTAACACTAGTTTTTAATTATTGTTCGACTTCTAGAATTGATTTTTGTTGACGAAAGTCCCTTGGGTTTGATATCCGTCTCTTTTAAAGGAGCCACTTTATTACTTGAACGATCACGTACACTTGCGTGTATAGCTGGGTCGCAACAAGTTTTTGGCACCGTTGCCGGGGACTTTCAAATAGATAGATTTCAATTATTGACGTTTTTACTTTAATTTTCAGCTAAGTGTTGACAACTTGATCTTAGTTGTTCTATTTTGCAGGCTTACTTCATCTGAACACTGGAAAGGAACAAAGATTGGGTAGCCCCACAGTCTGAACCTGAAAGATACTTCCATAGATTAAGGAGACAGGCTGCAGATTACCCAATCCCACGGTTTGAACTGGCTGACGAAGGCATACAGGGTGATCCCGTAAAAATTGAAGAACTAGTTGCGGATAGACGTGAGCTAGTAGTGATGGCAGCTAGGACAGTGCGCGACGTGGCAATCCCACTCGCTACTAATATGACCTCCAGTATTCTAAAATCGACAACTGGAGGTAGATTTGAGCTGAAACAGAACATGGTACAACTCTTGCACTCAAGTGGATAGTTTACAGGTCTTGCTCATGAGTACCCACAGAGGCACATCCGTAATTTTCTGGAGATTAGTGACACATATATTCCTGTGGGTGTATCTTCGGATTAAGTAAGACTTACTTTGTTTCCCTTTTCTCTGTTGGGGGAAGAACGGAGGTGGCTAGATGTAGAGCCAGCTAAGTCTATCACTACTTGGGATGATCTTGCTCAAAAATTTTTGATACGGTTCTTTCCGTCTGGAAAGACGGCAAAGCTGAGGAGTGAGATATTGAGTTTCAGATAAAGAGATGATGAGAATTTGTACCAAGCATGGAACCGATTCAAATCCATGTTGAGGGATTGTCCCCATCACCACCAAGCTAACGAAGTGTTGGTGCATACTTTTATTGAGGCTCTAGACCCTAATATTAAAATTCTACTTGACTCAGCTGCAGGTGGACAAGCTTTAGAAAAGACTTATGATGAATTATATGCTTTGTTGAATCATATTTCGCAGGGAAATCTAGACTGGCATAGTGATAATTCAAGAAATTCTACAAAGAAGGTTGCTGGGAAACTAGATGTGGATGCAGTTACGGCATTATCTGCTCAAATTTTAGCTATGCAAAACATGACGAACAATCACTTTAGCAGTTTGACTTTGGGGCAGCAACAAGCTCCCATAAATACAGTACATTAATAGGGTTCTGTGATGTGTAGTGTATGTGGAAACGGGGACCATACCAATGAGTTGTGTAGTGCAAATTCGGATTCCGTAAATTTTATGGGTAATGCCCAAAGAGGAGTTGGAGAACAAAATTATGGAAATACTTACAATGCTGGGTGGAAAAATCACCCAAACTTATCTTGGGGAGGTAATCAGAATCAATATAGGCCTCAAGGATATGCACCACAATATAACCAACAGCAGAGTCAAGGAAATCAAGTGGATGCTAACCCTGGAGATATGAGCGTGGAAGATATGTTAAAGCAGATTATGGCAGAGCAAGCAAAGCTGGAAGAAGATGTGAGGAACAATCAGTTGGCTACTTAGAATTGAGAGAGGCAAATTGGTCAGTTAGCTAATGCACAGAATACAAGGGCCCAAGGAGGTCTTCTAGGTGATACCGAGCCTAATCCAAAGCAGATGAATACTATTGTTACTCATAGTGGTAAGAAGTTAGAGGATATGGTTCCACCAGCGAAAGAATTGAAGCCGAAAGTGGTTGTGATTGAAGACGAACAAGTTGAGTCTGCCAAAAGTTCCAAAGATGATAAAGTGATCCATAGTGTAAAGTTGTCTCCTACTTTCCTCAGAAGTTCAAGAAGAAGAAGGAAGATGAATGCTTTGGTAAGTTCATTGAACTACTTAAACAAGTGCACATTAATTTGCCTCTGGTGGATATCTTGCAGGGTATTCCAAAGTATGCTAAGTTTGTGAAAGATATTGTGGCAAACAAGAGTAGATTGATAGAGTATGCCACAGTTTCACTGACTGAGGAGTGTAGCTTTCGCATTCAAAACCAGCTACCAACTAAGCTGAAGGATCCTAGAAGCTTCACTGTAAAAATTACTCTGGAGATCGTGTCTGTGCTCATGGGTTGTGCGATTTGGGGGCTAGTATAAATCTGATGCCCACTTCGATTTTCAAGGAGTTGTGTTTGGGTCGTCCTAAGCCTACTACTATTATTTTTTAGCTTGCAGACCGATCCGTGACTAGACCTGATGGTATTGTTGAGGATATTCTGGTTCAAGTGGGTTCATTGATCTTTCCAATTGATTTTGTGGTGCTGAATTTTGAGCCTGACCCAGAAGTCCCATTTATTTTGGGGCATCCATTTCTGGCCATAGGAAGTGCGATCATTGATGTAGCAGCAGGGAAACTGACTATGCGAGCTCATGATAAAGTTGAGGTTTTTGATGTTTATAGGGCTTTGAAGCTCCCAAAAATTTATGAGAACTTGTCAGCTATTACAGCTATCGATTTGGCGGGTGACGCCATCCATACTTTGTCTACAGATCCATTGGAAAAAGTTTTGATGGGGCAAGATGTTTTTGGTGATGCGGAAGCTAGTGAAATGGTGCAGGTTCTTGATCTTATGGGTATCTATGCTAAAGAGGGTGGATGGGAACCTTTAAATCATCCACTCAGTCCTCCAACCAAGCCATCAATTGAGAAGGCACCGAAGCTTAAATTAAAAGAACTTTTATCTCATCTTCAATATGCTTTATTAGGTGACAATGAGACCCTTCCTATTATTATTGCAGCAAATTTGTCAAAGGAATAAGTTGATGTGGCATTGTTGATACTCAAACAAAAAAAGAAAGCTATTGGTTGGCAGATGTCTGACATCCATGGTATTAATCCGGGTTTATGCATGCATAAAATTTACATGGAGGAAAGGCATAAGCCGAGTGTGCAACACCAACGACGCTTGAATTTGGTGATGAAAGAAGTGGTAAGGAAAGAGGTAATTAAGTGGTTAGATTCGGGCATTGTTTACCCTTTTTCTGATATTATGTGGGTTAGTCTCGTATAGTGTGTTCCAAAAAAGGGTGGTATGACGGTGATCATGAATGATAATAATGAGTTGATTCCTACAAGAACTGTGACTCGGTGGAGTATTTTCATGGATTACCGAAAACTCAATGATGCTACGAGGAAAGACCATTAGCCAATCCCTTTTATTGATCAGATGTTGGATCATTTAGCTAGGCAGGAATATTATTGCTTTCTTGATGGGTATTGTGGATACAATCAAATTACTATAGATCCCCAAGATCAAGAGAAGACTACATTCACATGCCCTTACCACACATACGCTTTCAAGCGTATGCCATTTTGATTGTGTAATGCACCGGCTACCTTTCAGCGTTGCATGATGGCTATTTTCTATGACATGGTGGAGGAGTTCGTAGAGATTTCTATGGATGATTTTTCAGTCTTTGGTAACTCTTTCGAGGTATGCTTGCAAAACCTTGATAGAGTCCTTGCTCGATGTGAAGAAACTAATCTTGTTCTCAATTGGGAGAAGTGTCATTTCCTTGTGACGGAAGATATAGTTCTTGGGAATAAAGTGCCAAAGCAGGGGCTCGAAGTTGATAGGGCAAAGATTGAAGTTATTGAAAAATTACCTCCACTTGTGTCGGTGAAAGGGGTGCGTAGTTTCTTGGGACATGCTGGATTTTACAGAAGGTTCATTCAAGATTTTTCCAAAATTGCACGCCCCATGTGCATGCTCTTGGAAAAAGATGTGAAATTTGTATTTTGTGAATCATGTGTGAAGGCATTTGAAGTTTTGAAGAAGAAGTTAGTAGAGGCACCTATCCTTATTACTCCTGACTGGGATTTACCATTTGAGCTCATGTGTGATGCAAGTGATGTTGCAGTGGGTGCAGTTCTTGGTCAGCGGAAGAATAAGGTGTTTCACTCTATTTATTATGCGAGCAAGACCCTTGATGCAACCCAAGTAAATTACACTATGACTAAAAAAGAGATGCTAGCGTTGGTGTACGCATTTGACAAATTTAGATCATATTTGGTGGGCACTAGCGTCATTGTATACACTGATCATGCTGCAATATGGTATTTTTTCAATAAAAAGGATGCGAAGCCGCAGTTGATTAGATGGATTTTATTGCTGCAAGAGTTTGATTTGGAGATTAAAGATAGGAAGGGGTCAGAAAATCAGATTGCCGACCATCTTTCTATACTTGAATGCTCGACACATGTAGTTGATGATGGGTGTATTTGTGAGGAATTTCCAGATGAGCAATTGTTAGTTTTGGATGTTGATAAGTTGCCATGGTATGCAGACATTGTGAATCTATTGGTATGTGGGCTATTTCCTCCTGATTCGAGTCCTCGACAGAAGAAAAAGTTGTCATATGAGGTACGTTCTTATATATGGGATGAGCCTTATTTATTCAAGCAAGGGCCTGATCAAATAGTAAGAAGATGTATTCCGGATGCGGAAGTGAAGCAGGTGTTAGAGAGATGCCACGCATCACCTTATGGTGGCCATCTGGTGGTGAACGCACAGCCCAAAAAATTCTGCAATCAGGTTTCTTCTGGCCTTCTATATTTAAAGATGCTCATGCGTTTGTGAAGAGTTGTGACCAATGCCAATGTATGGGGACGATTTCAAAGCGACATGAGATGCCTCTAAACAATATCCTAAAAGTTAAAATCTTTGATGTATGGGGGATAGAGTTTTTGGGCCCTTTCCCAAAGTCGAATGGAAATCAATACATACTTATAGCAGTGGATTATGTGTCTAAGTGGGTATAGGCTGCAGCTCTCCCTACAAATGATTCCAAGGTTGTGGTAAAGTTCCTTCAAAGACATATCTTCACAAGATTCGAAACTCCAAGAGCTATTATTAGCGATGGAGGTTCACACTTTATTAACTATTGGGTGAAGAGTGTGTTGGCAAAGTATGGTGTGAGACACAAGGTTTCAACAGCTTATCATCCCCAAACAAGTGGCCAAGTGGAAGTGTCTAATCGTGAGATAAAACAAATCTTACAAAAGACGGTGAATACTAAGAGGAAAGATTGATCACTCAAGTTGGATGATTCTCTTTGGGCTTATCGAACTGCGTATAAGACTCCTATAGGGACTTCTCCCTATCATCTTGTCTTTGGGAAAGCATGTCACCTCCCGGTTGAGCTTGAGCACCGAGCATATTGGGCGGTAAAGAAGTTGAATCTAGACTCGGGGTTGGGTGGTAATAGGAGGTTGTTGCAACTCCATGAATTGGAAGAATTTCATTTCCATGCATATGAAAATGCGAAGATCTACAAGGAGAAAATGAAGCGATGGCATGAAAATCATATTCTCCCACACACTTTCGAGCCAGGCCAGTTGGTACTTTTGTTTAACTCAAGACTTAGGTTGTTTCCGAGCAAGCTAAGATCTAAGTGGAGTGGGCCTTTTGAGGTAAGTCGCACGACGCCTCATGGTGCAGTGGAAATTTTGAACAAAGAGGATGGTACGAGATTTATGGTAAATGGCCAGAGATTGAAGCACTATTTTGGTGAAGAAGAGAAGCATAAGGAGGACGTGCTTCGCCTTGATAATAATTGAGCTGAGTATGGTCGATCCGCGACATTAAACCAAGCACTACATGGGAGGCAACCCATGAATGTGTTGTAATAGTCAGGATTTATAAAGTAAAAATACAAAAAGAAGAGTTGTACAACGACCAAAACTAAGGAGCTTGATGGGAGGCAACCTTTCTCTTTTAAAATTTTTCTTTTCTAACTTAGGTTTAGGATTTTGTGTTTATGCAGAGGTACACGGAGCATTTTACCATGGAAATCCATGAGAAAAAGGTAAAATTGGTGGATAGATGATTGTTTGAAGGTGTCGTGCAGGTAGGACATGTTTTGGAGCGAAGTTTTGCGTCTTGGGACTTGTAAAAGCCCCAAGATTATGTGAAAAATATGGAAAATCGCTCATGTGTGATGTTAAGTATTGGGCGCGGTACCTAGCGTGCCAGGGCGCACTTGCCCAAAAAATTTTCTCGATTGGCAGTGGGCAGGCGCGACACAGGGCGAGCCAGGTTGCCTGTCCCAAAAAAAAATTCTCAACTAGCAGTGGGCAGGAGCGACAGAGGGCGTGCCAGGCCTTCTGTGCCCCAATTTTTTTCGCAACTGGCAGTGGGGTAGCGCGCTAGGCAGCGTGCGAGGCCGCTACCCCTTAAGTTTTTTTTTTTTAGCAAAATTTTTTTGGGTCTTAGGCCTAGTCTACCCGACCCACACCACCCCCTCCCCTTTTTTAAATCCCCCAATTCTCTTTCTTTCTCACAACCCTTTTACAAGTCCACAAACAAGAATCGATTTTTCTCTCCCCCAAAATTGAAAATTCTCTCTTCCTTTTCTCTACTCTTTCCCACACATAGCTCAAATCATCGCCTTCTCCTCTTTGGATTGTGTTTACAAAACTCCATTCAAGCTATCAAGGTATGTTTCCTTAAGCTTTCTCTGTGTAGATTGCTATGAGGATGATGCGAATTTAGGGAATTCTTGATATTCGAATTTTTTGATGCCCAGTAGGTTTTTGGTATTTTGACTTGATTATTATGATATTGTTGGAAGTTATGGGGTGTCATTAAGATGAACTTGAAAGGCATGTGCAAGTGTTTTTATTAATTTTATTTTAGTTAAAATAATTGGAAGTGGGTTTAGCTTTATTGGTGATAATTGAGCAAATTGGTGGTTGAAATCACTTGATACAACTCATATGTTGTTGAATATGTATGAATCTTGTTTGAATTCTTGAGTAAAACAAGTAAGTCATTCTAATGATAAGTATGGAATTGTTGAACTTGTGTTGGGTATGTGCAATTTATCTATGGTTTGGACTTGGTAATTGGGCATTAAGTGATGAGGGAAAGTCTGAGTACCCTATACCCATATATTTTGAGTGGTGCTAAGTAACTAGGTGTGGGGTGGCCCTTAAAGCCAATGCCCATTGAGTTGATTAGCTATCTTTACATGGGAAATTGACTTGCTTGTGGATCTTTGCTACAGGTACAATGTCAGATGCTAATGTGGTTGCTTCCAGTTCTCACAAGCGATGTCGATCAGGAAATAAGGTCCCCGCGTCTCCCCCAGTCCCAAAAGGCCAGAAACGCAAGTATGGGCTTAATGTTGTATCTAGTGCTGGCAAGAGTTGGTACAAAAGCCGCACAGAAGCTAAATACTTTGCGGATGAATGTATTGATAGGGCCAGTCTAGCTCGGACTTACCCTAAGATATTGGCTCGGATTGTGCAAGTAGGTATGGAGTTCATCTTCGATAGACCTACGGATTGTAACCTCTATCTGGTGAGGGAATTCTATACTAATTGGAACCCGGATGCACATACCAGCTCGGTGGTTTACGAGGGTCAGATGTTATACTTGATTCCTTGGGCCTTACAGGATTATTGGGAGTAAACACTCGGTCTAGTCCCCAGGACCTCCTCAGGCTAAATGCTAGGCCCCCCATGCTGAAATTTGACACACTCTTTGCGGCCAATGTTCGACAGTGAGATGGTTGCGCCATCATAAAAAAGGGTACCACATGAGTCTACCCTATACTCATTTGAATAAAGAGATGCGGATTTGGTTGAAGATTGTATGTTGTTGCTTGATTTTGGGTAGCCACATAACGGAGGTCACACGGGATCATGTCTGTCTAGTGTATGCTCTCATGACTGATGTGGAAATTGATGTAGGGTCTGTAGTATTGTCGGCTATGCACCGAGCTCATTTGAAAGGAGGTCTTCGTTATGCTTTTGGTGGGTTATTGACTAAATTGATGCGAGCATTTGAAGTTCCCGAAGAGGCATTTGATTATCATCCTCTTATGGTGCAGACACCTGTAGATGTCGTACAAACCAGGGCACTGGATGCACTCAGCCCCACTCTCACCTTTGCAGAGCGTCATGCTAGAGATGATGGGATTTTAGCCCATATGTATGGGTTGGAGATACTACGCCACAGGACTGGAGGTAGGCCCTTTACGGCGGAAGAGTTGAGCTAGGTTGAGAGGGATTATCCTCTTAACGAGCACGCCATGGCATTCTTGAGAATTGTTCCTGATTTTGTTGAGCCTGTGGATGATGATATCCCCACAGATGAAAATGACCGCCAGACTGATTCTGATGATGATGAGGTGGAGGCGGATGATACACCGCTAGATGTCTGTGGGCCGGAGGACGACGATTTCCTTGACTGACCAGGGAGCTCCTTACACTCTACTCTTGATTTGTTTATTTTTGTAGCATTGGGGACAGTGCTAATCTTTTAAGTGTGGGGTGGGGTGTTATGGGACTCCTTTGTGTGTATGTATATGTGTGTTTCTGTATGCTTCTAGTTGTCTTAATTTTGGGTTCCTTAGCCTTTGTTTTTGGTTCTTTTACTAAGGATAGTCCCTTTGAACCGTAGAAAACCACAAAAAGATTTTAATTTTTTTATGTTTTTTTTGGTTCTTATTATTTTTGAGTCTCTTTTAGTCATAGGATTGAGGACTTTGCTCTATGATGGATGGATGATGACCGTCTTAAAAGCAAATTAGTCATGTATTGTTGGGTGTTCTTGCTTGCTATACAATTATGCATACACGTGTTAAACATGCCAGGATATACAATAGCAAGTGTTGACACACCTAATGCTCACTTAGTCGACTTGATAAGTTGCTTAATGTTGAACTTGTGCATGACTTCGGGTAAATTGTATGGTGAGCCTGCTTTAGTTAAACATGTGCCATGTATGAGTGATATTTTTGTGATATTCCGTGTGCATAATGATGTCTAGAACTTGCCTAGTGTGTTTGTAAAGCAAAATAAAACGTGTTGAGTTTAGGAGATGACATAGGCATTTCTTTGATAGCCATGTTTATGCTCACTTTATCTACCCATTTTGCATGATCTTAGTTAGCCCCGTTGAGCCTTTAGCCTATTCTTTGGTCGCCTCATATGTAGCTTAATCCTTTTCTTTCAATTAACTATAATTTGATCCAAAACTCCTAAGAGCTTTAATTGAGAAATTAAGATGTTAAGGAGTGTAAAAATTAAAGGAGGAAAAAGTGAAGTTGAAGCCCCAAGTGAATAGCTTTTGGGGCATGTGGAAAAGTTTATGTGTTGTTGGTAGAGAGTATTGTAATAAAAAAGAAAAGAAAAGTTGTCGATAGCAGTTACTCCCTGCCTAATATGCTTAAGCTAGATTAAAGAGACGGGGAAAAACAAAAGAGAGTTAGGAAGATAAAAGTGGTGGAAAATAGGTTGGTTGAAGGTGGTCATAATGTAATTTGTAGTGTATTAAAGTGCTTAGGGAAGATAGTCACTATTCTTTACCAAATAGTTCCTACACGTCCCTTAGCCTACATTACAACCCTTAAAGTCTTACTTGATCTTGAGCTTTAACATTTTGACATTAGTGGAGTACTACACTAAGGGCATGCTTATGGTTCATCTTGTGTTGCATGTGAATTCTTTTCGAGAGTGAGTGAACTTTTACTCATGCACCCATTTAATAATTACTTTATGTGAAATATTGGGTGATTCTCTTTTGGTGAGGGTACATGTTTAGCAAAGTGTGGTGATCTCTTGGTAACGTGTCATGCATGAATTCGCAACTAGAAAGTTGTTTTTTGAGGATAGGTTGTTTCAATTTGTTATTCACTTTTTGGTGATACTAGCATGTTAGTGCATAATTTGATGAATGTGGTTGTGTAGCTATGCAGGAATGCCTATTGTGTGTCAATTGTCTAAAGTCGCCAGGGTTTGAGTGTGGTTATTGTTCGAGGACAAACAAAGGTTCAAGTGTGGGGTGGTGATCTAAGGCATATTTATATGCCTTATGACCGAATCTAACCCATGTTTACCTTAGTTTCGAGAGCAATACGTATGTGATTTGTATGGATTTGATGGAAAATGTGATATTTTGCTAACAAATATGATTAGACCTTTGTAGGTGGAAATTACGACTATTTAGAGCATTTATGGCTTGGAAAACGAGGCTTGAAGGAGCTAAGAGCGAAGTATATTGAAGATAAGAGGCAATCCAAAGAGTTGAACTTGAAGAATCCAACCAAATCTGCGAAGAGAAGTCGACAAAAGAACAAAATCAGAATTAGGCGCGCCAGGCCGCTTTTGGAAAAAATTCCACCCATGGAGGCAGCAGGGGGGCGCGCCCAGGGGCGTGCTAGGGCGCCTGGAGCACCTTTTCAAAGGCAAAAATTGCCCAAAGGCTTGCCAGGCCGCTTTTTGGCAATTTTTGCCAAGAGTATTTGTCTATAAATAGGGAATTTGGGTTATTGTATAATTATTCCATCAACACTAGACTACTTTGGGCATTTTGGGGCATTGAAATTAGGTTTCATTCTTCATCTTTTCAGTTTTTATTTCTTTTTATGGTATTTTATTACTTTTTGATGTTAATTGACGTTAGGAGTGGCTAAAATCCCTCTTTCTTGGGGTTAAGGCCAAGAACATGAATCTCTTGGGTTAATTTTATTGGGTTTTGCGGAAGTTTATCATAAATTGGTTATTCGTATATTCTTAATTTCACTATTTTGATGCTTGATCACCATTGAAATAAATTCCTTGTCTTGAGGTGAGCTCGAGAGAGAAACTAAGAGATAGAACGTGGAATATAAGAAGTGTGGTCTTTCTCGGGGAAGGAATTCCAAGGGATTGACATTTGGTTAGGACCGAGAGGTACCTAATCCGTTGCGCTTGGTCAATTACGAGAAGAAAGCTTAAATGCATTAGAATTGGTTAAACTTATCACAGCTCACTGATGTAGTTAGGTTTCCATTTTCTAGTAGAAGATTATAGTTTGGAGACGAATATAATTGTAAAATTAACCTTGTGATCAATAACCAAGGTAAACAACTCAAATTGCTTAAACCAATAACAATTACGTTCGGAGTGCCTTAGCCCTGGGAATTCACTTTTTGTTGACTTTTCAAGCTTATTTTCGAAAACTAAAGTTATGGTAGAGAATATAGGAGTTCATAGTCCGCAATCATTTAATTTTTAGTAACAAATCCCTTTTCCTTTTTGCAACACTAGTTTTTAATTATTGTTCGACTTCTAGAATTGATTTCTGTTGACGAAAGTCCCTTGGGTTTGATATCCGTCTCTTTTAAAGGAGCCACTTTATTACTTGAACGATCACGTACACTTGCATGTATAGCTGGGTCACAATAAATTGTTCCAGATATTCTATTCATCTTGAGGTGACTAAGATGTATCGTGATTTGAGGTAATTTACTGGTGGCATGGTATAAAGAAGGATGTGGTGGATTTTATGGCTCGTTGCCTATGTTGTTAGCAGGTAAAGGCCTAGCATCATATATCGGGTGGTTTGCTTTAGAGATTACCCATTTTGGAGTTGCAGTTGGAGAGAATCACTATGGCTTTCATGAGTGGATTGCCTTGTACTTCTCGTGGCTTTGATAGTATTTGGGTTATCATGGATCGATTGACCAAATCAGCCCACTTCATCCCTATTCAAATTTCATCTAGTGTCATAAGTTTGGCTCGTATCTATATTTGAGAGGTAGTTCGTCTTCATGGAGTGCCCATATCTATTATTTCAGATAGAGGTTTAGTGTTCACTTCTAGCTTTTGGAGTATGTTTTAGGAGGAGTTGGGTACTCAGGTCGACCTTAGCATCGCTTTCCACCCCAAGACCAATAGTCAGTTGGAATAGACTATTCAGGTTTTGGAGGACATGCTCTGCATATATGTTATGAACTTTGGAGGTCAGTGGGATGAGCATTTAGCCTTGGCAGAGTTTGCTTATAATAATAGCTTCCATTCGAGCATTATTATGGTACCTTTTGAGGCGTTGTATAGTAAGCGTTGTAGATATCTGATTGGTTAGTTTGAGACTTCCAAGGCTAGACCCCCAGGTACCGACTTGCTTCGCAAGTCTTTGGATAGAGTTCGGTTGATCCAGGATAGGCTTCAGGCAGCCCAGAGTAGGAAAAAGAGTTATGCCAACCACAGACTTCGTGCCATGAAGTTTGGTATTGGAGATAGGGTTTTTTTTCATGTGTCACCCATAGAGGGCGGGATGAGGTTCGCAAAGAGGGGAAAACTTATCCCGAGGTACATTGGACCTTTTGAGATTCTTTGGCCAGTTGGGGAGGTTGCTTATGAGTTAGATCTACCTCCAGATTTTTCAGCCGTTCATCCAGTTTTTCATGTGTCTATGCTACGACATTATATTCTAGATGAGACTCACGTGCTTTGTTGGGATTTGGTTAAGTTCGATGAGAGGTTGACCTTTATAGAGTAGCCAGTCTTCATTTTAACGAAGGATGTTAGACAGTTATATTCTAGAGATATTCCTATAGTTAAGATTTAGTAGAAACACCATTCCATTGAGAAGGCTACTTTGAAGACCGAGTCCGATATGCATAGTAGTTAATTTATTGGGAACAATCTTTTATTGAATATCTGGCATCGCCATTGAGTTTGAAATGTCAAAATTAGCCTAGTAGCATACATAGTTTAATTCTGTCGGGTCTCGAACGAATCCTGAGGGTCCATTAGGAGACATTTTTACACTTTGAAAATCTGTTGGTGCAGCATTTTCTGGTGCATCAGGCCCTTCATTTCTATCGCGTGGCCACGTGTAGCGATTGCGAGCCTTGATGAAAGTCCTCATCTTGATCGGGTGGTGGTGGTGTCGCGATCGCGATGGGTTATTGGTGGATCGGGTTGAGTTGACTCATCAAGATTATGAGGCCCATCCACGCGACCCCGATGACCAACTTAGTGGCTGGTCAATGTGGACCCTCGCGATGGTGAGGTGGTGTCCGCGATCATGAGGTACTATTTATTGAACAATATATAACCCTCATTCTCGTAATTTTACTCCATTTTTGGACCTCCAAGCTTCGAAAAAGGTGATTTTCATGGGTTTCTTCATCGAATTTGGTGTGGGTAACTTCTAAACTCTTAATCCTACTATTTCCCATTGATTTTATGTTCGAAAACACCTTTTAAGCATGATTTCAAAGTGGAAATTGGGGTTTTCACCGGTAAAGCTTAAAAATGGTTTTTATTCAACTTAGACTTCGTTGTAAGCTCATTTTCACTTGGGTTTTATTCTATAGACTCCTATAACCTTGGGGAATGTATTTTTAAAAAAAATCCTGTTTTACCCCTCTCATTTTTGAACTCATTTTTCAAGTCTATTTTGGACCCAATTTAACTATGGGCAATATGGGTATCGATAGCTTCCTTTTAACGTGTAGATGCTATATTTGTGTGTTTTAGTTGATTCCGAGGCCGTTCAAAAGGGGAAAGCTCCGTGTTGAGAGACTTTAGGCATGGATTTCATCGTTTCGAGGTAGGTTATGGCTTAACTTCTTTCAGATTGAGATGGATAGTTAATAAATAAGTAATACATGCTATGTGTTGGGGAGGATAGTTAGGGGTTTTATATTTTGAGATTATTAATATTGTTGTGTGCCTGAGTGAGGGCTTATATTAGGTGTTTAATTATTTGTGATATTTGATATCGTGTGTTGCCTGAGTGGGGGCCTTACTTGACATCATTAGCCTTAATTGTGCATTTATATGCCCTATTCTAGATATGATGCCCGTACGGGGGTTTAAATTGTTATTATAGGCCTTATTGTACATTTATTACCTTATCATGATAGAAAGACCCGAGTTAGGGATTAATATGATATTAATGATGTCTTGCATGCATATTTATTCCGATGGTGCCTAATTAGAGTTGATAATCAGGAATTGTGAACATATTGAGTTGATTCTGAGCTCACTTATATACATGTATTGAATTGATTGGATATCTTCATACTGATTCGGTTGTGCACATTACATCCTCATTCCATATATACATTCATGAGATGCTGGTACCATTGAAGAACATTATTTTGAAAAAAAATAAAACATTTTTATAAAGCCTTCTCCATGAATACGAGTCGGAGAGGTGAGTTGAGATTGAGATAGAGATAAAAGTTATACTATACATGTTTTGAACCCCCTATGGGTACTATTGCAGAGCTGCGAGCTCGGTAGGTGTATACAGAAAGTCATGCGATGACTTTCACCGTTCCACCCCATCCTCATCATTGCATTGCATTGCATATGCATCTTTTGTGATTCCTTTAGTTTTACTTGACTGGTGCTTAGTTTTCAGTGTAATTTCACATATATCTATGTTGTCTCTATTTCTGTGTAAGATATATATTAGAACTGTTAGTGGAGACGGTGTGAGATACATTTTGGGACTTTTCTGCTTGCAGGTGTTGTGCTCATAATATTATTTACTTGTCTTATTATCTATTTTGCTCAGTCAGGCTATGATATCTACTGAGTATAAGTGGACCATACTCACCCCTACTGTGCCCTTTTTGGTGCAGATCTGAGTACGAGTACAGGATGCAGTAGTTGATTTTATGTGGATTTAGAGCGGTGTTCTAGGTACTAAGTGCTCTAGGGATTTTTAGAGATGACTCTGAACCTCCTCTTATCTTACTTTATGTCATTATTTCATTTTCAGAGACAGTTATGTATTCTCAGATTTAGTCATGTACCAGATACTCTTACACTGTGACACCAGATTTTGGGGATTTATGAGATTTCTTTCAGACCTTTGTTTTAATTATATTTTGTATTGGCTTGACTTCGCTCTAGAAGTCTTGTTTTGTTTTGTGTTATTATCGATTTTATTTTCCTTTAGTAGTTTAGTTGATTGGCTTACTTATCAAGGCTTAGCCGCGATAAGTGTCATCATGACCCATTTTTGGGTTGTGTCATTTGCTCTAGAGTTTTTGCTATGGAAATGTTTGCAAATATCTCCAAATGTAATATTCTCTTAGATTTCATGCAACATATAGAAAAAATTGTATTTTTATGATACAACAACTTACCCGGTGAAAGACGATAGGTGGGGTCTGGGGAGGGTAATGTGTGCAGACCTTGCCCTTACCTCGTAGAGGTGAAGAAATTGTTGTTGTTGAGACTCTTGATATAGAAGTTGTTAGCTTATTGTAATAAGATATATTATATATCTTATTTAATTTTAGTGTATATACTATTCTTCTAATCAATAAGAAACACTTATGCAAAAGATGTTAAACTTAACATGATAGAAAGGAGCTATATATACATAATATGTTGACCTATGGGAGAGTTTTTGTCCATGTTCCATGCCTACTTGAATAGCTCAAAAGAACGTAATTGAAGTGTGTAAAGGGGCTTTGAATAAGAGTTGGGTGGTTGATTTCCAATAATGGCAACAATAGCTGAAATTATGGATTAATTCCCGGCGAGAACATGTTTCTTTTAAAATCTTACTTTATATTATTAAAGAAAAGGGAACATATTTACTATTAGATGGCACCAAGTAAGCTAAGAAGAAGGATTTTTTTCGATCAGTCAATGAAAGAAGCAGTAAAGGAATATGACCATTGTAAAGAAAAAACAATGTAGACTAGGAAGCATTATTTGATTGAATGGACGGCTAAAATCAAAAAGAAGAAATTAAGGAGAGGGAGAAATGATAACTTGCACGAGAGCGATTGAAATATACAATCAATCTTCCTTTAACAACCATTGATGATTAGGATTTATAAGCTCTAAGTTTATACCCTTATACTAATATCATTATTTATGCATGACACAAGTAGCTATTATGAAATAATTAAGAAAAGTTGATTTATGTTAGTGTCTCCTCTCTAGGTTTATGTTAATACACCTCTCTACTTTCGATGCAGTTCTTGCTACCCCATTTTTTGCTTTGCCTAAATAAAATTGAATACCCAATCTTCTCAGACATGCGACCATTGAAATCGTTAGGAGTAGGCCCAGAAAGAAATTCGATTAGACATTAGGTTTAAAATTACATATTTTATAATTATTTTATTCACAATATTTATTAAAACTTCTTTGTTATTACATTTTAAGCCAAATATTACTTTACATTAAGGGTTGGCCACTTTTAACTATACACTTTTGGTGACTAAACTTTGATAGCAAGCTCTAAAAATAGAGCTTTTTCCAAAATTGTCCCTTTAATCCATTCGTCCTTCAAATATTAGATCGAATTGGAATCCCCAAAAATTAGGGGCTGGAGTATTAGACTTGTTCTGCTTTAATAGAGGCACTATAAGCGAAAGTGGAATACCAATCATTCAACCGATTTCTCTTATCCTTTAAACTGGCATTTTTAGTCCCTTAATTTATATTAAATCAATTGAGTTGGTCAATTTTGTTGTGGTTTTAATAGTGTTTTTTGTAGTCTATATTAGTTTCTAGCTAGATCCATTATATTAGTCTAGTTATGTTTATGTGAGTTGGGCATGTGTATTATGTTAATTAATAATAAATGTATATAAAAAGAACAACAAGTTGTGTGTATGTTATGTTAGTAAGAACAAAACTTAAAGATAGTAAAGTAAAATTTGAAGATAAAAAGTTACTTAAAAGGAACTTGATAACTCACCATCATATAACAATTAAGGAGCAAAATTAATGTAGTGAACAAAATTTTTGCATTGATATAAAAATTCAAAATTATATTGGTATTAAATGCGAAAACACACTCTAAATAATAAGTTAAAGGAATAAACCGCATTATATATGAGGATAATAATAATATAACACAATTATCTGTAACAAATTAATAATAATAGGAATGATTATAGTAAAACAAAAGATGACAACTTAAAAGTTACGATGGAAGAAATCTAAAAGTCATCTACCAATTACCAAGAGGGTAGTAACACCATAGTAATATGACTAAATAATAAGATAATAACTTTCTTGAAGTGTATATCTATATAATTGGGGAAATAAAAAAATTAAATTATACAAAGAATAAGTGTAATGCCCTGTTTTCGTAGTTATCGCTATAGCAGCATCACCGTAGCGGCCCGCAGACCGCTAAAACAGGATGACGGGACCAAAACCTTAGGTCCATTTTTAGTAATTCTCTTTTCTCCTCTTCAGTTATAAAAAGGACAAGGTTTGCTCTAAAAATTCTTTTAGGGTTACTACATGGCCTGGGAGTAATAGAGATAAGGTATTTCACATTAATGGGGTAAAACCCATGGTTTTTCACTGATTTCAAGTTTGAATTCACTTTTATGGAGTCAAAAGCTCTCATTCATTCCTCTGTAGCAGCTGCTTCGTGTCTAGGTAGGCTAAGTTTAACTGAGTAGTTTAGACCTAGGTTAGAAAGAATAAGCATGATGTAGATTATTGGGAGATTACATGCTTAGGCCTTCGGGCACGGTGTTTGGATGGATAAAATGGATGAGAACCCGATTAATTGGGTGGAAAATTGTTGTTATGCTGTGATATTAAATTGTTTCCTGAATTTATTTGTTTACCTTGTTGTTGTTTATCCTTGCATCATTAATAACAATATAGTACCTAAAATTTGGGTTAACCTAGTTAAATGCTTATTCGTTAAGGATGGTTAGTATTGGTGGATTCATAAAAATCTACGGTGGTAACCAGAGGAATAGAAAATTGGTAATGTATCAAACTGTTAGGATGAATGGTTGGGGGTGGGTCATAACCCATAGGTTATACGTGCAAATTATAAGTGATGGGTCTATGAAATCGGATTTCAACCTGAGTTATATGTTTTTGCTAGTCATGGTATTTGGGCATCTTCACGGGATTTACACTATTACTATTATTATTATTATTGTAGGATATACTGGTATTTGAACATCTTCACGGGATTGGTTGGTATAAGGTTTGTAGACACTTGATGTCTGGGATTTGGTACATGGACAATAGCTCATCCCTTACAGGTCATGACTAGTGGGCCACCATAAGACCCTTAGCATGTGTGCACAGGTATTGGTGAGAGTGATGGTTCCTTGAGAGGACTGGGCTTATCTTTTTACTAGATATATATGTTGGTTCCTTGAGTGAACCGTACTTATCTGCTTACTTGATATATATGTTAGTTTCTTGAGTGGACCGGGCTTATCTGTGTACTTGATATACATGTTGGTTTCTTGAGTGGACCGGGCTTATCTGTTTACTTGATATATATGTTAGTTCCTTGAGTGGACCAAGATTATCTTACTTGATATATATGTTGGTTCCATGAGTGTACCGGACTTAGCTGTTTACTTGATATATATGTTGGTGCCTTGAGTGAACCGGGCACTATGTGTTGACTTGCTATATTTGTTTTATGGATATAAATCGGGATGCATGATTTGTTGCCTGTATATTTGATAGAAGAGATCCTTGAGCGGTACGATTTAATTGTAAGGGTGCTATAATTCCTTATTGCCTAATTACTTGTGTAATTGTGACGTGGCTGATGTAATTGTCTAGATCATAGTCATTGACTTGGAGTTGATGTCTATGTTAACACGGTAGCGGGGTATATAAAGTTTAAGTGTTATAAAATTGAGATAAGGCCACCTGATTGGTGTTCGTGTTGGGGACTATGATATGTATGGGGTCAATGGTGTATCGGTTGCTGCATTTGAGGCCAGGTAGGAGGGATGTTACTATTGTTAATTAATTAAGCCATATAGACTTAAATGAATCTAAAAATGTTAGTGTGTCGGTGCATAACTGGGTTAGTGGAACAAGGTTAAGTATTACATAAGGTTCTTAACTACTAATGGTTAATGGTAAGGGATACTGTAAGGAATGAGATTTGACTTGACAAAGTAATGGGTACTTGGTGACTAAGGCTGGTAATGTCCATATGTGTTAAGGAATTGTTTAATGAAAGATCTCTGGCTAAATAACTCTCAAGTTGTATGATTCTTTCTAAATATTTATGTGATGTTTATGTTATTTAATTTGGGTCGACAGATGATGCTTACCAGTACGTGTTGTTTTGTATTGATACTACTCTTGCTATACCCTTTTTGGGGTATAGTCTGGTTGCAGGATCAGTAGGTGTTTCATGCCTGACACAGTAATGATCTCCAATAGCTTTTGTTATTATTCCTATGGTAGAAGCTGTGTCTTTTGTCTGTACTTTCTCGTAGTAGCTCTTGTACCTGTTTAGACTAGTTTCTTGGGAAATGTTTTTCAGTTGTAATTAAAAGTTTTATAAATTGATTGTAATAAATGAAGTATTTTTTATTTCTTATTGACTTCCGCATATATGTTTAAATGGGTGGTAAGGGTTCTCTTATCTTAGTGGGTTAGAGTAGGTTCCTGCACGATTCAGATAGTTGGGTTGTGACAAGTTGGTATTAGAGCCTAGGTTATCAATCTCCCTGTACAAGAGCAAATTTTGAGTAGAGTCCTTTGGATTGGTGTGTTGACACACACATCTAATCTTTGTGGAGCCATGAGGCATTCTAGAAAGTTGTGTCACTTTTTTCTCTCCTCTCATACGGAGTGTATTCTTGCTTTATGAGTTGAGTCCAATTAGTATCTCCGAATTCCAATTAATATCTCAATGAGGTAAAGGGATGTCATTTGAATCCATTTGGAACAACACAAGCAAGGGAAGTTTGAACCGAAAAGGTTCCAATTGGTATCTGGCAATGAAGGCTATGTAAATGCTTGGACAATCAGCTAACAGTTATCTATGAGGAGAATAAAGGATAGTAAAAACGGCTTGTTTAATGATGAAACTTGAGATTGATACTTATGTGTATTGATATTGCTTGAGTGACTGTGAATATGTGAAGTGTGATTGTTGAATTGTTATGGAATTCATGGTTTGTGAAAAGTCTTAACTTAGTTATTTGTTGATAGTTAAAGGAATTAATTGCTATGTGATTTAAATGGGAATTGTATGCTAAATGCTAGGCATGGACTTTTCATTGGTGAAATGATAAGGGGGAAAATGGTTTATGACTGTGGGAAACTCTTGTTTTGGGACAGTCAAAATTTGGTTAAGGACTATGGGAAAAAAGGGTATTATTGCTTAATAGCGGGATTTATTGAGATGAAAGGTTTTTTGTTGTTATTCATAACTGGTTTTAAATAATGTGATGATAAGTTGTGGTTTATGTATTGTTGGGTTCGGTCTTGGGATTATATTTAGGCCATAATGTGATTTCATATTTGATTGCTTAAAAATAGGGAAAGGAAATGAGGGAAATTGCAGAAAACATAAAGTTTCTGGGTTGCTGCCTTTGGGTCTGCCATAGCGGCACTGACTTGCTACAGCGAGCCCGCTATAGCGGGGATTTTCATGCTATAGCAGCATCGCCGTAGCTACATGCAAGCCATTATAGGGGGATGGGTGGGGACAGAATCCCTGCCTTTTTTTCCCCTATTTTGTTTTTTGTTTTCAGCCTGTAATAATTGTTAATTGAGCTAGGAGCTACTGCGTTAATTATAGAAATTGCACGTATAAAGGTAAAAGCATGCATTCAATATAAAAATTGTTAAAAACTAGCATCCATGTGCGATAGAACAAAGGGAAAAGGAATGGAGGAATATTGTTTGTTACATTCCCCAAATGGAGGTGATGTCGCCCAAAATATGCCTACTAAGAAGTATAAAGCGGTCGTTGTATCAAATATAGAACCCAACTAGGTTGGGGTCGATCCCACAGGGAATAGGTCGAAGTGTAAGAAGAATACCGGATGGAACAATTGGAAAGTAAGTAAAAAGGGGGGGGGGGGTTGAAACTAAATAGTGGCAGTAACAATTGTTGGTCGTATCTGGTTTGTAGACAATAAGAGAGATACACTAGGACTGTGATCCCCAATGATTCCTTAACTCCACCAGTTATGTGTGCTAACAAAGCCGTCTCGCTATGTGGGATGCAAAATCTGACAAGATATGTTCATCTAAACGTTTCTCGACCTTGGTTAGACAAATTTCACTCTTCTCCTCTTAGTCTCCGAGTGTCGCACTACTAACCCTTGTCCTGGATCTCAGATAACCATTCCCGCTAAGGCTCCGGTTATTAGATGAAGGTTGATAGCTTCAAATCTCTGTTGTTATCTCCTTTTCCCAATCTCTACCTCTCTCTCGAGCAAGTCTAGAATACAGGCGGGTTTATAACGTTTGCAACTGTTAGAAGAGCAATCACAACGAAGGAAACAACAATACATACATACACAACGGTTCAGAATTGCTTTGCCCTTAACCAGTTTTGTTAATTCCTCATGGTTCACACAACCCTAGTTGATGGGTTTAGCTACTCATAATTGGCAGACCACAAGAAGAATTCAGAGTTGAAAACATAATTATGATCTCACAACAATGAAGAAAAACCGAAGTCTCAATTATCAATAAAACTCAAATTAGGGTTAGTAACTACAAAACCAAGAATTTGTTTATAAACTCAGAAACAGTATGAAATAACTCTCAAAATAATGTAATGACTAACTCTCACACCTAGGACTATACAGGGTTATTTATAGATACAAAACTAATCCTATCCAAAATAAAATAGGAGAACAGAGTCGGCAACTTCCACTGTATCGTGACTTGGTGTCGTGGAACCAAGTCACGCCATGTAGGTTGGTGTCGTGGGAATCAGGCTCAATTAGACGTCTTCAGAAGTTGGGTCACGGCATGCTTCCACGTCACGTGGGTGGTAGTCACGCCACGTGACTCCTGGCATGGAAATCAGATTTTCTCCTGAATCTCTGTAGTGGACCCACGCCAGCCACTCACGTCACGTGAGTGGCAGTCACGCCACGTGACTTGTGTTGTGGGTCCTTGTCTTGTGCAGGTTCTTGTTCTTTCTTCTTCTGACACTTCGTTCTCGGGCTTGATTCTTCCTTTTTGATCATTTTGCCTTTAAAACCTGTTTTCCTGCAAAATAGGACAGAAACCACATCATACCAACAAAACACACCTAAGTTATTGCATATTTTCTTTGTTTTAAGCATCAAAAGTGCCATGTAACCATGACACATCAACAGCCTCAACTTAGAACGTTTGCATGTCCTCAGGCAAACAAAACAAAAATACACATACACGATGCTTAACTAAGAGAAACCTAAGGGACCTATGGCAGTCTAGTCATTGACTTTGGCACAAAACTTTTTTCGACCCCTCCTATTTGCAAATCAAAACCAAAGTGTGTCTACAAGCAGCATAGTATCATGACACAGAAGGGATCAAGTGATGGCACTAGATTATGCACAAACAACCAAGCATATATGCAATTGACATTTCTCGAACAACTAGCAGCTAATAATGCAACCCATGTGCCCTCACAATCAAAGAGATCCCATGCACTCACAGTATACTAATGAATATCAACGTAGGGATGAGGTCAAAATACTCACGCTCACAAAGAAGTTAAAACAGTGTGCATGAAATACCATAGGCTTGCCCTTATTTTCTACGCCTTTGTTTTCGGACAGTTGGACTAGGATCACTATAGGACTTTACTCGGCTTGTAATGTAGGCTTAGGGACGGGTATGGTACATATGGGTATGGTGACTCAACCCTCCTTGACACTACGCTATTTTTGGCTCTAACTTTCAACCTTTCTCATTTTTATTCTCCTTTCTTTTATTTTCAGATTTTGGGTGTGATTTTTTTCTCAAATTTCACAACACAACTCTTTTTTTTTCTTTGCAATTTATTTATTTATTTATTTCTTCACACCCAAACCTGTTTTCCCTTTTTCTTTTATTTACCTCTTCTTCATACCCCACTCAATCTATGCACCCCTATAATAGCCACCCTCAACTTAGGCGATTTGTCTGAGTTGAGGTACACAGTGTCCAAGGAGGGACCAGGGCCAAGACAGGTTCATTGTAATTAAAATGGGAAGATGACTAGGCTAAATGAAAGAAATAGGTCAATCAAGGCTCAAAGTCGGGATCAAGGGATACATATTCGTTTGGTTTGGCATTTAGGCTAAAAGTAGACTTTTTCAAAAATGGCCTATGATCCTTTCCTCATCCCTATCCTCTAACCTAGGCAAGACTAACCGGAGAAGTTCTGGATCGCACACACATAGTTAAGTAAGTAGTGACCTCACACACACATAGCACAGGGTTGTATTATTAGCTACTACCTATCCGGTTCATGCAATGCTAGCTACAGTTATTTGCCTATAATCCTAGTGCCATAACAAGATCCATCAGCTGTCACAAAACATGCTACAAAACATAATTCAAAAATAACAACATTTTTCAAGAGGGGTATCCTTAATCTTCAAAAAGAATAAAAAAAATTCAAACTGGACTGCACTACAGTTCCCTTATTTTCTCCTAATTTAGCAAGAAAAAAACAAACACCATAAATAACATCCTAAATATGTCGGTTCTACTATGATAGCACACTCGGGGGAAAAAGAAACACGACAACAAAAACCCCCAAGTGGTGGTACACCCCTACCCCCAACTAAACATGGTGCACTGTCCTCAATGCACCGATATCAATAACATACATGGGAGTGAAGACATACCTGTGTTGCCCTAGGCACCAGAAGTGGGCCCACCCACAGCAGGATCATCAGCCTGTGCAGTAGTAGGTGCATCCGGTGGAGGGACAGCCTGACTGGCAGATGCACCACGTGCCCTCTACTCCACCTCAATCTGGCTCGCATGGTACTCCACCCGGGAGGCTTTAACCGCCCTCCGCAGATCACTCTCGTATTCAGCATCACTATCACCCCGATCCTCTAAACTGCGGTGTCTCTTACCTCTATCCATCGAAGGCTCCTCATCAGAGAACAAATCAACCTCAAATGCTGGTTGTACGGAGGTCTGGGCAGGCATAGGTGGTATAATAGGAGTGCTACTCAATGCCAATGCCCGAACCTCCTCTCTCAATGCGGCTACCTCTTGGGTTAAGCCAGTCATATCAGGGCCTGGTGCAGCACTCAACTGGGAGGCCATACATGCCTCAAAACTATCAATCCTCCCATGAAACCCCCGCATAAACTGATCCATCGCTGCAGTCATCCTGGCCTCCTCCTCCACAGCCTCTACAGTCGTCCTAACCCAAGGCTTAAGCTGGGATACCAACTTAGCCATCTAGGTCTTAGTGTAGGTCTGCCGCTCGAACAACTACATCTGTCTATCAATCAACTGCTACAGAAAGTCCCTAGACACTGAAACCATCCTAGAAGGAGGCGGTGGAGCACTAGTACCGGGTACCTCACCATCAATAGGGCTAGCGCTCTCAGTCTGTACAGGAATAGTCACAAGTACCCTAACCGGTACGAGAATAGGCATAGGGGCACTACTCGGCTTATCCAGGGCTGCGCCTGAGGACTAAGACGGTTGTGACCCTTGTGGAAGAATGGGGTGTGAACCCCTCTGCTGCATCAGTCCAATATCTGCAATGCGGGTCACCTCGATATAATGGTCGAGGGCAGGTATCCTGGCCACCCCCACCCTACCATACAGCCCCTGGATCAGGCATGGGAAGGGTATACTCGTGTGATCTCTAAAATCCCGCTCGTGGATCTCACAGATGATGTACCTTGCAAAATGAATCTCACAACCAGCCAAGATGCTGGCTACTACCACAGCCCGATCCAATGTGAGTGAGTTGTCAGCATTGGTTGGAACCAACCGATGCCGAACCACGGACCACCAGAATCTACCAGCAAAATGAAGCGTGGACTTGTTGATGTCCAGCTTCCCAGTCACCCAACTAGCCGCCATACCATCTTTGGCTATGTACCCCACAATCCATTTAAGCAGCTCCAATTTCTGCTTTGTATCTCGTATCCAAACTCTATCTCTGACAGTGTCTATCCTATGATCACATTCAGCAGTCAAAGCCAGAAGTGGACGATCAGCCCCAAATAAGAAGCGGTGAATGGTCTGCTCCAAAATATCCACGCAGGTACCACGAACCACGACTTGAGTCAATAATGGCTGCAAAAGGTATCGCTGCCCAACAGGAGTGCTCAAGTCAACCGACGCAGCATAAGAGGCATAAAACTCTCAGACTAACTCCGAGCTATAGCGACCAGAAGGCTGCGCCATCCAACCTAATCCATGTCTCTCAAAGATAGGCCAAATATCAGGTAGTGTCCTCAACTCCTCCACCCGGTATCGGGGCCCCTCCATAATACTCCTCCGACACACACCCCTCTCAGTCAACTCAACATCTCTATCATAAAAGGCATGCATGCCCTGCACACACCATCGCTGAATCTCCCTACTCTGTGCAGGAGTCGGAGCACTCTGGGCACCAGAACCGGAAATAGAAGTTGTAGCCTCCGCCGCAGAAGTACCCTGACCCGTAGTATCATCTACAGAGCCTGACACAGAAGTATCCTCCCCCTCTTCAGACTGTGGGGTGGACTCAAAGGACTCAGCCGGAATAATTGGCTCGACAGGTGGTGGGCCTGGCTGAAGTCCTGCCCGGACAGTCATTCGAGCTCGTGTCTGTAACCTCATGGCCCGAGGTACCAAAGCAGTATCATCATGGATAATGTCAAACTCTTCAACAAAACCACTTTTCTCAGACTCAGTCAGTTCATCACGCAGACGGGTTGGTAAATTTGAATTTTTGATGCAAATCCGGGATGAGAAATCAAGATGGTCACTTTTGGGGTTTGATTTGGGAGGCATGGTAACAGGCTTGGGTCGGATTTTTGAGTGCAAGGGTTGGGTTTGGATCGGATTTGGGTTAATGGGTCGGGTTTGGGTCGAATTTGGGTGTGGGGGTCGGGTTTGGATCGGTTTGGGGGGTATTAAGATTAGGGAATCAGATTGGTGGTCAGTTTTGGTGAATTAGATGATGGGAGGGTCGAATTTTGGTTGATGGAGTAGAGAAAGATTGGAAATTGGGGTTTAATGAGAAGGCTCTAAAGTGGTGTTGCAATGGAGGTGGTTTGGGTTGTTTCGGAGGTATAGACGAAGAGAACCCCTTATATTATTGAAAATTGGGTCAGGTCGGGTGGGTTTGGATCATCTGCAGAATCCACAAATCACGAAACCACCCACGTGGCGTGGGTTAGACCCACATCACGTAGGTCCTGGCATAGGTAAGGTGCTGAGCTAAAACAAATCCTCTGAGTTCCACGCTACATTCCACGTGACGTGGGTTGGACTTACGTCACTTGGGTAGTGGCGTCGGTAAGATCCTGAAACCTAAAATTTATCTCTGATTTTCACGATACCCACCGTGTGTCATGAGTGTACTTCACGTGACGTGAGTCTTGGCGTGGATGGTACTGAAACAATTCAGGTAAATTTTGTGATTTTCAGCTAACTGCTCCTCAATAATCAGATCTCCGCATAATAAAATCTTGGGTTGCCTCCCAATCAGCACTTGATTTAATGTTGTGGAACGACATGTCTAACTTGGATACTCAGACTTTACCAACTAGCCCATAGGTTGCCTCCCATGAAGCGCCTGATTTAATGTCGTGGCACGACACGGCTAACTTGGATACTTAGACTTCACCAACTAGCCCATGGGTTGCCTCCCATGAAGTGCCTGATTTAACGTTGTGGCACGACATGGCCAGCTTGACTACTTAGACTTCATCAAACTCAAGTTCCTCAACTGTCTTTATCTCTTCCGTAACTCCCACATAATGCTTAAAACGCTGTCTATTGACTTTGAATAGAACATTATATGCTCCTTTTAGCTCAATAGCACCATGTGAGAATACCCTAACTACTGTGAATGGGCTAGACCATTTGGACTTTAGTTTTCCAGCAAACAAGCAAAGCTTGGAATTATACAGTAGCACCAAATCCCCCGGGTAAAACTCTCGGTTCTGAATTCGATGATCGTGATACAATTTCATCTTCTCTTTATACAATGCTGAACTTTCATAAGCCCGGAGACGAAATTCATCCATCTCATTCATCTGCTCAAGTCTCAATTGAGCCGCTTCACTCCAGTCTAAATTCAACCTCTTCAATGCCCACAAAGCCTTATGTTCCTGTTCGATGGCAAATGGCAAGATTTTACAAAAACCAACTGATATGGTGATGCACCAATTGGTGTTTTGAAAGCAGTTCAATATGCCCATAACGCATCATCCAATCTTCGAGCCCAATCAGTCCTATTGGCATTAACTATTTTTGCCAAAATGGACTTGATCTCTCGATTTGACACCTCAACCTGCCCGTTTGTCTGAGGATGGTAAGGTGTTGCCACCTTATGTTTAACACCATATTTTTCAAGCAGGGCCTTGAACAGACGATTGCAAAAATGGGATCCACCATCACTAATAATAACTCGGGGTGTCTCGAATCATGAGAATATGTTCTTTTTCAAGAATGTTGTGACACTTCTCCCTTCATTATTAGGAAGTGCAATTGCCTCCACCCACTTAGAAACATAGTCAACGGCTACCAAGATGTATTTCATTCCATGCGATCTCACAAAAGGACCCATAAAGTCAACTCCCCACACATCGAACAATTCAAGCTCAAGTATAGTTGTCATGGGAAGTTCATGTCTGCGTGAAATATTCCCTTGCCTTTGACATTGGTCACAAGCGCAAGCATAATCGTGAGCATCTTTGTAAAAAACTGGGCCAGTAGTACCCACATTACAAGATTTTATGGGCAGTCCGCGCACCTCCATGATGACCCCTAACTGGTGATGAGTGACATCCTTCCAAAATACTCATCATCTCGACCTCTGGGACACATCTTTGAATTATGCCATCAGTACACACCCTGAACAAATATGGCTTATCCCAAAAGAATTTGCTTACCTCATGCATGAATTTATTTCTCTGCTGATATGTCATCTCCTCCGGAACTAGATCACTTGCCAAGAAGTTGGCAAAATCAGCAAACCAAGGGATTAAGTCTTGGGATGCTGCCAGTACTTGCTCATCTGGAAAAGTATCATCAATCTCAAGATCATCCTTCAATTTAAGCATGGAATCCTCCTCAAGGCGTGATATATGGTCCGCAACTTGATTTTAGGTCCACTTTCGATCCTTGACTTCAAAGTCAAATTCTTGCAACAGAAGTACCCACCGAATCAGTCTTGGCTTAGCATCCTTTTTCGACATAAGATACCGAAGAGCTGCATGGTCTGTATGCACAATAACCTTAGTACCTATCAAGTAAGACCTGAATTTCTCAAAAGTGAATACTACAGCCAATAATTTCTGCTCAGTCACAGTATAATTCTTTTGAGCTGGATTAAGCACTTTGCTAGCGTAGTAAATCGGATGTAACATCTTTTCACTTCTTTGGCCAAGGACTGCGCCCACAGCCACTCCACTAGCATCGCACATAACCTCAAAAGGCATAGTCCAATCTGGTGACACAATAATAGGAGCTGAAACCAACTTCTCCTTAAGACACTCGAAAGCTTTTAGACATGCTTCATCAAACACAAACTTCACCTCTTTCTCCAAAAGTTTGCATAAATGATGTGCAATCTTGGAGAAATACTTAATGAATCTTCTATAAAAACCAGCATGACCTAAGAAACTTTGAATACCTTTTACAGAGATAGGTGGAGGTAGCTTCTCAATTACCTCAATCTTCGCCTTATCTACCTCAATGCCATTCTCTGAAATCTGATGCCCCAATATGATACCCTCATTGACCATAAAGTGACATTTTTCCCAATTCAGCACTAAGTTGCTTTCCTCACATCTTTGCAACACATTTGTAAGATGAGCCAAACAACCTTAAAACGAGTCTCCCATAACAGAAAAATCATCCATAAAGACCTCAATAGTGTCTTCCACTATGTCGAAGAAAATAGACATCATGCAGCATTGAAAGGTGGACGGTGCATTACACAAGCCGAAAGGCATCCTCTTGAATGCGAATTTCCCATATGGACAAGTGAAAGTGGTTTTCTCTTGGTCTTCGGGGGCAATAAAAATCTGATTATACCCCGAATAGCCATCAAGAAAATAATACATCCTCTACCAGCAATACGGTCTAACATCTGGTCCATGAAGGGCATAGGAAAATGATCTTTCTCAGTCCATGAATTTAGCTTTCGATAATCCATGTAAACTCTCTACCCCGTCACCGGCCTCATTGGAATCAATTCCTTTTTGTCATTTGGAACCACAGTGATTCCTCCCTTTTTTGACACACACTGAATTGGGCTCGCCCACTTGCTATCAGCAATAGGATAAACCACTCTTGCATCTAACCACTTGATGATCTCTTTCTTCACAACATCTTGAATAGGTAGATTCAGACGACGCTGGTACTCAATGCTAAGTATACACTCAGGAACAAGCTGGATCTTATGAGTGCAAATGTCAGGTGGAATACCTATGATATCAGCAATGGACCAACCAATGGCCCTTTTAAATCTTCTCAATACTAAAACCAAAGCCTCTACTTTCCAATCCACCAGTTTAGCATAAATAATCACAGGCAAGGTATTGTTGTCTCCCAAGAATGTGTAGCGAAGGTGCGCCGGAAGAGCCTTAAGCTCTAAGACTGGAGGCTCCTCAATAGACAGACGAGCTGGTGGGGTTATCCTATTCTTCAAATCGAGATCCAGTTTGTTTGGAGCATAAGTGTATGCTCCTTTACCAGCGAGTGCACCCACTATCTCATCATATTCTTCAATACCATTGTCATCAAAATTCATAATCACGGCCATAAGAGGTTCTACCCCCAACTTTTCTTCAAAAGGCACAAAAACCTCACTATCATCAACTGTATCTATCACTGAAATCACCCATTTATCTCTTGGCTGCTTCATTGAACGACAAATATTAAAAGTAACTTGTTCATCATTCAATCTAAATTTCAGCTGCCCTATTTTTATATCAACCAATGCACGTCCAGTGGCAAGGAATGGTCTTCCCAATATGATGAGAACCTCAAAGTCAACTTCACAATCAAGAATCAAAAAATCAGTCGGAAAGATGAAAGACGTAACCTTTACCAAAACATCATACAGAATGCCCACCGACTTTTTCACCGTCCTATCAGCCATGAGAAGTCTCATAGAGGTTGGTTTTGGTGCTCCTAACCCCAACTGTTTGAAAATGGCTAATGGCATTAAGTTGATGCCTGCACCCAAATCACAAAGTGCTTTAGAAAAGTCGTAGGACCCGATAGTACACGGAATTGTGAAAGCTCCTGGATCCTCCTTCTTTTTAACTAGGGAACGTGAAGCAACTACACTACAATGATGTATGTTATTTACTGGCTCAAAACTGACAGTTCTATTCTTTGTCACCAAGTCTTTAATAAACTTTGCATAACCTGGCATATACTCCAATGCCTCAACAAGAGGAATGTTTACTGACAGCTCTTTCAACATTGTGATAAACTTCTGATATTTACCTTCCTCAGCCTTCTTTTTCAACCTTTAAGAAAAGGGAGGAGGAGGTCGTGGGATAGTTTTGAGCACTTGTGGTACCTCCTTTTCCTTCCTCTTTTTAGATTTTGTATTATCGCTATCATCATGATGATTGGGAATCATGTCACCCTTTGAATTATTCTGCTCTAACTCAGCTTTTATATCAATAACCACTGGTTCATTAGTCACACTACTGTTGGTAGGAATAGGTGGATATGTCGTGCATGTCCCACTTCTAGTAGTAATGGCGATACAATGACTATCATTTTTTAGATTCTGGACGGTATTGCTTGGAAGGGTGCCCGGCTGACGTTAATTCAGTGCCAATGAAATTTGCCCAAATTATTTCTCCAACTGCTTAATGGCAGTTGAATGAGACTCCACTTTCTGACTTATTCCAGAAATGTCAGTCCTAATCTCCTTCAAGCAATTTTCCTGGCTCTCTACCCCTTTGACCAGTTTATTAAGAAGGGCCTCCATCCTTGAATTTCCCGACTCCTCATCACGTCTTCCTGGTGGTACATATAGGTCATTCTTCTCTCTATAATCATCTTTCCGCCTCCAATCACCATCATGGTTTCATTCTCGATCTCTGTATCCTGATTTGTTGTAGTTATTTCCATAATAGTTCCGACCTTGATTCCCTTGCCTTGAGTTCCAAGAGTCTTGGTTAGACCATTGGCCCTTGGCTCGGAAACCCACCACTTCTCGATCTAGGTACTTAGCCTCTTCATCAGACTCACTATCATCATGTAGCTAATTTACCTTGTGCTCCTATAGCATGCACCTTTTTAGCATCTCTGACCGCTATCTGTTTAGCCAGAAGACCAATTTTTGTCCTCAACTGAGCAACCTCTTGAGCCACAGACTCATCCAAAGCTCTTTGAGCTGCTGAAGCTCCAATAGCATATGTTCCAGCCGGCGTATCTGCCTCCTGAGTATGCCATCCTCGGTTGGTCTTAGTGACATGATCTAATATCTCTGAAGCTCGTTCCCATCTCAAGCTCATGAAAGCTCCACCAATGATAGTATCAGCTACCACCTTCGTGTTGACATTCAAAGCCCGGTAGAAAATTTTGAGTAAATTCCTACCACTCATCTTGTGATTTGACACATTCTGCAGCTTTTTTTTAAACCTCAGCCATGTCTCATAGAGTGCTTCAGAATGAAGCTATCTGAAATTATAAATCTCATTCTTCAACTGCAGTATCTTGGAAGGTGGGAAAAATCATTCCAAAAATTAATTTCTCAATTCTTGCCACGTAGTGATGGAACCTCGTGGCAACTCAGCCAACCACAAAGTAGCTTCTCCTGTAAGAGAGAATGGAAACAACCTCAATCGAATAGCCTCTTGGTCAACTCCAGGCAGATTGTACGACGTGCAGACCCCCACAAAATTCATCATGTGCATGTTTGGATCATCAGTAGGAAGACCGATGAACACACCCTTTAAGTTTAGTAGATAGATCATGGCACTAGTAACGTCAAACTTAGTGCCTGGAGGTAACTCTGGTAGAATGATGGCACCAATCTCTATTTATTCGAAGTAGGCCAAATCTACTTCTTCAGGATCATCATAAGCAGCCACATATGGTCTCGGATTTACCCTCAGTTGTCTTTGTCGCTCTTCAGCCTCAGCCAGTCGCTGTGCTGCTTCTTGCATTGCTCGATTATCTCTTTCTACTTGTCTAAGAGAAGCTTGCCTAGCCTGCTCCTCACGTGTCAATTGAGCGATAGTTTGTTCCTCTGTTTCATGACTAACTGGCTGAATTGGTTGGTGACAAATGTCTCCCGCAGCTGTGGGATCCTGAACTCCTTTAGGCCATAATGCGATTTCATATTTGATTGCTTAAAAATAGGGAAAGGAAATAAGGGAAATTGCAAAAAACATAAAGTTTCTGGGTTGCAGCCTTTGGGGCTGCCATAGCGGCACTGACTTGCTACAGCGAGCCCGCTGTAGCAGGAATTTTTGCGCTATAGCAACATCGTCGTAGCTACATGCAAGCCATTATAGGGGGATGGGTGGGGACAGAATCCCTGCCTTGTTTTCCCCTATTTTGTTTTTTGTTTTCAGCCTGTAATAATTGTTAATTGAGCTAGGAGCTACTGCGTTGATTATAGAAATTGCACGCATAAATTTAAAAGCATGCATTTAATATAAAAATTGTTAAAAACTAGCATCTATGTGAGATAAAACAAAGGGAAAAGGAATGGAGGAATATTGTTTGTTACATGCCCCAAATGGAGGTGATGTCACCCAAAATATGCCTACTAAGAAGTATAAAGCGGTCGTTGTATCAAATATAGAACCCAACTAGGTTGGGGTCGATCCCACAGGGAATAGGTCGAAGTGTGAGAAGAATACCGGATGGAATAATTGGAAAGTAAGTAAAAAGGGGGGGGGGGGGGTTGAAACTAAACACTAGAAGTAACAATTGTTGGTCGTATCTGGTTTGTAGACAATAAGAGAGATACACTAGGACCATGATCCCCAATGATTCCTTAACTCCACCGGTTACGTGTGCTAACAAAGTCGTCCCGCTATGTGGCATGCAAAATCTGACAAGATATGTTCGTCTAAACGTCTCTCGACCTTGGTTAGACAAATTTCACTCTTTTCCTCTCAGTCTCTGAGTGTCGTACTACTAACCCTTGTCCTGGATCTCAGATAACCATTCCCGCTAAGGCTCCGATTATTAGATGAAGGTTGATAGCTTCAAATCTTTGTTGTTATCTCCTTTTCCCAATCTCTACCTCTCTCGTGAGCAAGTCTAGAATATAGGAGGGTTTCTAACATTTGCAACCGTTAGAAGAGCAATCACAATGAAGGAAACAATAATACATGCATACACAACGGTTCAGAATTGCTTTGCCCTTAACGGATTTTGTTAATTCCTCATGGTTCACACAACCCTAGTTGATAGGTTTAGCTACTCATAATTGGTAGAACACAAGAAGAATTCAGAGATGAAAACATAATTATGATCTCACAATAATGAAGAAAAACCGAAGTCTCAATTATCAATAAAACTCAAATTAGGGTTTGTAACTACAAAACCAAGAATTTGTTTATGAACTCAGAAACAGTATGAAATAACTCTTAAAATAATGTAATGACTAACTCTCGCACCTAGGACTATACAGGGGTATTTATAGATACAAAACTAATCCTATTCAAAATAAAATAGGAGAACAGAGTCGGCAACTTCCACTGTATCGTGACTTGGTGTCGTGGAACCAAGTCACGCCACGTAGGTTGGTGTCGTGGGAATCAGGCTCAATTAGATGTCTTCAGAATTTGGGTCACGGCATGCTTCCACGTCACGTGGGTGGTAGTCACGCCACGTGACTCCTGGCGTGGAAATCAGACTTTCCCCTGAATCTCTGTAGTGGACCCATGCCAGCCACTCACATCACGTGAGTGGCAGTCACGCCATGTGACTTGTGTCGTTGGTCCTTGTCTTGTGCAGGTTCTTGTTCTTTCTTATTCTGACACTTCATTCTCGGGCTTGATTCTTCCTTTTTGATCATTTTGCCTTTAAAACCTGTTTTCCTACAAAGTAAGACAGAAACCACATCATACCAACAAAACACACCCAAGTTATTGCATATTTTCCTTGTTTTAAGCATCAAAAGTGCCATGTAACCATGACACATCAGGAGGCAACCCAAATCAATCATAATGTATAAAATGGAGGAGGCAGCGGGACTAATATACACCAAGGGCCCTAGCTTGATGCCCTATCACCATCGTGGTCTGTCGGGGCAGGGTCCTCTGCCTCTGTATCACCCAGTAATAAAAACTCCCACATATCCTCTAGCTCCAACAGGGGAAGCTTCTAATCAGGGACTGCGCATCTAAACATGACCTTCATAGTCTTCCACATCCGACCAAGCATACGGTCCTGGGAGTGTCTTTTCTTCTTCTTCTCATCAAGTACTTGTAGAGTGTTGCATAGTCTTAGGCAAAGGGAGGTGGGGCTGCGGAGCTGGAAGAGGTGTCCTTCTTATATCTCCTAACAGCAGCCAAGTCCATCTCCAGGCGGCTACTAGAGATTTGGGGATGGGGATGAGGCTGGGAGGGAGGGGCATTATCATCATCAACATCATCATCCTCTGCAAACGGCTGCTCTCGTCCTCACCTACCTTCCTCTTCTTCTTTCCCTTAGATGTGACTACCTTAACCTTGAGGGGGTGAAAAGGGTTTTCCATCTCTACCTTGGTGTCAACATCTACCTAGGGCACCCCAACGTGCCTATACAGCACAGAGACTAGATCAAGAAGGTAGGGGCCATTCTTGCTACCCCTGTAAAAGTCCTTCAACTCTATATTCCGTGTAATACCCTATATAGCGCAGGCCACCACCAGAGCCCGAAGGTAGGTCACTTCAAAAAGGTTGCTCGATGGACGAATCCTCTGGGACAACAGGTTCAACCTCCTCCTATCATCGGCCATGAAGAAGCTGATCATAATTCCAGCATTAGTGGTCCAGTAGACCAGGTCCTTGAACTCCTCCTCGACAAGAGTGTCCCACAGCCATCTCATATCTGTGTCTTGAGCCTTGGTTAGGTACCCAACATTTGAGAAATGCGGCACCCCGAGTACCTCATTTGTGGTTCTAATGTCCACAGATACATCCACTCCCCTGATGTAGATGGTGGGGTTGGGTTCGTCCCAATGCATGGTAGGGAGTGTGACATAAAACTCGCTGACCCAGCCCGACACCCCAGACGGGGGAGCCTCTACCAGTGGGCCCCAGTTAAACTCTTAGAGCCAATTGTAAAATTCAGGCACCTTGTCTGCCACCTTTCTTATTGTAAAGCCCTTCTCATAATAGAAACCCATTATCTGGTACTCCAGAATTCTCTCCTGACAAGCTTCATCGGGAAATCTCTCGTAGGATGGAGCATTCTCTTGTTTTTTTGCCATAGAGGTGTTTCATCTACAAAATCTTTCTAAGGAAGCATGTTAGAAGTAATAGAAGTGTTAAGAAATTGAATTTCCATTGAGGGCCAGTGCTTTGGCCTAACTGGGAGGCTACTGCCTGCAACCTACCACTATAGCAGGCTATATTTTGCTATGGTAATGTCGCTATAGCGAGGTCGTTCTAGCCGGACAAGGCCGCTAGTTCTAGCCTGACAAAGCCGCTCTAGCGGCCTTCAACGTACCAAAAGCTCAAGAGGTACAACAATGGCGCCTCTTGTTGAAAAGTTCTGTTTTTAGCATTTCGACTTCAAATCAGTGTTTATAAAGTACCCTAACACTAGTTTATGCAAAAATTTGGGCATGATAACTCATAAAACATGCCCAAATTATCAAAACCAAACCAAGAACAACCCCTCTCATTCTCTACTACTTTGAGCCTATTTTGGCTATAAACTCCGTAATTCTTATGCCTAGAACGCTATAGAAGCGTTATAAACATAAGGGAAGCACCTATGCTTCAAAAATTAAGCCAAATCAACCCCAATTTTGAAATTTTGAAAACAAACCCAAACCTATTCTATTTCAATGAATTCAACCATAAAACAGGAAGAAATGCATGCAATAAAGTAAAGGGATGAAGTATATCAATAATTACCTTGTTTCCAACGATGAGAGTGAAGTGATTGGGGAGGGGAAGGGAGTTTTTTGAGTGAAAGAGGGAGAAATAGGCTAGAAACCCATTTCTCACCCCCTTTAATTGTTGGCTCAAACTATAGAGGCCTTCTCCCACTATAGCGATGCTGCTTTAGCTGGAATATTCCCGCTATATCGGTATCCAGTCCCTTGAAGTTTGGAAAAATTTTATTCTATATGTTTTGAAATCTTTTCATTCTGGTATATTGACGAGGCCCCGGATTACTTTGGCGCACGAGAAATGGTTACTCTAATTAGTTTTGTATGATACATAAGGAAGGAAGATTCCTTGACGGAGCGGAGTAGTAACAAAGTTATGGTCAGAAATTTTAATACAATGAGAAAAATAAAAATTTGGTGTTTCACATAAATCTGCAAATATGTCATCGTGGTAAGGGCGTTAAGCTTCAATCTAGACTCTTACCATTCTTTTCTTATCTTGATCATTTGGGGAAGAATGATGGGTAAATTGGTGTCTATTGTAACTACCTGTTCCGTCATTATTAAAGACACCTATTTATGGGTACGAGTTACGAAAAAAATTTGGAAATACGTTCTCGAGTTATGGGGCGACTCGACTAAAAATTTTGGAATTTGGAATTTTAGGTCGGGCTGATGTTATCCCGCTATAGCGGAATTTTCTACTATAGCGGTGTCGCCATACCGGCCTCCAGGCTACAATAATGGGATGACGAGACCACAACCTCAGTTACGTTTTTAATAATTCTCTTTTCTCCTCTTTAGTCATAAAAAAGATGAGGTTTGCTCTAAAAATCCTACTAGGGTTACCTCATGGCCTGGAAGAAATGGAGAGGAGAAATTTTGCGTTAATGGGGTAAAACCCATGGTTTTTCCGCTAATTTCACATCCAAATTCACTTCCATGGAGTCAAAAACTCTCGTTCATGCCTCCGTGGCAGTTTCTTGGCGTCCAGTTAGGGTAAGTTTAACTAAGTAGAGTTTATACCTAGGTTAGAAAGAATAAGCATGACATAGATTGATGGGAGATTGCATGCTTAGGCCTTCAGAGATGGTATTTGGATGGATAAAACTAATGAAAACCCGATTAATCGGGTGGAAACTGCTGTTATGTTGTGATATTGAAATTGTTCATGAAATTATGTGCTTACCTTGTTGTTGTTCATTCTTGCATGATTAATAATGGTGTAGTACCTGGAATTTGACCTTTTTATACCAAATTGAAATTTTTTATTTCTCTCAATCCTCCCGTAGAGGTGAATTTTTGTGTTTATCCAACCATACATAAGCACGTTTATACATAATTTTCATCACATCTCGACATGTTCATTTTCAAAAATAACCAAGCATTTACAATGCTTATCACAAGTCACATTCTCTTCAAGAAATGGACTATAATCATATGTTGCTTCATAAAATTTTATTAGAAGCTCATTGTCATTTATCATATCTATATGACCCACCTCAACATCGCTTTGAAAGGTTAAGGGTACCACCACTTTATATTCTTTTATTTTGATGGAGGATTTATAAAACTTATCGAATTAGGTCGCACAACAACTGTGTGCCCAATTTATACCTTTCGTATCAAATTGATGGTAAAAATTACCTTAACTTTTGAAGGTCCATTTTTAAGAACCCACAATGTTCTTCCTTTTACATTACCACAATAATGACTATAATTATTTTGATCCTTCACGCCCATATTCACACATTAAATCATTTGTCTTTTTTTGGACACATTATGCACATGCTACCACATTCATATAAGAGAATGAAGAAAATTAATTGGGCGAATTCCATGACTTTTCATCAAAAGCATATTATTTTACTTTATTCATCGGTATGTCATCACTCATCAGTATAGTGCATTGGGACTTGAACCCAACGTCTTACCAATATAAATGCGTTTTAGGCCGTAATTCGATGAGACTCAACCCCAATCAATATCTCATTATCATAGTTCATCGGGACTCTAACCCGATGTTTTATCCTGTTAGTGCAATAAAACTTGACTCCACTGTCTTACCCTCAATCATTGGCAAAATAAGCCCAAGTACAATATAACTCATCCTTTGAGCCTTTTAAAAATACTAGTTTAGTGTATGTGCTTGCACGTGTGTTTAATATTAAAGAAGAAAGTTGCATATATTTGTTTGTCCAATATTTAAATATTTAGTTATAAAAATACGTATCATCATTCAGATAAGAACTTAATTTATATGAGGTAATTAATATTTTAATTGATTAGATTTAATATGAAGACTTTCTTGAAGTTCTAAATATTAAAAAATTAATTAAATAATAATATTGTCCAATGTGAAATCTATTTTTTTTAAAATGATAAAAAGCAGATCAATATTTCATTGCGTAAAAGACATCAAATACATTTCAATTTTAAACTACTTTAGATGGAAATCATGCTTGCAAAGCATTATCTAATGGCGAAAGTTATTAAATTGATAAAATAAATTAAATTAATCTAAAAAGACTGTTTGATCATATTCTGTGTGTGCGATACGATTTGAGCTTGTACCCAAAAAAAATTCGTTAGAGCTTATTTTTAAATAATGAAGATATGCTTACTCTTATGATTTATTCACAATTAAGCATCTACATATAGTTAAATTTTAAAAAATGAAATCATATAAAGAATAAAACTAAGTTACCTATAGGTACAACCATTTAAATAAAATATTATCTTTCATATAACGGATATGCACCTATGGCTATAAAACTTTAACCGTAGGACACAATATTTGAACAAATTGAATTTTGTCTTGCAAATGTATAAATTAAAATTATTATCACCAAAAAGAACTGGAGATGCAGTGCCACCAACACATTTGGACTCAAAGTTATTGTTGATTAATAACACATATTAAAACACACGAATAAATAAAGCACAACAGTACATAATGATAATTATAATAATGAACATGATGATACGGATAATTCTAAAGATACCAGATATCATGCACTTTGCAATTATTATTTCCGGCAAGACTTCTCGGTGACGTTTATTTCCATGGATAACACACTATTTTTTATCAAGATTTTGCATTGGTTGGATCATAAACAGGTTAAGTGTGTTAAAATAGCTCCAACCATTGTAAAATTGTCCCACATTCGCATATATAGTTTCTTTCATGGGCTTCCTCCTCCTTATAGTCTCATTTTGTACAAAAGCATCCATAAAATGCAGACAAGATAGACTTCTCGCTTTTAAGTAAGTCATAGAGTTCTGATTAATTTGTACATTTTGTTTTTGTCTGAATATGTGTTATGCTCCTTAAAATTCTACATAATTAGATAGATGAATAAATAGTTTAAGAATATAAAAATATACACATGAGAGAAAATCTTTGAACTTTTACCATATATTTTTCTCTTATCATCTCTTTAATTTGTATAAAATATTTTAGGACTCCTTAATTATCAATCATCTTATCATGTATTTTAGGATTCCTTAAACGACTTTAAACAACGTCCCTTACTAATATCTATGGTGCTCGAGCCAAGTTTTGATGCATACAAGCGTTTAAGTTCTGATGCATTTTTTATACTACAAAATCATATCTATCAAAAAAAATTCTCATATTTGTTTGTTTATATACATATCCATCAGAGAAGGGGCACATGAACTCACTATGTTGATCATCAATGGATATTCCAGCAAAAAATGTATCTTTCATATAGATCGGAGCCCATCATTCTCAATCCTCATATAAACTTTGAAGTCATCCATAGCCCCTACCATCAAATTGCTCAGCCATCTCCTCCTACACAACTTCAAATTCATCAACTTTAAGAGAGTTATACACCGTATTATACAGTACCTCATCAAATACTTTTGATTCACCCATTTCCCCTACTGTATCAATAGTGCTATCCAGAATAATTGACAAATTAAGCTTATGATGAGTCCGGAAAAAATCTCAGATACTACATTTTGCAAGGCTTTGCAGCAATCTGTGATGATAGATTTTGGAGGACATCATAACACACACGATAGCCATGCTCTCAATAACCAAACATATATTTGAAGACATCCATAGCCCCTACCACCAAATTGCTCGGTCATCTCCTCCCACGCAATTTCAAATTCATCAACTTTAAGAGAGTTACCATATTATATAGTACCTCATGAAATACTTCTGATTCTCCCATTTCCCCTACTATATCAACAATGCTATCCATAATAATTGACAAATTAAGCGTATGATGAGCCCGGAAAAAACCTCATCAACATATGTCTCAAAACATTCATCAACAAACAAACTACATCTCAACAAAAGAGCCTGCTTATGGTAGTTTAATCCAAAGAATGCTAGAAGCGGGATGTCATATTTTTTTGGCAAGCATGTTGTGTCGATCACAACCACATCACTAAAATAAGCATATGCTGCTCTAAATCTGGAATCAATCCAAAACATATTCTTTAGATACCCTTCATCATTTGAATCCATAATATAGAAAAGGCTGGGTTTCATAAGTTGCACCCGTGAGAAGAAGTTGTATAAGACTTGGCTGTTACCTTGTTTGAGTTCTAAATGTGTGGAGCCATCAATATGGAGCTGGCCGCTATTTTGTAGCCAATCCTTTTTATTTTGGGATGGAGCTTATTTGGTAAAAATTCAATTTCACACAATTTTGATGTTTTTTTTGCATTTAATTTTGACGCGCAGTATCATAATTAATTCTTATAGGTGAGAGTTTGATTCTCCATATTTTAATTCCCTATATATATAATGATCAGTTCAAAAATTATAAAGTAATTCATTATTGCTACCCCAATGTAATGACCTTCCCGGTTATTTCCCTCGTTTTCGTGTGTTCTCAGTGTTTAGAGACTTTCTATAACTGCCTCAAGTTATTTATGACTTGCTGGGACTGACAGTTTGGTTCCCGGATAGTTCGTTTGAGAATATTATTTAGACCGAGCACGTTGCAATATATCAAATTAAATTTGAATTTGGTAAAATGACATAGTTAATTACCTTTCGAAAATGTTTTTGAAATTTATAAAATTCTTTAGTTATGATAAATCTAGACTATTTTATAATATGGAAGAAAATAATAACCCAGCCTGGCCCCCATAAATCGGCGGGACACATAAGAATAGTAAATGCATAGTCACCAGTGTCTCGAAGCTGTATCAGTATCCAATAACCAAAATAACCAACAAGGGTGCACCGGTCTTGAACCGGCACCAATGGGTAATAACAAGAGGCCAGACGCCAGAATCAAATCGGATGCAGTAGGTAATAACAATAGGCCATATAAATACCATATCTGCCGAAATCAAACCAAAAATCAAAGAACAACAGTATCATAACCACGGTACCCAGTACCAGAACTCATAGTGTACCACAATCCGGGGCCGGACTCGAACTGAAACACCCAATAGTCAATAACCAAAATCATCATACCTGAATCAGTAGCCAGACTTGAATCGAAACTCTTCATAGCCAGTAACCAGAACAAAATCAAATGTCATATCATATCAGATAAATGGAGAACGCCCTAGTCCCATGTCAATACTAGTATATAAGTACAAAAGCTAACCCACAACATGCTACAAGTCAATTTTGGGGTCCTTCTAGGTCAACTATCTACTATAAACAATATGTATATACAAGTATGGGTATACATTATAAGTCATGGAAAGACGGGTTAGCGTTCTATGTCAAACTAGCCGACCCCAATCAAATATGGTGCTCTCAGGGACTAACAAGCCTAAATAGGCCAATTGGGTACAATCGGGGTGACTCAATCCCATCACAACCCTAACTACCATATAGGGCTTATATAATCCCAAAGATGTCAAAGTTCTGACAAGTCGACAAAAAGGGTAACGGGGCCAAATAGGTCATCTGTGGTGTACCACGAGGATAACGGGCCTGGAATATATCCGAATAGACCTATCCGACCTAGAAGGCCTAAATCACAGAAAACCACCACCACCAAGTTTATAATACCAGCCCACAACACCATCACAATAGCATACATATATCACACATAAGCTCAATCTAAGTGTAAAGGAAGGTAAATCTAGCCTACCTTGACGCCGCCTCAAGTTTGCTAAAAGAACCAGCTATTCAGGAGCCTTTCCCTTCCAAGAGGCCTCTAACTGCTGCCAAGCTACCAAAATAATAAACTGCATGTCAAAACATGACTATTGATACCCATATTGCATTAGTTCGGAAAATGTCCAAACAGTCTACGTGGGGCCCGCTTGTAGAATCACAAAATCAAAACTATCACAACATCCCAAATTACCCCATAACCAATAGTCACAACTATCACCGCTCTATTTAAGCTTAAAATATAGATCAAACATCAACACCAATCCCAAAATATACCATCGTAAATGAAAATTACCGTAAAAATAAGAAAACATATCGTAAAAATGACGAGAACGAGTCCACAGACTCAAATATATAAGCCCCTAACCTCAATACTCAATGGATTGACTCAATATTGAGCTTAAATAATCAATAATGGTGAGAGGTAATTGGAAAAAGTGGACAAAATGTAAACATATTACATTTTGTCCATCCACCGAATACACCTATATATATATCACCATTGTTAACTTTTCACTTGCCAAATGGCAGGTGACCATGATGATATGCACCTCCTCATCTTCCATGTGGTGGTGGAGGTGGCACATCGTGTAATTTTTTTCATCCCATTAGATATGTATTTGGGTATTGCATAGGTTCGTAGTAAAATAAATACAATTTTTTGAATATACCATAATTAATAGAAAATTATTTCTAACAAAACCTCTATAAAATAAAAATATTATTTTAACATATTTAAATTCACTACCTCCGCTTAAATTATTAATAAATTATAAAACTATTAGAAAATGTTGAGTCATTTTTTGAGACTAACTCCACCCAGGTTTGCGGGTACCCCAAGAGAAGACACTTATGAGTTCTTATCCAGCTGCGAAGAGAAGCTAAAAAATTTGGGATTAGTGGAGTCACGTGGGGTAGATTTTGTTTCTTATCAGTTTGATACAGTCGCGAGGAGATGGTGGAGAGGTTATCTTGATTCCATACCAGCTGGATCTCTACCCGTTACTTGGGCACAATTCTCCGAGGTATTCTTGGGGAAGTATATGCCCCGCAGCGTGCGTGAGCGTCTTCGAGATGAGTTTTCCAGGTTGAGATAGGGGTATATGACAGTAGCTGAGTATGAGACGAGATTCCATGATTTGGCCAGACATGCTACTATGATCTTGCCTGATGAGTACGAGAGAGTTAGATATTTTGTCAGGGGGACTGATATTACCAATCCGCAGGGCCACCCAGAGTTTAGTGACTTTGGGAAAGTCATTCACAGAGATTACTGAGCATGTATACTCTATTGAGGAGATGGATCGCGAGGCCCAAGGGGGCAGCGATAAGAGACCTCGTGTCCAGGGTAGTTTCAGTGGGAGCCATAGTGGTTTGTAGTTCAGAGGTCATGGTTTCCAGTTTTAGGGTAGGTACCCTCAGCAGCAGCAACAGTCTTTTCAGTGACAGGGTCAGTCCAGTAGGCCCGTACAGTCAGCCTTGCAGATATCTGATAGGGGTCAGCCCATCTATAGTGGTTCTGTTAGTCAGCCTCAGGGACGTGGTCAGTCCAGTTCATCGACTAGAGGTGGTCATACCGGATCAGCCGGATCTTCTAGGCCGAGCAGGGAGCCAGGAGCATGTTATACTTGTAGGGTTGTCAGTCATTTTGTGCGTAAGTGTCCTCAGTGTAGTGCGATTGAGCCTTCAGTTTAGATGACACAACCTATCAGATTTATACCGCAAGTAGGCAGAGGTGGTGCACAGGGTCGTCGGGGTGGTCCCCATGGTTCTCGAGGTGGAGAGCAGGGAGGTCGGATTGTTAGTCAGGTCAGTGCTCAAACTAATGGTAGCCAGCGTCAGTTGTATGTCATGTCGGCTAGGCCGGAGGCTGAGGCTTTAAATGTGGTGATTACAGGTATGATTTTCGTATGCCACCAGCCAGCTTATGCATTATTTGATCCTGGATCCACATTTTCTTATGTATCTACTTATTATGCACCACGGTTGGGTTTATGTTCTAAGTTCTTATATGTACCCTTACGTGTATCTACCCTCGTTGGTGATTCCTTAGTAGTGGATCGAGTATATAGATCTTGTATGGTGACTGTTCGAGAGTTTGAGACTTAGGTTGATTTTATTTTATTGGCCATGGTAGACTTTGATGTGATTCTGGGCATGGACTGGTTGTCTTTCCATCATGCAGTCTTGGATTGCTTTGCCAAGACCGTGACCTTAGCCATGCCTGGCGTACCCCCAGTGGTGTGGCAGGGTTCTGTTAGTTGCACACCAATAGGGATTATTTCATATGTTCGGGATCATAGATTGATGTCGAGGGGATGTGATTCATTCCTTGCTTATGTTCGGGATACTAGTATTGAGAGTCCATTGCTTAACTCCGTCCCTGTTGTTCGTGAGTTTTCTGATATATTTCCGACTGACCTACCTGGCCTTCCTCTTGAGCATGATATAAAGTTCATTATTGACCTCGAGCCGAGCACCCGACCTATTTCTATGGCTCCTTATCGTATGGCTCCTGCTGAGTTGAGAGAGTTGAGTACTAAACTCCAAGACCTTCTAAGAAAGGGTTTTATCAGGCCGAGTATGTCGCCGTGGGGTGCTCCAGTTCTATTTGTAAAGAAGAAGGATGGGTCTATGCGAATGTGTATCGATTACAGACAGCTAAATAGAGTGACGGTGAAGAATAAGTATCCTATGCCTCGTATCGATGATTTGTTTGATCAACTTCAGGGTGCAACAGTATTCTCAAAGATAGACTTGAGATCTGGATATCATCAGTTGAGAGTTAGGGCTGAGGATATCCCAAAGACAGCCTTCAGGACTCGGTACGGTCATTATGAGTTCCTGGTGATGTCTTTTGGGTTGACTAATGCCCCAGCAGCTTTCATGGATTTGATGAATCGTTTATTCAGGTCATACTTGGACTCTTTTGTGATTGTGTTTATTGATGACATCTTGGCTTATTCAAAGAGCAGCAAGGAGCACGAGCAGCATTTGAGGATTGTGCTCCACACTTTGACAGATCGACTTTATGCCAAGTTCTCAAAGTGTGAGTTCTGGCTTGAGTATGTAGCTTTCTTAGGGCATGTTGTATCCAGACACGGTATCATGGTAGACCCAGCAAAGATCGAGGCTATTAGAGGTTGGGCTAGGCCCACATCACCTATTGAAGTTCGCAATTTTATTGGGTTGGCAGGATACTACAGGCGATTTGTTGAGGGCTTCTCATCTATTGCATCTCCTATGACCAGACTAACCAAGAAGGAGGTTCCGTTTCAATGGTCTGAGGATTGCGAGGTGAGCTTTCTGAAGCTCAAAGATCGACTTACTTCTACCCCTGTGCTGACTCTTCCAATTGAGGACGAGGGTTTTACTGTGTATTGTGATGTATCTGGTATTGGTTTGGGATGTGTTCTGATGTAGCAGGGTTGTATTATTGTTATGCATCGAGGCAGCTAAAGGTGCACGAGTGTAACTATCCCACTCATGATTTAAAGTTAGCAGCGGTTGTGTTTGCACTATGGATTTGGAGGTATTATCTCTGTGGTGTTTATTGTGAGATCTTTATAGACCACCATAATCTTCATTTGAGGCAGTGCAGGTGGATTGAGTTGCTAAAGGACTATGATATCTCTATTCTCTATCATCCGGGCAAGGCGAATGTGGTAGCGGACGCCTTGAGTCTGAATGTAGTGAGTATGGGTAACTTAGCCTTTATTCCAGTTTCTCAGCGACTATTATCTTTAGACATTCAGTCCTTAGCTAACTCGATGGTTCGATTGGATATTTCTGACCCCAGGAGGATTGTTGCTTGCATTGAGGCCAGATCTACTTTGCTGTAGCAGATTCAGCATTGTCAGTTTAAGGATAGTGGTCTTCATAGACTTTGGGATCAGGTGTTAAGGGGTGAGTCCTAGAAGGATACCTTGGATTTGAATGGTGTTCTGAGGTTTGATGGCCGTATTTGTGTTTCGAGGGTTGGGGACTTGACACAGTTGATTCTGCACGAGGCGCACAGTTTTAGATATTCTGTTCACCTTGGGACAGCTAAGATGGATAGAGATCTGAGACAAAACTATTGGTGGCGCGGTATGCGATGAGACATAGCAGGGTTTGTAGCTCGATGCCTTTATTGGCAGCAGGTAAAGGTCGAGCATCAGAGACCCGGTGGTTTACTTCAGCAATTACCCATCCCCGAGTGGAAGTGGTCATGAGTCACTATGGATTTCGTTAGTGGGTTACCTCGCACCTCTTGTGGCTTTGATAGTATTTGGGTTATTGTAGATTGGTTGACTAAGTCCGCGCACTTTATCCCTGTTCGAGTCTCCTACAGTGCTGAGAGATTGGCTCATGTATATATTCAAGAGGTGGTTCACATACATGGAGTGCCAGTATCTATTATCTCAGACAGAGGGTCTTAGTTTACCTCCAACTTTTGGCGAACTTTCCAGGAAGAGTTGGGTACTCAAGTGGACCTTAGTACTTCATTTCATCCTCAAACCGACAGGCAGTCTGAACGAACTATTCAGTTATTAGAGGATATGCTCAGCGCTTTTGTGTTAGACATTGGGTGTCAATGGGATCAATTCTTGCCTTTAGTAGAGTTCGCGTATAATAATAGCTTTTATTCCAGCATTCAAATGGCTCCATTTGAGACTTTATATGGCAGACGGTGTCGATCTCCAGTTGGCTAGTTTGAAACTTCAGAAGTCAGTCCTCGTGGCACAAATTTGCTCTGAGAGTCTTTGGACAGAGTTCGGGTGATTCAGGACAGGCTGCCGACAGCTCAGAGTAGACAGAGGAGTTATGCTGACCATAGACATTGTCCGTTGAGATTCAGAGTTGGTGATAAGGTCTTCTTACGAGTATTGCCAATAAAGGGCTTGATGTGATTCGGTAGGAGGGGCAAGCTTAGCCCCAGGTATATTGGACCCTTTGAGATTCTGCGGACAGTTGGGGAGGTAGCATATGTGTTGGCCTTACCTCTGACCTTTTCATCTATTCACCCGATATTTCATGTTTCTATGTTGCGACAGTACATTCCGAATGAGTCGCATGTGCTTCAGTGGGACTCGGTTCAGTTAAACGAGAAGTTAGCATTTGTTGAGGCGCTTGTGTCCATTTTAGCCAGAGATATCAGACGGTTACGCTCCCGGGACATTCCAGTAGTTAAGGTGCAGTGGCGTCACCATCCGATTGAGGAGGCTACTTGGGAGCTTGAACGCGATATGCGAGCCCAGTATCCCTACTTGTTCACGTCTTCAGGTATGTGCTGATTCTTGACTTTCGCGGACGAAAGTCCTTTTAGTAGTGGATATTGTAATGACCTTCCCGGTTATTTCCCTCATTTTTGTGTGTTCTCAGCGTTTAGAGCTTTTTTATAACTGCCCCAAGTTATTTATGACTTGCTGGAACTGACAGTTCGGTTCCCGAGCAGTTCGTTTGAGAATATTATTTAGACCGAGCATGTTGTAAAATATTAAATTAAATTTGAATTTGGTAAAATGACAAAGTTAATTACCTTTCGAAAATGTTTTTGAAATTTATAAAATTCTTTAGTTATGATATATATATACTATTTGTAACACCCCGTACATTCCCGACCCTAACTTGATTGATTGGTGACCTAGGGTGTAGTTATAAACCTTAGCTTCGGGAGTGCTAAGTACGTATTTTGCATTGGTTTTGGATGAAACATTTAATATTGTACTAGTCAATGTGATTAGTCTACTGTAGGAGGAGTTTGTGACTTTTTGAAACATTTTGGGAGTGATAAGTGAGGCTTGAACAACTTCCAAACAAAGGATTTAAATGCTACGAGGTAAGCTAAAGAGTTGAACTTGAAGTATCTAACCGAATCCGCAAAGAAAAGTCGAAGAAAAGAAAATTTTCAAAAACTAAGTCTGGGGCGCTATAGGTGGCGAACCAGGCTGCTTTGGCCTAAAATTTTTGTGGCACAGGAAGCAAGGGGGAGCGCCCAAGGGCGTGCTAGGCCGCCCCTGCACACCTTTCAAAAGTTGGAAATTTTTCTAATTCCAAGGGGCGCCCGGGGGCGTGCCGGGGTGCTTTTTGCAGAATTTTTTTGCCAAACACGAGCCTATAAATGTGATTCTTGGGATATTATATAATTGTTCTATCTTGGTAAGACTACGCTTGGATGAAGTTAGCATCCAAATTACGTTTTTACCCTTTTATGTTAAAAGCAAGCCATGAGTGGCTAGAATTGCTTGTTCTTGGGATTGAGGCTACGAACATGAGTCTCGTGAGTTGGAATATTGTCGGAACACATATGAAATGATTTAAACTTGAGAAATTTGGTGGATTATGCATTGAATTTGGTGGGCTAAGTTAATATGTGTTAATGGGCTCAAAGGAAGGCCCAAAATGAATTAAAAGACATGGCCCAATGGGTCAAATGACCCATTCTTGCTTTGACTAATCAATTATTGATACAAATGGCTAAGGATGACTTCAAGGGCCTATAAAAGGCACCAAAAATCAGATTTTATTCATCGTAACACACATGTATTTCTAGACTTTTCCAAGAAACCAAAAAGAGATATTTTCTCTTCACTTTCAAACCCTAAGTCATCTCTTTGGGCAAGATCATCATTTGAAGATATGTCACGAGTTTGTATGTTGGACTTTAAAGGTAGTGGGGATGAATATCGATCGTCTAATGAAATTGCTTACAATAAAGATATCAAAAGGTACCTTACGAAGGTTTATATAAAAGGACATATAGATCATCCATTGGATGGGTTACGGCTGATGAAATTTTGCGTTTCCCAGGTCAAATTTTGTTCATCAAGCTATAGAGAAAGTGAAGGTGATATAACAGTAGCTACAAATGGCCCAAAGTCGGTATAAATCATATGCCGATATTAGAAGTTGATAGTGTCACCAATGGAAAAAGATAATGAGATTCGGAAAGAAAGAGGAGTTGTCCAAAGATTTGGGCAACTTGCGTATCTATTAGCACTAGTCCAGGAATTCTTCACAGTCCATTTAGTATTCTATATTCGATGCTCCGAAAGTGTATCGGAGGGTATACAGTATTGTTGCCAGTGGAAAGGTACAAATTACAGAGGATCTCACACGTAAAAAAAAAGGTACATCGAGAAGTAAAAGAATTAAGAAATGCAAAAGCAGCTTCCGTAGGGGCACTATTGGAGAACTTAGTACATCGAAGAAATCACAAGGGAAATCGAAGCATTAATGAAATCTAAGTACTTTTACTTGTGATACATAGAAGGAAAAGTTCAAGATACAGATTTGGAGTTATAAGTCTTTACAAGTGTTAAGTGTGTATATTATGATATAGAGAATTCACTTTGACTTAAGTGTTGCAATGAGACAGTGTTACTAACATTCGAGGACGAATTTTCCTAAGGGGGGAAGAATGTAACACCCCGTACCTTCCTAACCCAATGTGATGACGATGAACAATGTTTAATTAGGTGTCGAGAGCTATAAGTATGTATTTGGTAATGTTAGTGATGGAAAAATTGAAATTTGGCCTTGTACATATGCTTAACCTTGCGTAGGAGGTGTTTTGCGATATTCATGGCGCATTTTTCGGGTTCAAAACGAGGCTAAGAGAAACTCTAAACAAAGGATATTAAGGTTAAGAAGTAAGTTAAAGAATAGGATTTGAAGTATCTAACCAAACCCGTGAAGAAAAGTCGAAAAATAAATTTTTTGAAAAATTTAAGGGAAGGGCGCGTTGGGTAGCATGCCACGCTTCTCTGGACTAAAATTTTTAGTCCAGAGGCAGTGAGTTGGCGCGCCCAAGGGCGTGCCACCTTGGGTTTTCCACTTTTTCAAAATTGGAATTTTTCTTAAGTCCCAAGGGTATCCGGGGGCATACCGAGCCAATTTTTGCCACGTTTCTTCTACAACATATATGAAATAAGTCAAATATTATATTGGTATGATAAAATTACTCGGGGGCAAATTTGGAGTCAAAATGACGATTTTACCCTTTTGGGCAAAATAGGCCATACGTGGCTAGAATCACTTGTTTTTGGGATTGAGGCTACGGATATGAATGGAATGAGTAGGAATATTGTCGTAACACGTATGAGATGATGAAACCATGGGAAATTATTGATTTTATTGGGTTAAGTAAATTGGGCCCAAAAAGGACCCAAAAATGAAAAGAAAACATGGCCCAATGGGTCACAAGACCCATTCTTCCATTTGACTAAGTTATACACATCAATTATTGAATCAAAGTGGCTAAGAATGTACTTGAAAGCCTATATAAAGGGCAAGAAATCTGATTTTTATGGCTTACAAAGGCTCATGCCTTTTAGACAAATATCCAAGGTATTTTCTTCAAACCCTAAGAGTTCAAAGCCAAACTTTGGAGAAAGATCATCATCTTCAAAGCCTAGGTAAGTGATTATTGTTATGGATTAACATATTATATGAATGGAAGAGTATGTCAATCATGTTGGTTGTGCTTGGAAATGTTGGACATGGTAAATTGTGTTTGTATATAAGATTTGTGATCCATGAGATTCAAGCTTGAATTTGGGCTTGTGCCTTTGATGAAAGAGCATGGTATGGATAAAATATAAACATGTATGGTGTCATTTTGTTATTTAACTCTTTATTTTCATATAAATGTAAATTGTGGGATTTTGGCCGATTTGTTGTGTGAGCTGTATTGAAGTAATTTGGTGGTATAATTGTGATGTTGGGGTGATGGAGAAGTGTAAAGTATGAACTTGGTGTGACATGATCTTGATTATCATGTATTGGTCAATGTATGGAATATTGTGGGAATATTGGGATAATACATTCATAAATGATATTGTGGTCAATGTTGGGCATGTTGTGGTATTATTGATATGACCATGCCGTAAATGGTATTATAGAGAAAGAAATGACATGTTAGAGCCAAACATGCGACTTGTTGTTATTGTATACATTTGTAAGGTAATTGGTGGTTAATGTTGGTTCCATTATGTCCTTGTGATGTAGAGTGAAACGTAAAGAAGGAGCGGAATTGTTGCGCTCACATATTTGCTTGCGTACTTACACTAGGAAGATAAGGTATGTAAGGTTACTTTGTTCGTATTTTTCGTGGTAAGTCGTATTCACAATGGCATTATGCTAGTCCTATCCCAAAATGAGCTAAGGTATCATATATCCGGTTATCAATGGTCATTGTCATATATTTCCTACTCATTGAACAATTGTGAATCTCATGTCTCATATTCATGGTTCATGTTCCAAAAGTCCAATAAGGTTATGTTCCAAAGTTCCAATAGTAGTTCTACTCATGTCCCTTGTTCATTGATTATTGGAAAATGGTTCCAATGGTGTTATGTTCTTCATGATATTATGCTTCCAACAATGTTACTCATATGTCTCTTACTCATTGGCTAATGATCCAAAGCTTCAAGTGATGTTATGACTATCAAAATACCAATCTCAAAGTAAAGAACAAAGTAATGCAAATGTGGTCAATGATCAAGTATGGGTGGCAAGTCTAGGGGCATAAGCCTAGCTCGACTCGATCCCGATGTGTTGATTTATGGGTGGCAAGTCTAGGGGCATAAGTCTAGCTCAACTCGATCCCGATGTGTTGATTTATGGGTGGCAAGTCTAGGGGCATAAGCCTAGCTCGACTCGATCCCGATGTGTTGATTTATGGGTGGCAAGTCTAGGGGCATAAGCATAGCTCGACTCGATCCCGATGTATGATTTATGGGTGGCAGGTCTAAGGGCATAAGCCTAGCTCGACCCGATCCCTGGGTGGCAGGTCTATGTGCCTAGCTCGACCCAATCCCAACATAACGATATGTTATGTAAAGACCTACTGATCAGTAGGGGCCCGGGTACATTGTGACATATGTAATGACATTGAAGTAAAGAAGCATGGAAGCAATGAAAGTAATACACATGGTTTCCAAAGTGCAAAATGGTTACTTGTACATCTGATTATGCATATGCATTTGAGTTCCATTGAGTTCATTGAACTATTCATGTGTTGTATAGTTTCATTTGAGCCTTACATACTCAGTACATTCTTCGTACTTACCCCTTTTGGGGAACTTACTTTATATGTTACAGGTGCAGGCACTAGTAGACCTCCACCGTAGGATGACAGTAATTGCAGATCATTGGTGAGCTCCAGTTAGTTCGGGGCTTCTCCGAGTCACAGTTGTTCATATGTTTTGATATTATACATAGTGTATAAAGCGGGGACTTGTCCCGACTTTCAGTTAGTTTTGGTCAATGCATCTGTTAGAGGCTTTTGTAGACGTATGTGGGTATACAAATGTAAGATGGAATATGACATTTTGACTTGATGGCCTCAACGGCCGAGTTTCTCATATGTATATACGTCACATGTTCAATGATTTCTGATTTTAGCATTTTATGTTCCTATGTGATAGTAGTGTTTCCTAGGACATGTATATGAAGGAATAAAAGCAAAGCTTGGTTATCTCGGGCCTTATCGACTTTGGGTGCCAATCACGTCTCGTTGGGATTTGGGGTGTTACAATACATATGGAGGTTCATGAGCAAAGATTGGTTCTCTCGAGCCTCAACGACTTCGGGTGCCAGTCCGTCCCGTTGGAATTCGGCGCGTGACACTATTTTATAATAGTTTTATAATTTATTAATAATTTAAGCGGAGATAGTGAATTTAAATATGTTAAAATAATATTTTTATTTTATAGAGGTTTTATTAGAAATAATTTTCTATTAATTATGGTATATTCAAAAAGTTGTATTTATTTTACTATGAACCTATGCAATACCCGACTACATATATAATGGGATGAAAAAAATTACGCAATGTGCCACCTCCGCCACCACGTGGAAGATGAGGAAGTGCACATCATCATGGTCACCTGCCATTTGGCAAGTGAAAAGCTAACAATGGTGATATATATATAGGTGTATTCGGTGGATGGACAAAATGTAATATGTTTACATTTTGTCCACTTTTTCCCATTACCTCTCACCATTATTGATTATTTAAGATCAATATTGAGTCAATCCATTGAGGATTGAGGTTAGGAGTTTATATATTTGAGTCCGTGGACTCGTTCTCGTCATTTCTACGGTATGTTTTTTTACTTTTACGGTAATTTTCATTTACGATGGTATATTTTGGGATTGACGTTGATGTTTGAGCTATATTTTGAGCTCAAATAGAGCAGTGATAGTTGTGACTATTCTTCACGGGGTAATTTGGGACGTTGTGACGGTTTTGGTTTTGTGATTTCGCAAGCGAGCCCCACGTGGACTGTTTGGACACTTTCCAAACTAATGCAATATGGGTATCAATAGTCATGTTTTGACATGCAGTTTATTATTTTGGTAGCTTGGCGGCAGTCAGAGGCCTCTCGAAAAGGGAAGGCTCCTGAATAGCTGGTTCTTTTAGCAAGCTTGCGGCGGCGGCCAGGTAGGCTAGGTTTACCTTCCTTTGCACTTAGATTGGGCTTATGTGTGATATATGTATGCTATTGTGCTGGTGTTGTGGGCTTGTGTTATATACTTTGTGGTGCTGGTTTGCTCTGATTTAGGCCTTCTAGGCCGGATAGGGCTATTCGGATATATTCCAAGCCTGTTATCCTCGTGGTACACCACAGATGACCTATTTGGGGTCGGATAGTATTGTTGTTGTTGTTTCTAGTCTGGGAATGTTATTGTTGGACCTTAGTCCAAGCTTAGACACACTTATCCCAGACTTAGACAAGTATAATCAGACCTGGTTTTCGGGACCCGATAGCGGGCCCCGTTACCCTTTTTATCGACTTGTCAGAACTTTGACATCTTTGGGATTAGATAAGCCCTATACGACAGTTAGGGTTGTGATGGGATTGAGTCACCCCGATTGTACCCGGTTGGCCTGTTTAGCCTTGTTAGTCCCTGAGAACACCGTATTTGATTGGGGTCGGCTAGTTTGACTTAGAACGCTAACCTGTCTTTTCATGACCTATAATGTATACCCAGACTTGTATATACATAGTGTTTATAGTAGATAGTTGACCTAGAAGGAGCCCAAAATTGACTTGTAGCATGTTGTGGGTTAGCTTTTGTACTTATATACTAGTATTGACTTGGGACTAAGGTGTTCCCCGTTTATCTGATATGATATGACATTTGATTTTGTTCTGGTTACTGGCTATGATAAGTTCCGGTTTGAGTCCGGCTACTGATTCAGGTATGATGATTTTGGTTATTGACTATTGGGTGTTTCAATTTGAGTCCAGCCCCGAATTGTGGTACACTATGAGTTCTGATACTGGGTACCGTGGTTATGATACTGTTGTTATTTAAGTTTCGGTTCGATTCCGGCAGATATGATATTTATGTGGCCTATTGTTATTACCTACTGCGTTTGGTTCGATTTCGGCGTCTGGCCTCTTGTTATTACCCATTGGTGCCGGTTCAAGCCCGGTGCACCCTTGTTGGTTATTTTGGTTACTGGATACTGATACACCTTCGAGACACTGGTGACTGTGCATTTACTATTCTTGTGTGTCCCGCCGATTTATGGGGGCCAGGCTGGGTTATTATTTTCTACCTGTGCCTATCGAGTTTATGGGGGCCCAGATAGGTTATGTTTGACTTGTGTATTTACTTATGCATTTATTTACTCGTTACTCAGTATCGTATTTATTTATCTCCTGAGCATATCTACACACTTTGGCAGTAGTGTATCTACTTATTATTTATACCCCGGACTTAGCATGCACCCTCACATTTTTAGCCTACTTCTATTACATTGAGCTCAGTCGGCCGATGATGCCTACTGAGTACCCGTTTCCTCGGTACTCATACTGTACTTCTGCATCTTTTTCCCGATGCAGATCCGGGCACTAGCCGACGCTTTTGACGTGACGCTCTTCTCAGCACAGATTCTGGAGCAGGGTGGGCTTACTGACGTCCGAGGCAGATCCTACTCCATCTTCTACTGTATAGTCTTTTGCTCTTGAGACCGTTGTACTTGTTATATATATTTGGTTTCTGTCTTGTATTCTGGATATGTCTAGTAGTGGATCTTGTACCGACCTTACCAGGTCTTGGGAGGGGTTCTTGACTTTATATATATTGTCCTCTTCCTTCTCAGTCTAGGTATGGGTATATTTTAGTTCTGTTTGTTTTTTATATTTCTAGCATGCTTATTAGTACGGTTACTTCTACCTCATCTCTGTTCTTCTGAGATTCCGCCTGTTAGCTCGTTGCTTGTCGCTCCGGGCTAGGGTTTGGCTTGCCTATTCGTGGGTTACGATAGGCGCCATCATGACTTAAATATTGGGTCGTGACACCCAAATTTCTAGTTTCTGAAGTCTTTTAACTATATTATACTTTAGTATTTTTAGTATCACTTAAATCTAGTTATATCTTACATATCAACCTATTGCATTAGTTCATTACAAAATAAATGATAAAAAGGAAAAACATGATCAGTTAAGCTCATAAATTTCTTCAGACGAATAATGAGTATATTTGTCAAAGGAATTTATGAAACTTCATAATAAAGAAAACTTTAATTTTTCTAATTCTCTAGGATTCCTTAAATTAATTTTTCTAATATTTTTTATTATATATTTTTCTCATTTTAAACTTTAATTTTTTAAAAATATTTTTTCTAGTAACAACACGAAAAACTTTAAACACTATAAAAAGTGGAATTACCATCCAATGTCTTTCTTCAAATGAGATACAATATATTGTAATGGATATTCAAAAAATATGCGAAAATTACTATAAATGGCAATTTTTTCATATGAATTTTTTTTAAAAAAAATATTGATCAAAATTTATATTATTTAACTCTTAAAAAAAAGTTATAACAACTAAAAATAACGGAGGAAATATATTCAATCAAGAGTGAAGGTAATCTAACAAAAAGAAAATAAATGAAAAAGAAGATAATCTAGAAAAATAAATAAAAATAAAGGTACTCTATATTGTATGGACCAAACAAATCAATGACGTAAACATTATGAAAGGAGATTTTTTTACTCTATTTCAAATTGCTAGCATTCATGCACACCAATATTTGCCTCCCTCTGTAAAATTTCATCAAGCTCCTAGTTCTTTAGTGCACACCGATATTTACCTCCCTCTGCAAAGGTTTATCAAGCTCCTCTTTATCGTCAGGTCTAATGTTTTTAGCATACAACTGAGCCAAGCAACTGCGGATCCTAAACAGTAGAAAAATCAGCACTAAAGAAGCAAAACAATTCTTCAGAGCATGTCGATGAAGAAAATTATGAAATTAACATGATTTTTATAAAAGTTGGAAAAAGTCACGAAAACGTTTAGTACCCTACTTGTCTAGCCTAACAAAAATTCACCCTAATTATCTGAGATGACCACATACTACAGAAACAAAAGAAAAGAAAAGAAAGTTAATTAGATTTTTCCGACAAAAAAATAAGAACTCTACCAAAAAAAAAAAAAAGGAAGAAGTTTACAATTCGAATGAAGAGAGGAATTAATACCTTTGGATCTATTTTTATAGCCTGTTTGGCCAAGCTTGTTTTTCGTCAAAAGTGTTTATTTTTTATCAAAAGTGCTTATTTTAAAAAATTGAGGTGTTTGGCCAAGCTTATGGAAGAAAATAAGTGTTTCTGAGGAGTAAAAAAAGTAATTTTTCATAAGCTATAAAAAGTAGTTTCTCTCCAAAAGCATTTTTGAAAAAAGCACTTATGAGAAAAATATACTTAAAAGCACTTTTAAAAGTTTGGTCAAACACTAATTGTTGGTCAAAAGTGTTTTTTTAATTGTATTGGTCAAACACAAACTGCTTCTCACCAAAAGTACTTTTTTGAAAAGCACTTTTTAAAAAAACACTTCTGAAAATAAGCTGATTTTAGAAGCTTGGCCAAACAGGCTAGAGGAAACTGAGGTAGGTTCACTCACCTTGCAAAGAGACGAGTCGAATTGTCGTCTGCGAATAGGGGAATATAATTTAGAATTCCATCAATATATATTAGGTTTTAAATTCCTTATTTTCCACGTTTAGGTTTAAATATTTTTAACACCTAAATAATTTTATATATTAAATAAATAGTAAAACTATTGATATAAAAAGGAAGACTCCGACTTAATTTTACAGGAAAAAAGATGCATGGAAAGTTTTGGCACTATTACCTTAAGAAACGAATTTAGTTACTTATTTTTTTGGGAAAATTATGCAAAATGTTTATTGGGAAAAAAAATTACATAAAAATTAACCCACTTATTTTTTTTTTTACTTAAAATGGTCAATCGGCCAAAGTTATTACTAAAAATGGCCGGTTGGCCAATTGATACCAAAACGTTTCGGTACATCATTTACCTGAGCATTTGGCCATTTGGCCATTTTATTTTTAATAAAAAAAAATTGATGTGCTATTTTAAAAAAAAAAAACTTTTTCGTTGTTTAAAGTTTTTTTTGTTGCTCTTTTTTTTTAAAAAAAATTTCTTTTCTCATTGTTTCACTTTTTTTGTGGAAAAAATGAATATTTATGTTGTTTTGTTATTTTTTATTTATTAAGGTGAAAACGCATGATAGTCAAATAAATATTGGCATCAAAACATTACATAATTGTGTATATAATATCGATGCATCATACACCATTCATACAATGTCAATACTTCACATACTTATTTATACAATATCGATACACGTCTAAATATTATTTATACAATATTAATACACGCTTATACACCATTTATACAATGTCGATACGTTACATAACTATTTATACAATATCGATACACGTTTATACATAGTTATACAATATCGATATATTACATATAAACTGCATAACTATATGTACATCATATATACTTGTTTATACATTACATATACACTACATAACTATTTGTACATCATATACACATGTTTATACACCATTTATACAATACCGATACATTACATAATTATTTATACAATATCGATACATGTTTATACACTATTTATACAATATCGCTAAATGTTTATACGCTATTTATACAATTTCGATATACTTTTTTGCACTATTTATACAATATAGATACATTACATATACACTACATAACTATTTTTGCAATATCGATACATTATATATACACTACATAATTATTTGTTCATCATATATACATGTTTATACACCATGTATACAATATTGATACAGGAAAAAAAATTGCACGGAAAATGTTTGGAAAAAAAAGAGCAAAAATAATTAAATTTTTTTTAAAAAAATAACGCTTAAAAAAAAAAGAAAAAAAAGAAGCATAAATGGCCTAATGGCCTTGGGCCAAATTGAGCTTTGTTGAGCCCATGATCCTTTTTGGCTATTTTTTCTGTAAATGAAAAGTAGACTACTTTTTTTGTAAATATTTTATTTTTCTGTATATAATTGAAATTTTCCCAAATTTTGCCTGTATTTTTTAGATCAAGCCTATTTTAGTAGGGAAAGATTCTTTTGCCAATATTTTTAGACAGTGAAAAAGGCATTTTTGGAATTTTTTTTGGTACCAAGCCTGTTTTAATTGGAAAAGGTTTTTATTATAGTCATATTTAATATCATAAAAATAATAGAAAAAGGTGAAAAGACGATTTTGTCTAAAGCGGAAACTTTTAATGAAGGACAAAAAGTTCAAACAATATTTTTAAGACCCTTCACACTTTTAATATATTAGAGATTAGAGATAGAGATTAGAGATTAGAGATTAGAGATAGAAATAAAAATTAGAGATAGAGATTAAAGATTAGAGATTATCACTTATTAATTATATACATAAATAAATAAAATTTCAACAAGATGTATGAAGTATAATCACATCAACTCCAAATTATCGCCTTGAAGTCCATAGCCTGCATAATCTCAAAAGGTGAAAAAATGACACATGTTATAAGTGAACAAATGACAAAATAGCAACCTAGTAACAGTCAACGGATAAAGCTATTGCACAAGCCAGAACCTTTTTAACAGAATGTTCCTGAAACTAAACTTCCAACAAAAAGGTTGTTTTAGACACTCGGCCTAAACTTTTGGGTGGAATTTGTAAGGTTCTGCCCTTTCCCCCCCCCCCCCCCCCCTTTCTAATGTTATGCAAAGTGGCCATAGAAGCAAGACGCACAATATGAGTAAATTGTCACTGAAAACAAGATTGTGGGATCAATTGGTTAGAGTGTCGTGTTGATAACGTATTTTAAAATTAAGCTTAAAGATAACAATATAAGTAAGAAAGTAGATAAGCTATTACAGATAAGAGGAGAGTTTTCTTATTCTTTCAAATGTTATTCAAGTGTAACAAACATAATACACAAGTCGTTTATTTATAGGATTACATTGAGGAGCATCAAAGGGTGTCATAAACATCTGGAGAGTTATGAGTGAAGATCAACAGGAAAGGTTATGGATGTTAATATTTGTACATTCACCCACATTCTTCTCTAATCCTCCATTACTTTTAGTGTACAAGAGAAGCTAGAAGAGGAATTTCAGTTATAGAGAGAGAATTATTGAGAGTGATATGCAGAGAGAAAAATGATTCTTATTATTGAAAAATACTACAGGTGTCCTTATATAAAGACTCCACCGACCCTACTACCAACTAACTAGAATCAGTTACAGCTCATCTACGATCTAGCTAATTAACTAACTATTAATTAATATACTAATAATCTGTAATCTGCCAGCTGTCGTCTATGTCACTGCATCGTCTTCAATACTCCCCCTCAAGCTGGTAGGTGTGAAGACATTGAGCACTCCCAGCTTGGACACTAAATACTCATGCTGTGACCTTCCTAAAGCCTTTGTCAAGATGTCTGCTTGTTGTTCTGCAGAACTAATGTGTTGTGTCTTCACTATTCCCAACTGAATTTTTTCCCTTATGAAATGACAGTCTATCTCTATATGTTTAGTCCTCTCATGATAGACTGGATTTGCAGCAATCTGTAAGGCTGCCTTGCTATCACAATGCAACTTAATTGGCAACTCTACCTCTACTCCAAGCTCTTTAAACAAACCAATCATCCAAACTAGTTCTGAAACAGTCATGGCCATGCTTCTATATTCTGCTTCAGCTGAGCTCCTTGAAATAGTATTTTGTTTCTTTGATTTCCATGAAATCAGTGAGTTACCAAACTTGATAATGAATCCAGTGATTGACCTCCTAGTGTTTGGACATGCACCCCAATCTGCATCACAAAATGCTTCTAATTTTCTTCCCTTCTTACTGCTCATCAGTATACCAAGACCTGGCTCTCTTTTGATGTACCTAACCACTCTCATAGCTGCTTCCCAATATGATCTTTTAGGCTGCTGTAAAAACTGGCTAAGAGTCTGTATGGTAAAGGCTATGTCAAGTCTGGTGAGGGTCAAATAGAGCAACTTCCCAATTAATCTTTGATACTTCTCTTTGTCTTCCAACAAGTCGTCACCTTCTGTTCCTGAGATGTCATCAAGTTATTTGGTTGTAAATTTTTGGTTCACATCAAGTGGAGTCCAAGATGGCTTTGCAGTGCTTAACCCCATTTCTGATATCAACTCTAAGGCATACTTCCTCTGGTTCATTAAAATCCCTTCACTAGATCTACTGAACTCTATCCCCAGAAAATACTTCAAATCTCCAAGATCCTTGATCCTAAATGCCTTGTGCAATTTCTGCTTAGTTTCTTGAATGAGTACTAAGTCATTCCCAGTGATGAGCATGTCATCCACATACACCAATATGATCACTGTACTTCCACCTCTTTTCTTGGTAAATAGAGAATAATCCAAACAACTTTGCTCAAAACCTTGTTGAATCAAGGCTTCTGTAAGCTTCAAATTCCATTGCCTACTAGCTTGCTTGAGGCCATAGAGGGATTTAACTAGTCTGCATACAACATGCTCCCCCTGACTAGTAAAACCCTCAGGCAATTGCATATAAACCTCATCATGTAAGTCACCCTGAAGGAAGGCATTGTAAACATCCATTTGATGAATGTGCCACCCTTCAGCAGCAGCAATAGCAAGGACTGATCTGACAGTAACAATCTTCACCACTGGCGAAAATGTTTCATTATAGTCTAAGCCTTCTCTTTGATTGTAGCCCTTAGCGACCAATCTAGCTTTATACCGTTCAACTGTCCCATCTGCAAGGTACTTGACCTTATACACCCATTTGCAACCTATAGGAAACTTACCAGGTGGTAATCTCACCAGTTCCCAAGTCCCATTATCTTCAAGAGCCTGCAATTCAGACTTCATAGCTTCGATCCATTTAGGATCTTTAGAAGCCTCATTGAAAGTTTTAGGTTCAACAATGGAGGAGAAAGCTGTTATGTATTGGTGATAACCAGGTTTCAAGTTGTTGTAGTTAACTGAAGTAGAAATAGAATAACTTGCAGATGAATTGACAGGAGTGACAAAATCTGTTAACCAGATAGAGGGTCGTTTGTCTCTAGAAGATCTTCGCTGCTGAGCAGGAGCTGTTGCAGGTGCAGGATTAGGAGGATGAACAGCAACAGCAGGTTGGGGAACATCTTCATGAACCTGAATATCGGTAGCAGCAGGGATTGGAACAACAGCAGGAACCTGAATATCTATAGGCAAATCAGGAATGACAGGAGAAGAGATGTCTGGTAGAACAGACATAGGAAAAAGAGGTTGATCCCTGTGATTAGCATGCTTGAAAGGAAAGAGATGTTCCTGAAAAGAGACATCCCTGTTGATAAAGAACACATGCTGGGCCAAGTCATACAAGACATACCCCTTGGTCACTTCTGAGTAGCCCATGAAGACTGAAGGAATAGCCCTGGATTCGAATTTATCAGAATTGTGTAACCTTTTAGCATAGCACAAACATCCGAAAACCTTGAAATGATCCCAACTAGGCCTGCATTTATGGAACACTTCATATGGACTGATCCCTTTAAGTGCCATACTTGGCAATCTATTTATGATGTAGGCAGCAGCTAAGACACAATGACCCCAAAATCTTAAGGGAATACCACTCTGAAATCTAATAGCTCTGGCAACTTCAAGAACATGTCTGTGTTTTCTTTCAGCCACCCCATTCTGTTGGGGTGTGTACACACATGTTCTCTGATGTATGATCCCAGAAGAGTTGAATAACTCATGACATTCATGATTAACAAACTCTGCCCCATTATCAGATCTAATGACCTTGATACATTTGTGAAACTGTGTATGAATCAATTTGATGAACTGCTTTAAGACAACTGATACATCAGATTTTAATCTCAATAGAAACAACCAAGTCATCCTGGAGTGATCATCAACAATAGTCAAGAACATTTTATTACCATCAAAGGTCTGTATATGATACGGCCCCCAAACATCAACATGAACCAGATCAAAGGTAGCAACAGCTCTACTAGTACTACTTGAGAATGGCAATCTAGAATGCTTAGCTAATGGACAAACGTCACAATCTTTTAATATGTTCTTACAACTAGCAGTCGACAAACGAAGTACATGAGTTAAGGGTCCAACAGAGGTGTGTCCCAATCTCCTATGCCACAATCCAATGTCTTGAGATTCCTTCTCAGCAAGCAGTCCAGTTATTGACTTTTGCAGACCTGCAGTAGAGTTGTGAGGGAGCATCAAGTAGAGTCCTCCTTGCTCTCTACCAATCCCCTTCACCTTCCCACTGCAAAGGTCCTGGAAGACGCAAAAGTCAGGGTAAAAGCCTACCATGCAATTTAGTTCTTTAGTAATCTGTGAAACTGACAACAAATTATACTTGAAGTCAGGAATACAAAGCACATTGCTCACTGTATCACCATTACTCAACTCACAAGATCCTACATGAGTCACAAATGTAGCGCCTCCAGTCGGCAGATGAACCTTATTATGTTCACCCAATTTGATCTTATTAAACAACAAGTTAACATTGGATATCATATGGTGTGTGGCACCTGTGTCAATTACCCAATCCTGGTTACCAGTCTGCACAAGTAAAGCCTTAATATTACCTGCTACATTTGCGGAGCAATGTCCCAGTTGATCCCTATCAAGCATCTGAAGAAGTTTACTGTGTTGCTCAGGAGTGAAAGCAGGCAGCATATCCTTTTGTGCATCTGCAGATTGAAGACTTTGAGATTGAGTATAATTGCGGTTACCTGATTCCTGCCAGTTATAGCCATTCATGACTGCATTATTCGCCATTGGAGGCTTGTTGCCAGGAGCTACCTCCTTCTTTTTTCCTCTGTAATCTGCAGGATAACCATGCAATCGAAAATAATCTATGCGATAATGGCCCTTCATTTTACAATAGTCACATTGAGCATTTGGATTATAAGGCTTCTTAACCCTATGATGGCCAAAGTTACCCCTCGAGGCCAGCAAAGCATTCATCTCTACTCCTTCAGCTGAGCTAGAACAACCTGATATGCTTCTTTGCCCCTCCAATTCGATCAACATCGAGTATACTCTGTTAATGTTGGGTAGTGGCACCATCATTAGAATCTGACTCCGAGCTTGTTCATAAGTATCATTGAGCCCCATAAGGAACTGCAACAGCTTTTGTTGCTTCATGAATTCAACAAAATCACGAGATTTCTCACAATCACAACCAGGAGTGGGAGCTAATGCCTCAAATTCAGCCCAAAGCAGACGCAATTTAGAAAAATACACTGCAATTCCACTAGTTCCTTGAGTAGCAGTAGCAATTTGTTTATGAAGCTGGAAAATACGCGATCCGTCGACCTTGTCAAAACGTTCCTTCAAGTCATTCCAAACTGCTCTTGCATCCGATGAATACACAATGCCACTGAGCAATTGACTGGATACGCAATTCATTATCCATGATAACACTATGGCGTTGCAACGTTCCCATAGATCTGCTAAATTTGGACCATAATTCTCCTTTTTGCATGTTCCGTTGATGAACCCAAGCTTGTTTCGTCCCAAAATTGCAATGCGCATAGCACGATGCCAGACTGAATAGTTCTCCGAACCGGTGAGTTGAAGTGAAATGAGAACAGTTCCTGAGTTATCAGCTGCACTTAGAAACAGTGGATGATTGTGACTCAGTTTCTCCGGCAATTCGTTGTCGATCGCCATTGACGAAGCTCGCTAAGCTCACAACCAACTTCGATTATGAATAACCAGAAATTGAGCGTTGCTAGACCATATCAATGGCCTCGTAGCTCTGATACCATGTTAATATTTGTACATTCACCCACATTCTTCTCTAATCCTCCATTACTTTTAGTGTACAAGAGAAGCTAGAAGAGGAATTTCAGTTATAGAGAGAGAATTATTGAGAGTGATATGCAGAGAGAAAAATGATTCTTATTATTGAAAAATACTACAGGTGTCCTTATATAAAGACTCCACCGACCCTACTACCAACTAACTAGAATCAGTTACAGCTCATCTACGATCTAGCTAATTAACTAACTATTAATTAATATACTAATAATCTGTAATCTGCCAGCTGTCGTCTATGTCACTGCATCGTCTTCAATAATGGAGAAGTGGGAGTTAATATCATAATGATTGATGAGTTGTGGAGGATTTATATCAACATAGTGGACATCCATATACAATGTATTTTATAACAGGGTCATTGTTTTGAATTTGTGCCCAAACATGTTCCATTTAGTAGTGTGACTTTATTTATGAGTTTTTTTTCATCTTTTTATTTTTTTATTATGTAATTTTGTCGTGAATTTTTAATCAGTGATTTCTTGATTATTTGTTTTAAAAGTTTGCAATCGTGCTTTTTAAATTTTTTAACGATAAGTTGTACAATTATCTATTTTGTGTAGGGTTTTGTGAATTAGCAGTTTTTATGAATATTTTGTGAATAAGCTTTTTTTTTATTTAGTTTAGATTCTTATGAATTAGAATTTCTTTTTAAAATTTAAAAAAACAATTTTGTTGCGATGACACAACTCTCCTTTTATATATAGAGAGAGTTATTATTATTATTATTATTATTATTATTATTATTATTATTATTATTATCATTTTTCAATTAATATTTAAATTAATTGTGTTTTTACTACTACCATTACTACAATTACTATCGCACTACCACTACTATTTATTATTTATTTATATTATTGTTATTATCATTAGTATATTTCATTTAATATTTAAATCAAATGAATTCAAATAGTGAAAGAGATAAGTTTATGAAATAGTAAGAGTTTATTTAGAACTCTTCTGCAGTAGGCTTCTATTTTTAAGCTTATAATTTTTTTTCTTTTTAAAAGGATAATGCATTTTCAAATTCAAATATTTCTAAATCTCTTATTACAATATTATTAAGCTTTGTCCTAAACTGCCACATGACTTTCTATTATGTTGCCACTTGGTTTCTTCTGATGTTTCTATTTTTGTTATATATATACTAGTATAGGTACCCGTGCGATGCACGGAGAGTATTAAAAATATTGATCAATTTAACTAAAATTTAATTGTCATCTTATTTCACATTAAAATGTATATAGCCAATAATAAAAATTTTAAATAAAACAAATTTCCTTGTTGGTTTTTTAAATAACAACGTATTACCTTGTCAGTTAGTTTAATATCGTTTCACTATTCACCACTCTCATTCTAATAATAAGTACCTTACAAAAAAATATTCATCTTAGCTTACCCCTTGAATATATTGTTAATGATTCTTCAAATATAGATATATGCTTACTAATAATATTTGTATGTCAATATTAGTTGCATTTATTAATAATATCTTGTATGTCTACACATGAAAGTTATCGCTTCAAACTCAAGTTCTAATCTTGTAAATTGGCTGAAAGGTGGTCTACAACCATTAGATCCCTAGAAAGAGGAGCAAATTCGTTTCAGTATTACCATAATAGAAGATCATTTTTCGATATGTTAATCTTTAATGCTCTTTGAAATCTCTCTCCTTGCAATAGAGGAATATTTTGATTTAATGAGAATTGAAAACACAACCTCAATTTTATCTTGGCAAAAACTCTATACACATGATATATAGATTAATTAAGTCTTATTTTCACAAAGCTCCATACATACAGTATATAGTTGACAAGCTATTAATAAATATCTAAAGAAAAGTTCAAAGTAATGGATGAAACATTGATTTCAACAAAAAAAAAAATCAAAAAATTTCAAGCTAGCATTCTACAATCCGAGGCTTAAGAATGGAAATAGCTGTAAAACTGACAAATCTAAACTTTTATAGTTATGGCCAATGTCATATTGAAATGGAGGTCACTACACAACTGTATAATGAACCATTTGAGAAAGAATCAAGACGTATTATTTGCACAATAATAAAATTATATTTCAAGTAGAAAAAACTACACAGAAATCTGCCATTTTTGTTAATACATTCAAGCCATTCTTTGGAGTTGTTTATCCCAATACAACATTCGGTCTCATTTCACCCTGCTTCAATTTCAAACAGAGCTAACATTTATAAGTTCAAAATCATAACAAAGTAGTTGAATAACTATAAGAAGTGAATAAGATTAGTACAACTTACATAGTCCATTAACTTCAATGTTTGAAGTATTGTTTTTCTGTAGACGATGTAGTAGTTTCAATGTTCGTATCACATAAGAATCCTTCCAATATATAGTATTTTTGGTAGGCATCTTTAGTTTAGAATCATTCCTAGCCAGGATATATTTTTTTCTATATATATTGTGTGATTGTAAATCAAATATCAATTTACCATATGTACAATTAGATTGTCACGACATTCTTTGTATGAAAATAGCATCATAACATGATGTAAATAATTATTAGCTGTAATATTGATTTTCACCACAATCAGGTGGCATAATTTAAATATACTCGTAACATATTATTTTATTTTCATATATATTAAGTAAAAATGTTAATATTCATCACAAATATCGCAAAATTTAGGAACACAATTAATATAGAAAATGAGGTACTTGATGAGTTACCACAATTGATTTTAAAACACAATTAATATAGATTATAATCATGTCCTGCACAATTGATTCCCGCTATAATAAAGTGGCTTAATTTAAGGAATCATTCTAAGCTATTATTATTTAAATTCAATTACAAATTCAAACTATACTTCTTGCCAAAATTGTAGTCAATATTAATTTGTTTACATATTTTGAGGGATGACATCTTTTTTCAATATTTTTTGTAATGACTATAATCTTTTCTATATAAATTGTTTGATTATAATTAATTGACTAATACATGAATGTGGTGCCATAAATTTTAATAATAATAATAATCCTCACAAAACTTTTGAAAGAATTTAAATATATATAATTGAAGAAGACAATTTTAAGAAAAAATCTAAGTTGTTTTCATCCAATAGGAATCAATCTCAATAGTTTTTCATCCAATAGGAGTCAAACTTAGTTATTTTTTTACCACAATATGAAATAAATATGGAATAAATATAAAATAATTAAATAATCTACAAAATAATTTTTGTTGTAAAATGCCAAGTGGCTAGTTCTCAAGATGCCACTTGGCTTAATTATAGGCTAGACTATCCTCCTTTATTATATCCTTTATTATATATATATAGATATGAAATAAATATGAAATAATTAAATAATCTACAAAATATTTTTTGCTGTAAAATACCAAGTAGCTAGTTCTCAAGATGCCACTTGGTTTAATTATAGGCTAGATAATCCTCTTTTATTATATAAATAGATAGCTATGAATTTATAATTGTGTTTATTCAATAGGAGTTAAATTTAATGTGTATATATGTCTCTTGATTGTCAATCAATTATTCAAATTTAATTATTTTTTACCACAATATGAAATAATATTATTTGTTTTTTACCACAATATAAAATAATAATATACTAATCTTAATATGAAATAATTGGAGTCAAACTTAATTGAAATTATAATATGAAATTATAATAGTTTTTACCACAATAGGAGTCAAACTTAATTGTTTTTAATCTTAACATGAAATAATTGGAGTCAAACTTAATTGAAATTATACTATGAATTTATAATAGTTTTTACCAAAATAGGAGTCAAACTTAATTATTTATATATATATATATATATGAAATAATATTATTTGTTTTTTACCATAATATGAAATAAAATTAAATAATTAAATAATCAACAAAATAGTTTTTTGTTGTAAAATTATAGTTTTTTGTTGTAAAAATGTCAAGTAGGTAGTTCTCAAGATGACACTTTTCATAATTTTAGGCTAACTACTCTCCTTTATTACATATATATATATATATATATATATAGATAGATAGATAGATAGATAGATAGATAGATAGATCATTCATACCATAAATGTTTCTCTCACTACTAAAAAAAAACAGAAAAACCTACCACGGAAAACCGACCACAAATTGTGGTCGCAAAAAACCTACCACATGTGGTAGGTTTTTCATTAAATTTATTTTTAAAATGTTTTTAACCAAATATCGACCACTTGTAGTCGATTTTATATTTTAAAATTGAGCCAAAGTAATTAAATTAATCCGGAAAAATAAAAACGACCACTTGTGGTAGGTAATAACAATAAATAAATAAAATAATTATTTAAAAATTCTTTTTATTTTTGTATACAAAATATGTTAAATTTTTGTGAAAGTTATTTTACAAAAACCGACCACTTGTGGTAGGTTTGGGATTTAAAAAAAAAAAAAATTTTATAAAAAAACAGACCATTTAGATTAAAATATTTTATAAAAACCTACCACTTGTGGTAGGTTTTTTGATTAAAAAAATAAATAAAATATTTTATACATAAGCGACCACAAGTGGTCGGTTTTAATTTCCCAAAAAATTAATATAAATAAAACAAATAAAAAACCTAAATTTTAAAAATATATTAAATATATTTTTTAAAATTTTACCGACTACGTATGGTTGATTTATTTCTTAATAATAATAAAAATCAATTAATGTTAAAAAACCTATCACAAGTGGTCGATTTCTGTAAAATGAATTAAGAAAAATCTACCACTTGTGGTTGGTTTTTGTTAAAATAAATTAAGAAATATTAAATATATTAAATAAAATTAATAAATAACATAAAAACAATATTTATTTTTTACTTACGTTTGAATGTATGTATACGCGTCTATCATGTGTAGTTATTTACGTAGTAGTCAAAAGCTAATTGAATGTATACAAGTATATTGAATACATTGATATCATACGATTGAGGTAATTATAATATATTGTTGGAGTTATAATAATGTAAGGTAAATAATCGATAATTCATTAAAGTGTATTGAATACGTTGTATTATGAGGTAATATACTCGTGCATGTGATCTATATGTGTATTTCGTGTAGTGATGTATGTAGTAGTCAAAAGCTAACTGAATCTTTCTAAGTATATTGAATACGTTAAAATCATACGATCGAGGTTATAATATAATGTTGAATTTATAATAACGTAAGCTAAATTAACCGATAATTCATCAGAGTATATATGAAATACGTTGTATTACGCGGTAATATACTCGTGTATGTGATGTATAGATATAGTATGTATATATACTATGATAGTCGATAGAGTGAGTGTGTATATATGTATATCTCGTGTATTGATATACGTAGTAGTCAAAAGCAAGCTAAGTGAATCTATCCAAGTATTTTGAATAACACGTTGATATCATAAGATCGCCGTAATAATATATATACTGTTGAAGTTATAATAACGTAAGCTAAATTAATCGATAATTAATCTGAGTATATATGAAATTCATTGTATTATGGGGTAATATACTCGTGTATATAATGTATACAGTATGTATTTTGAACCTCATAGTCAATAGAGTGTACGTGTGTATATATACGTATATCTCGTGTAGTGATGTACATAGTAGTCAAAAGCAAGCTAAGTGAATCTGTCCAAATATTTTGAATAACACGTTGATATCATACGATCCACGTAATAATATATATACCATTGAAGTTATAATAACGTTAGCTAAATTAACCGATAATTCATCTGAGTATATATACTCGTTTGTGTAATGTATACAGTACGTATGTTAAACCTGATTTAGTCACTCGATATGTATATATACGATTTTTTCGTGTAGCGATATATATGCGTAGTAGTCAAAAGCAAGCTAACCGAATCTATCTAAGTATTTTGAATAACACGTTGATATCATACGATCGACGTAATAATATACTTTTGAAGCTATAATAAAGTAAGCTAATTAATCGATAATTCATTGGATTATATATAAAATACGTTGTATTACGAGGTATATAATACATATTCAAAAGCTAACTAACCAAAAATTCATCCTAATATACGAAATACATTGATATTAATATACAATTGAGGAAATATACTACTTGTGTGTGACGATGAATTAACTAATTATCCGATTTATATATATCGTAATAAATTTTTTTGTATTTCTTAAAAATATAATAGGATTTTTTTTTATATTTTTTAATTTTTCCTAACAAAAACCGACCACAAGTGGTCGATTTTTGAAGGAATATTTTTTAAAATAAGAGAACCGACCACTTGTGGTCGGTTTTCTCTAATTTTCCCCCCAGCCCAATACTCATGACCCGACCCGGCCCAACTACCCTTATAACCCCTTCCTAATTACCCTCAACACCACCACCAAACGTTTAACCCTTTTTCAACCTCCGATCGACCACTTCGTCTCCGCCTCGGCCTCAACCTCCGATCATGCCCACAGCAGCAGCAACAACAGTGTTCTCCGGCTCTGCCTCCTCCGACGACGACGCACGCCGATAGCAGCAGCAGCAGCGTCTGCCTCCGCCTCCGACCACCCCAATAGCAGCAGCAGCAGTGGTCTCCTCCTCCGCCTCTGACCACGCAGCTCGGAGCAACATCACCACCGGCAGGGAACTCAAATCCGGACAGGTAATGTTCTATATTTTTGAATTTATTTTAACAAATTGTATGAGAAAATGGATTTAGGGGTTCAAATGTTTTAAATACATTAGGGTTTATTATTGCAGCCGTCGTCGAGCTCAGTAATAGTCTTTGTGTTTCTCTCTCTTTACCAAATCAGCTCGACCATGGCATACACAGTTTCTCTCTTGGCATTTGCACACTTTATGCTTTAATATAATATTTATTTCTAACCTTTTTTTTTTTTACAATTTTGTTGTATTACAGTAAGAACAAGCGAATTTCCAAAGGCAAAAAGGGAGGAAAGAAGAAGGCGTAAGATCTTTTTTTCCCTTATTTTTTTTGTATATATATTTTTTTAAGCAAAGTTTGAATCTTTTTTGTATTTTGTAATCTGGGTATTTAGTAAAAATGGTTTTGATATGTTCTTTTGGTTGTTTACTTTTGAAGAATTTACTTTAATAACTGCCGCAAGATGTATAATGTATGTATAATATATGTATAGCGATGTTAATTAGGGGTCGTTTGGTAGCTAGTAAAGAGGTAGCTCATTCATGTATTAATTTATGTATAAGTTATACAATGTTTGGTAGCTAGTTAGGAAGTAAGTACTTATTCATGTATAAAATTAATATGACGTTTGGTTTCCAATCTAAAAACCCGTATACTAATACATGTATAAGTGAATTATTGACTTGAAAATGTTTAAGTGTATTTAGTTGAATTGTGAATTAGTGACTTGAAAATGGTTAAGTGTACTAACTTGAATTATGAAATAGTGTTGTGAAAATGGTTAAGTGTAGTAATTTGAATTATGAATTAGTGTTGTGAAAATGGTTAAGTCTATTTAGTTGAAATGTGAATTAGTGTTGTGAAAATGGTGAAGTGTAGTAACTTGAATTATGAAATAGTGTTGTGAAAATGGTTAAGTGTAGTAATTTGAATTATGAATTAGTGTTGTGAAAATGGTTAAGTCTATTTAGTTGAAATGTGAATTAGTGTTCTGAAAATGGTGAAGTGTAGTAACTTGAATTATGAAATAGTGTTGTGAAAATGGTTAAGTGTAGTAATTTGAATTATGAATTAGTGTTGTGAAAATGGTTAAGTCTATTTAGTTGAAATGTGAATTAGTGTTGTGAAAAATGGTTAAGTGTAGTAATTTGAATTATGAAATAGTGTTGTGAAAATGTTTAAGTGTATTTAGTTGAATTGTGAATTAGTGACTTGAAAATGGTTAAGTGTAGTAACTTTAATTATGAAATAGTGTTGTGAAAATGGTTAAGTGTAGTAATTTGAATTATGAATTAGTGTTGTGAAAATGGTTAAGTCTATTTAGTTGAATTGTGAATTAGTGACTTGAAAGTGGTGAAGTGTAGTAACTTGAATTATGAAATAGTGTTGTGAAAATGGTTAAGTGTAGTAATTTGAATTATGAATTATTGTTGTGAAAATGGTTAAGTCTATTTAGTTGAAATATGAATTAGTGTTGTGAAAATGGTGAAGTGTAGTAACTTGAATTATGAAATAGTGTTGTGAAAATGGTTAAGTGTAGTAATTTGAATTATGAATTAGTGTTGTGAAAATGGTTAAGTCTATTTAGTTGAAATGTGAATTAGTGTTGTGAAAATGGAGAAGTGTAGTAACTTGAATTATGAAATAGTGTTGTGAAAATGGTTAAGTGTAGTAACTTGAATTATGAAATAGTGTTGTGAAAATGGTTAAGTCTATTTAGTTGAAATGTGAATTATTGAATTGAAAATGGTTAAGTGTAATGAATTAGTGTTGTGAAAATGTTTAAGTGTATTTAGTTGAATTGTGAATTATTGACTTGAAAATGGTTAAGTGTAGTAACTTTAATTATGAAATAGTGTTGTGAAAATGGTTAAGTGTATTTAGTTGAATTGTGAATTAGTGACTTGAAAATGGTTAAGTGTAGTAACTTTAATTATGAAATAGTGTTGTGAAAATGGTTAAGTGTAGTAATTTGAATTATGAATTAGTGTTGTGAAAATGGTTAAGTCTATTTAGTTGAATTGTGAATTAGTGACTTGAAAATGGTGAAGTGTAGTAACTTGAATTATGAAATAGTGTTGTGAAAATGGTTAAGTGTAGTAATTTGAATTATGAATTAGTGTTGTGAAAATGGTTAAGTCTATTTAGTTGAAATGTGAATTAGTGTTGTGAAAATGGTGAAGTGTAGTAACTTGAATTATGAAATAGTGTTGTGAAAATGGTTAAGTGTAGTAATTTGAATTATGAATTAGTGTTGTGAAAATGGTTAAGTCTATTTAGTTGAAATGTGAATTAGTGTTGTGAAAATGGTGAAGTGCAGTAACTTGAATTATGAAATAGTGTTGTGAAAATGGTTAAGTGTAGTAACTTGAATTATGAAATAGTGTTGTGAAAATGGTTAAGTCTATTTAGTTGAAATGTGAATTATTGAATTGAAAATGGTTAAGTGTAGTGAATTATTGACTTGAAAATGTTTAAGTGTATTTAGTTGAATTGTGAATTATTGACTTGAAAATGGTTAAGTGTAGTAACTTTAATTATGAAATAGTTTTGTGAAAATGGTTAAGTGTAGTAATTTGAATTATGAATTAGTGTTGTGAAAATGGTTAAGTCTATTTAGTTGAAATGTGAATTAGTGTTGTGAAAATGGTGAAGTGTAGTAACTTGAATTATGAAATAGTGTTGTGAAAATGGTTAAGTGTAGTAACTTGAATTATGAAATATTGTTGTGAAAATAGTTAAATGTAATGACTTGAAATGTGAGTTGGTGACTTGAAATGTGAGTTAGTTACTTGAAATGTGAACTTGTGACTTGAAAATGGTTAAATGTAGTAACTTGAAAATGTTAACTAGGGACTTGAAAATGGTTAAGTGAAGTCACTTGAAATTAAGAATTTGTAACTTGAAAATGGTTAAGGCAGTCACTTGAAAATGTGAATTAGTGTCTTGAACTAATTAAGATTGTGATTGCGTTCTTGTGTAGATGGAATCTGATTATAGCTAGATATATCAACGAAATAATGATAATAGAGTAGGTATGAGGGAGGAATATGTGGTTGGTGTCAATCAATTTATTGAACATGCCAAGACACTTGATGATTGGTCTGTTTTTCGTTTGATTCGCGGTCCTTGTGTAAAATATGATGGTACAAAGATTCTAAAAGAAGAGGTTGTGAGGGATCATCTTTTTAGAAAGGGGTTTCATGAAGACTATTTAAGATTGAATACTATTCATGGAGAAATTGGGCAAAATAACTTTGTTGTTGGTGAAAGTAGTAGTTTTGTAGGGCATAATAACTATCCAGCTATTAGGATGACAGAAATGGTGCATGATGCTTTTGGGATGCAAGATGGGGTTGAATTCAGGGATAATGTAGAAGATGTTCCCAATGTAGAAGCATGCCGTTTTTATGAAGAATTGTGTGCTGCTAGTCATCCTTTGTTTGACGGGAGTTCGTACTCTCAATTGTCTGTTGCTGTTAGATTATTAAGTATCAAATCTGATTGGAATATTACTGAAGGAGGAATGGACTCTATGATAGATCTTATTAAAGAGTTAGTTGACCCTGCTTTAGAGGTTCCTAATTCTTTCTATAAGGCAAAAAAAAATGGTGTCAAAGTTAGGTCTCTCTTCGATTAGAATTGATTATTGTGAAAATGGTTGCATGTTATACTTTAAGGATGATGCTCAACTAGAGTCTTGTAAGTTTTGTCAACACCCTTGCTATAAGCGTGGTTGTACAGGAAATAAAATTGCTATTAAGGCGATGCATTATTTACCTCTTATACTAAGGTTGAAGAGGTTGTGTGCATCAAATAGCTCATCTCCCCATATGAGATGGCACAGTGAAAATAGAAGGCCCCCTGGTGTAATGTGTCATCCATCTGATGGAGAGGCTTGGAAGCATTTTGATGCAACTTATCCAGATTTTGCAGCTGAACCACGAAATATTAGGTTGGGTTTGTGTGCGGATGGTTTCTCACCTTTTTCTATTGGTGCTGCACCATATTTATGTTGGCCTGTGTTTATTACACCGTATAATATTCCTCCTGACATGTTGATGACCAGTCCATATATATTTCTGAATTGTGTTGTTCCTGGTCCGCGTAATCCAAAAAGTGGGATAGATGTTTACTTGCAACCTTTGATTGATGAGCTACAATTGTTATGGCATGAGGGGGTTGAAGCTTGGGACGTTTCACTTAAACAAAATTTCAATTTGCGTGCTTATCTAATGTGGACTATTAATGATTTCCCTGCTTATGGAATGTTGTCTGGGTGGATGACACCTGGAAAGTTAGCTTGTCCATACTGCATGGAAAATACAAAATCATTCACATTGAAATATGGTCGAAAAAATTCATGGTTTGATTGTCATCGTTGTTTCTTGCCACGTGATCATGAGTTTAGGAAACTCAAGAATGCATTTAGAAAGAATAGAACTGAACCTGATGGTTCACCTCCAAGATTAAGTGGTCATGACATTTGGGAGAGAGTTCAACATTTTTCAAAGGTTAGTGAGGAACCATTGTATAAGTTTGATGGGTATGGCGTTTCACATAATTGGACTAAGCAAAGCATATTCTGGGAGTTAGAATATTGGCCTGATAATAAACTTAGACATAGTATTGATGTCATGCATACTGAAAAGAACTATTTTGATAACTTGTTAAACACAGTTATGGACGTGACTGGCAAGACAAAGGATAATCCTAAGGCTAGACTTAATTTACCAGAATATTGCAAGCGCAGGGAATTACACTTGCAGGAGGGGCCCAATGGCAATTTGCTTAAGCCCAAGGCTAGTTATACATTCAAGTTATACCAAAAGCGAAAAATATGTGAGTGGGTCCAAAATTTAAAGATGCCGGATGGATATGCCTCGAATTTGGGAAAGAGGGTTGATATGGAAAATGGAATCTTACAGGGAATGAAAAGTCATGATTGCCATGTTTTCATGGAACAATTACTTCCAATTGCTTTTATTGGTTTGCCTGAAAACATATGGAAACCGATAGCGGAGATCAGTTTGTTCTTCAAAGACTTATGTTCCACCACATTAAAAGAAGAAAATTTGGCTCGAATGGAAGGTAATATTATTGTTATCACCAACAAGTTGGAGAAGATTTTTCCACCTGGGTTCTTCGATGTGATGGAACATCTTCCCATCCACCTTGTCCATGAAGCCCGGCTAGGCGGTCCAGTTCAAACCAGATGGATGTATCCAGGCGAGCGGTAAGCAAGTGAAACTCAATTAATTTATTTCTTAATTGTTTAAGTATATATATATTTGTATACATTAAACTCCTAACGTAAAACTATGCAGGACCATTGGGAAATTGAAGAAGGGTCCTAAAAATAAACATAGGGTGGAAGGTTCTATAGTTGCAACATACCTTGCTAGAGAAACATCCCAATTTTGTTCTTACTATTTTGGTGACCAAGTCGCTTGTTTGAGAAACAGACCGAATCGACACCAGGATGATGAGAATGAGTCATATATGCAACCAATATCAATCTTCAATCAATCAGGTAGTAGGGCAAAAATGAGCAATTTTCGCCGACTTACTGCCACGGAACACAAATTAGCAATGTTGTATGTCTTGCTGAATTGCCCGGAAGTTGAGCCCTTTTTAAAGTAAGGATATTAAATATTTACATATTAAATTTAATTAATCGTTTCACTAAGGAAACTAATTGTGTTTGCAATGTGAATCTTCAGTTCATTTAAGGCTCAATTAGACCAAAATCAAGTGTATGAGTCATTTGCAACATGGTATACATATCAGGTGTGTAATTTTAATAATAACACAACAAATTTAAAGAGTTTTACGCATTATTTAACTATATATTTATATATATAGGTATTCCATTCAGCAAAGGCGGCTATATATAATCAGTTCTTGAAGGATATTTCGTTGGGACCTGTTGAAGCTTATACAATGTCCCACTACATATTAAATGGATTTAAATTTTCAACCCAGGAACATTCCAAAACAAGGAAAACAAACAATAGTGGTGTTTGGGTTAAGGGCGATGATGGTGTTGATTACTTTGGCATCATACAAGAGATTTTTGGATATGGAGTATGCTGGTTGGCCAATTAAAAAGATAGTACTCTTTCGATGTAAGTGGTTTGATTCAAGCACAAGAGGCACAAGAGTACTTAAGGAGCATAACATCATTGAAGTTAATCACACTAGGACGTATCCTGAATACGATCCTTTTGTTCTCTCACAAAATGCTAAACAAGTGTACTATGCTCTTTACCCTTTGCGCAGGGACAAGTTGGATTGGTGGGCTGTAATCAAAACCAAACCTATAGGGCGGGTGGAAGTTGAGAATGTGTTGGAGACTGCATATCAAAATGAAATGCAGACTGATCACCAATTAGTGGACACTGACTTAGTGGATAATTTGAACCATCCGGAACACATTTTCGAAGAAGTAAATATTGCAGAAGAGGCTGAATGGGTAGAAGAGGAGGAAACTTCCGAAGAGGGTGAATGGTTTAGTGGAGAACCTTCGGGAGAGGAGGATTAGCTCTTTATTAGTTGTATTCGGTATTTTTTTATTAATGATGTCTTTATTCTTTGTACTACTTACCTTTTATGTTTTTTTTTTTAAGTTTGACATGTAATAGCTTTGGTAAGATTACTTCACTTGAATCAAAGTCTTTTACTTATTGAAATTCTGTGTGGAATTTAAGTGTTGTTTATTTTAATCTTGCAGAACAATTGGTATTATGTGTTTACGTATTGTTTAGTTTACTTATTAAATGATTGATTAATTCATTCCACAATCTTAACAAAGTGACATTTAACAAACTATTGTTTGACTTTAAATAATTTAGATGGTAGGTAAGTGTGACAAGGGTAAGTAAAAAGTTGATACTAGTAAGGCAAAAAATAATAAGGGACCTCCACCTTATAGACGATCGACGGGGATTCATATATCCGAGGGTCGGTCAAGTGACCTTCCAGTACGACCCTCTTATTCTAGGTCGTCACATCAGACATATAATGCTCCTACGCATGTGGGTCCACTACACAGCTCTATCAAGACTCAGCCTTCCCCGATCGCCATGCCACCACCTACACAGTACTACCATCCGATTGATGGTACTTATAGTCATCTATCTCCGACTGCCCTACCATCTACTAGCCGTCATCCAGGGACTCATAGTGATTCTGCTGGATCGATTGGGCTGACTGATCTTCATCTTAGAGACACACCCTCTACTGCTTCAGATACACGCACGACAGCGCACTCAGGAGCACCTGTTCCACAACCAGGACAGAGAGATGCTAGTCGGAGGGAGTACATCATCCTATATGGAGTAGGGTATGATTTCAATGTATAAAAACTTTATTTATTTTTTATTTACTATATTATGCTATATGATATTAATGTTTGATCTTGTATTGCAGATTTAGGCCCGATAATAGAATTGCCAAAGTTGTCTACAAATGCATACGTCGCAACTACAAAGGATATTGGACAAGTTGGCAAAAGGTTTCTGAATTTTATAGAGAGGAAATGTTCAAAGAATTTCTGGTAAACATTTATCTTATCTACTACTTAACACATTGTTATTAAAAAAAAATGAATATTAAGCTATTATTTTTATTGTAGAAATATTTCTGGTATGATTCAGCGAACCATTATACAATAAGGAAGAATTTTTTCAGAAGAGTCAGGCACAGATTTAATGGACTATTGGAGTATGCAAGAAAATACAGGGTGATGCCTGAGTTTATAAATGAAGACATGTGGCAAGATTTTCTTCGCTACTGGAATAGTGAAGAATATAAGAAGTTGAGTGAAAAAGGAAAGAAAGCTAGAGCGTCTAAGAAGGGTGGCTCTCTACATATTGCGGGAGCTATCAGTCAGATTACCGTTGAGGAAAAAATGGTACATAGTGTTTATCAATTTAACTGTTTATTTCTATTTTAAATATTTTTGTTTTAGAAGATTAATAATTTTATCATATGCAGGAAAAAAAATTCGGTCGAAAAATAGCTCATGATGAGTTATTCATGGAGACCCACGTAAAGAAGAAAAAGAACCCAACGGATGAAGATGTGTGGGTTGAGCCACGTGCAAAAGCTACACATGTAAGAACTACATTCGTACTTATGATTTATTTTTTTTTACTAAAGTTTATATTATTTAACTATGAATAGCTTAGTATCTTTTTATTATTAATTTTTTACTTTACTTTAAATATAGGAAAAATTTGTAACGAAGATTACTGAATTACGTGGTACTCAGTCTCCTAGAAGTCGGGAGAACCCAATACCTCAAGATGTAGAGGAAAAGTATTGGCTAGAGTGTGCGGGTTCTCCGATTAGGGGTATAGCCTATGGCTACCCCAAAAAATATTTTACGGAGAATATTAGGTCTTCGCATTGTGGATCTTCCTCTACACCACCAGTTGATAGAGAAACCGTAATTTCATTACAGAATACATTTTCTCAGCTCACTCGAGAGCTTGCTGCACAGGCTGAGAGGTCGAGGAAGAAAGAGGAGGAAACTGCTGCGCAAATGAAAATGATGCAGGAGCAAATTCTAAGTTTTCTTCATTTTCCAAGGATTCTTCCTCCGTGTCCTGGTGATGCACCTCGGGCTGCGAGAGGCTTAAGCTCACTTGACGATTATACTACGGAGGAAGAGGATGATAATTAGGATGGGGATGATGAGACTGAGTTGTAGCTTACTATTTTATATGTTTTGGTGGTTTGTAAACTTTGATGCTTGAATAATTTGATTATGATTTTATTTAATGTTTGAATTATTTGATTTTGATGTTTGAAGGATTTATATCTGAATTGGTGGGCTGTAATATTTGTGTAGCAGGTTTTATTTGAAAATGCAGCATATAGGATGCAATTTTTTTAAAAAAAATTACCAGAAACCGGACCACTTGTGGTCGGTTTATGGAAAATTCCCATATAAACCTACCACTTGTGGTAGTTTTTTCTGGAAATTTACCAGAAACCTACCACAAGTGGTAGGTTTTTCTGGAAATTTTCCAGAAACCTACCACTTGTAGTAGGTTTTTCCGAAAATTTTCCAGAAACCTACCACAAGTTGTAGGTTTTTCTTGAAAAAATTTTCAAAAACCGACCACTCGTGGTAGGTTTTATTAAAAAAGCTGACGTTTGTTTTTAAAAAATATAATTAAATAAATAATCTATTTCTTTTTAAATAAATTAAATAATTAAAAAAAGTGACCAAATGTGGTAGATTTTTTAAAAATTAATTTAATAAATAAAACCGACCACAGATGGTGGTCGGTAATTTTAATTTTATTTACTTAATATAAAGAAAATTATTATAAAAAAATTATTTTTAATAAATAATATTGATTTTTAAATTATTATAAAAAACTTGGAAAAACCTACCACTTGTGGTAGGTTTTTTCAAAAGCTACCACTATTTTACCGACCACAGCTTGTGGTCGTTTTTATGGTAGGTAAATGGCCAAAACCGACCACATGTGGCAGCTTTTTGTGGATAATTTTGGAGCTTCATTCATGCAAAATGAAATCTTTGAACACTATAAGTGTAACACCCCAGGAATCCAAAGCTAAGATTAGAACCATGCTTCAAGTACATGTAAAATTAAACACCATATTTTGGTAGTACTAGAAGTGATTTAGACATGTATTCAGGCCATAAGTAACTCCTAGCTAATAGCCAAGTTGAAACCTTCTTTACCGATGGTTTCCATGTGAAGAATCTGGCTATAGTCAACTTCAAACCAGAATTATTCCTAGGTTCTGGGGTATTTTTGAGCTCAAAACCCCACCAAATTATATATATATGAATTACCTTTCCAACGCATCCAGATTCACCTAAATCATCTATCGGAGCTAAGAGTTATGGTCATTTTAGTGAAGCACTGTACAACAGTGAGAACCTACGAGTGAAGGTATGATCGTTGTTACAACGTACGATCGTACCATGCTCCCGTCTGATCAAAACAGCCCCAAAAACCTTCAAGTTGATAGGAAAACCTTCCAACAACGAAAGGGTACCACGACTGTGGTTAAAAACCACAATCATAGGTACTATTTTGACTCCAAAAGTCAATCTAGTAAGAACCTACAACCTACGGACCAAGGCACGATCATAAGTGGGTCCCACGATCATACCATGGCTAGTCTGATCATGTTCAGAGAACCCAAAAGTCCAGACCATACCACGATCACAATCCATGATCGTAGGCAGGACCCACGATCGTGGGAAGGTCTCGTGAGTTCCTCCCAGGAGTTTTTCCAGTACATTTTTATAAGGGCACCTCAGTCTTTTTTCACTTTTTTAACATCCAAACTATGTTGTTTAAGCCTTTCCAAAGCTAATTACTAAGGTTAATATTACACTAAGCCCTCATTACATAGAAAACACTCGACACTTAGAAATTTCAGAGCAAAAGAGGCGACTTTCTTTCCCCAAAGCAAAGTTAGGGTTTTACAACTTCAAGTTCCCAATTCCAAGGATTTCTTCAAGATTTTCATCTTCGGGTATGTGAGATTTCATCAGTGGGTATCCTTTCACCCATTGAGTCCCAAAGTTAACTCAAATCCTCAGTTTAATTCCTTTATTAGAGCATAGGATTTATGAATGTTGTGAAATTCTTGATATTCCAGTATGATTGCAATGAGCTATAAACCCATGTTTTAGCATGAATTTCAATATTATTACATGTTCAATATTATAAACCCTAATTATATTGTGAAAACTATAATTTTTGGATTTGAGTTATTAAATTTCTTAATTCACTCAGTTTATGGTATTATCATGATAGCTGCTATATTTAGAGATGGAGGGTTATGAACACCCGATGACCTAGGATTTCATGAATATAATTATGATTATTGAATTCTCTGACTTACATGTTTGATTACTTTTAGATATTGTATTTATTTACAGTTTTCAGATCATTATCATTATTGAGCATCTAAGTATCAGTGTCATTCAGTTGGGAGTAGTACATAGCACAAAGCGGACGTAGGGATGAAGGCTCACCCATCAGTTAGGATGATACCTTTAGCAGAAGTCCCTAAGTCCCAGAACTACGGCGCCACCGTAGGTTCTAAAGAGTCACCCATTAGACCAGGCTTGATATCTTAGTCCTTTCGGACATTAGTTTAGTGGATTCACTTCAGTCAGTGTTTATACCCTTAGCAAGGTACTGAATACCCTTCCAGCTGAGGTTACAGGTCGTACTCTTGTTAGCTCAGATTGGGGTATGACGGTTATCAGTAGCTCCCATAGTCCATAATTTATGGTTCAAATTCAGATACTGCATGACCTTGTATTTAGTTGTTCATCTTATCTTACAGTACATGTTCATTACTTGGTCTTGCATTAGTTTACCATGTCACATGCATCATGTTCAGCTTATATTAGTTATTTCCCATCTCATATACTCAGTACATTCAAAGTACTGATTACATACCTTCTTTTGCCCTATATTTTCTTATAATATAGGTGCAGACATTTAGCATCTGAACTATGCTTAGTACGATTCCATACCATATCAGCAGCAGTATTGGTGAGTCCTCATCATTCGAGGTCCAATCATCAATCTTTCTTTTCAATACTATTTAGTTTCAGACAGTTGGAGTTAGTTTGGGGTTTCTCTCAACAAATCATATGATTTACAGGCTTTCAAACAGACAATTAGATTTTTAGCATATTACTTATGTCAGATAGACAGTTAGATTTTTAGCATATTACTTATGTTAGACAGTCAGTTAGATTATGATTTCAGTTTTACGAGTTTTATTAAGATATTGTCCCTTGGGTGTTTTTCCAAACTTATTATTCAGATTATTAACTTCCGCATAACTGATTTCTAAATTATTTCAGTATTCATAGTGTCATGCCAGGTTATGGGTTACCTTGGGGTCACTTGTGGCTCTAAGCACCGTATTACGACTAGGGGGTAGTCTTGGGTTATGAAAAACTTGGTATCAGAGCACAAGGTTTAAGGTGTCCTAGGGTGTCTGAAAGTCGCGTTAAGTAGAGTCTTATTCATGGGTGTGACGCGCACCACACATATGAGTGAGAGGATCCTCAAGAGTTCTTAGATAGTAGTCAAAAAGTTACTGAGATCATGGGTGTCACTCCAAGTGAAAGTGCTGACTTGGCTGCTTATCAGTTGTAAGGAGTGGCTCACACTGTGTGTAAGCAGTGGAAAGAGTATAGAGGTGCAGATGCAGAACCGGTGGAGTGGGATAAGTTTGTTGCTATTTTCATGGATAGATTTGCCCTTGGGGTTAGGTTAGACTGCTCGGGTTTTTTTTCATCTATCGAAGGCAGTCAACGTGTTAGCCATTCTTCCCCCATTAGACTTGTCAATCCTTTGCTCTTTTTCTTTTTCTCTTTCAGTTCTCCCCCAAGATTATTGAGTCGAACCCCTTTTCTTACAGTCAAGTGGCCCAAGGGCCCCCTTTAGAGATAGGGAAAACATTTGCTTCAGGTTGATAAAGACCATTTATAGCATTCTTGCCTTGGCTGCAATCCTTCAGCCCGAATCGAGGAATCCCTTAGAGATGATGCAAAAGGGCTCTTGGTCTATCCTTGATCATAGATTTCTCTATGAAAAATATCAATCGGAGTTTGAAGAAGGGGAGGGAGAAGAAGCCCTTGACCCGCAGGAGGATTTATTCAATCACAGGCTTTGGCTTTCTCCCTTAGAGCGGCTTTCAGTATCTTGCCAGTTGAATTTTATGAAAGATTTTAAAATATAATTGTTCGAGGTGCCTTGTAATGAAACAAGTTATTCCTGCAGAACCTGAATATTTCTTCATCACTAACATTATTAAAACCATCCTTCAACTTCACCGATGAGCAACGTGTCTGCGCCTAGTGATTATCTGGTAGTGCATCTACTGTTGCTTCAAGAACTAATGGATGTTTATACAAAACTATTTCCACCTTTATTGTTCTTATGTTTTCTCCACCAGAGATTATGATATCTTTGAGTTTGTCCTTAACTTCTATGTATCCATCATAATGTTTAACAACCAAATCACCGATATGAAACCATCCACCTTTAAAAGCTTCTTCTGTTGCTTCTTTATTTTTTTAGATATCCTCTCATTACAGTATATTCCCACTTGAGTTGAGGGAGGCCAAGGTCCATAAGTTCATTAATCTGAAGCAGGGTAACATGAGTGTGAGGGAGTATTCTCTTAAGTTCACTCAGCTTCCAAAGTATGCTCCAATCATGGTTGCTGGCTCTAGGGCCCGTATGACTAAGTTTGTGTCTAGTGTTTCTGAGAATGTGGTCAGAGAGTGAGGGATTGCTATGTTGGTTAAGGAGATGGACATCTCCAAGTTGATGGTTCATGCTCAACAGATTGAGGAAGAGAAGATTAAGGAGAAGGAAAGGAAGAACAAGAGGGCAAGAACAGGTAATTTTAATTTCTCTCAGTAGAGGTTAGATGGTGGTAATCATTCTCAGTTCTTCTAAAAATCTTCATCTCCAACACCATCTTTTGCTAGTGCTCCAGTTCCCAAATTCAGGCAGGATAATCGGGATCGGGCACCAGGCTCTAAGTCCCAAGGCAGTGTTACTAGTGGTCGTGCTAATCCATTCTGTAAGAAGTGTGGCAAGAACCATAAGGATGAGTTCTTGGCTGGTAGTGATGCTTCTTTTGGGTGTGGTAAGGCATGCCACAGATTGAGAGAGTGTCCAGCGGCTTCGTAGAAAGGTAGAGATACTCATCAGTAGAATCAGTCTAACTCTACAATAGCTCTAGTAGGTTGCCTGACTCAGCAGCGTGCCTTATTTAGTACAGCTAGTGGGCATCATCATAATAGGTTTTATGCCCTTCAAATCCAATAGTATTAGAAAGGTTCTCATGATGTAGTCACTGGTACATTACAGGTCTTTCATATTCATGTCTATGCATTATTAGATCCTAGAGCCACACTTTCTTTCGTGACTCCTTACATAGTTGTAGACTTTGATGACGTCTTGAAATCCTTTAATAACCCTTTTCAGTCTCTACTCCAGTTGGTAATTTAGTCATAGCTAAATGGGTATACAGAAATTGCCCAGTCACAGTTTCTCAGAAAGTCATCTTGGTTGATCTTGTAGAGCTAGACATGATAGATTTAGATGTCATTCTTGGCATGGATTGACTCCACTCTTGCTATACCTCTATTGATTGTAGAAAGAGAGTAGTACAGTTTCAATTTCCAAATGAGCTAGTCATAGAGTAGAAGGGTAATATTTTAGTGCTTATAGGTCGGTTTGTCTCTTACCTTAAGGCTAGAAAAATAATTTTCAAAGGGTGCATCTATCATCTTGTTCGGGTTAAGGATTCAAATTCTGAGACCCCAACTCTTGAGTCAGTTCCAGTGGTAAGTAAGTTTCCAGAAGATCTACTCAGAGTTCCTCCCGAGCGAGAAATTGACTTCAGAATATATCTCCTTCCAGATACCCAGCTGATCTCAATTCTACACTATAGAATGGCTCCATCTAACCTTAAAGAATTAAAGAAGCAGTTAAAAGATCTTCTAGAAAAGGTTTTCATCAGGCCTAGCATCTCTCCATGGGGTGCTCCAGTTCTTTTCGTGCAAAAAAAGGACGATTCTCTCAAAATGTGCATCGACTACCGTCAGTTGAACAAAGTCATAGTCAAGAATAAGTATCCCATCCCCAGGATTGATGACTTGTTTGACCAACTTTAGGGTGCCAATTGTTTCTCTAAGATAGACCTTAGATCTGGCTATCATCAGCTCAGAGTCAGAGAATGTGACATTTCAAAGACAGCCTTCAGAACTCAGTATGGTTACTTCGAATTTATTGTTATGTCTTTTGGACTAACAAATGCTCATGTAGCTTTTATGGACTTGATGAACAGGGTGTTCAAGCAGTACTTGGACATGTTTGTCATTGTCTTTATTGATGATATCCTCGTTTATTCTAGGAGTGAGGATAAATATGCAGACCATTTGAGGATTGTCTTGCAGACTCTCAAAGATTGCCAATTATTTGCAAAGTTCAGTAAGGGTGAATTCTGGTTGAAATCAATAGCATTCCTTGGTCATATCATTTTCGATGAAGGCATTAGGGTTGATCCTCAAAAGACTGAAACAGTGAGGAATTGGCCTAGACCCATATCTCCATCAGATATCAGGAGTTTCTTGGCTTGTTGAGGGATTTTCCTCTATTACTCCCCCATGTACAAATTGACTCAAAAGAAAGTCAAGTTTCAGTGGTCTGATTCTTACGAGAAAAATTTCCAGGAGTTGAAGACTCGACTCACCTCCGCTCCAGTTTTGACTCTACCGGAGAGTTCAAATGGTTTTCTAGTTTATTGTGATGCATCTAGAGTTGGCCTTGGGTGTGTGTTGATGCATCATGGCAAGGTTATAGCATATGCCTCTAGACAACTTAAGCCTTATGAGAAGAATTACCCAACTCATGATCTTGAGTTAGCAGCAGTTGTTTTTGCCTTAAAGATTTGGAGGCACTATCTTTATGGGGTTCATGTTGATGTGTTCGTTGATGAAAAAAGCCTTCAATAGGTGTTTATTCAGAAAGATCTAAATCTTCGTCAGAGGATATGGCTAGAGTTGTTGAAGGATTATGATTTGAGTGTTTTATACCATTCGGGTAAAGCCAATGTTGTGGCCGATGCTCGTAGTAGATTGTCTATGGAAAGCGTTACTCATATTGAGGATGAGAAAAAAGGGTTAGTTCATGAGGTTCACCAGCTTTCTAGATTGGGAGTTCGGTTGGTTGATTCAGCCTAGGTAATATTTTGGTTCAGAATGACTTATAATCTTCATTAATAGCGAGGTAAAAGAAAAGCAAGACAGTGATCCAATTTTGCTTAAGTTGAAAGAACTAGTCCAGAGTCAGAAGGTTGAGGTTTTCTCCCAAGGGGGAGATGGTTTTCTTCATTGTCAGGGAAGACTATATGTTCCAAATGTGGATGACTTGAGACAGAGGATACTAACAGTGGCTCACAGTTCTTGGTATGCTATTCATCCAGGAGCCACTAAGATGTACCGTGACCTACGGGAAGTCTATTAGTGGAATGGCATGAAGAAGGATATCACAAAATTTAAGGCTAAATGTCTAAATTACCAGCAGGTTAAGGTTGAGCACCAGAGACCTGGTGGTAAGCTTTAAGATATCAGTATTCCTACTTGAAAGTAGGAAGTGGTGAATATGGACTTCATTACAGGGTTCGTACTAGCCAACAACATGATTTTGTTTGGGTTATTGCAGATTGAATGACTAAGTCAACCCATTTTTTGCTAGTTAACACTTCAGATTCAGCCAAAGATTTTGCTAGAATCTATCTTAGGGATTTGGTGAAGTTGCATGAAGTCTCTCTAACTATCATCTCAGATAGGGGTCCTCACTTTACCTCTTAGTTTTGGAAGACATTCCAGAAGGGTCTTGGTACTCAAGTTCACCTCAGTACAACTTTTCACCCACAGATAGATGGTCAGGCAAAGCGGACCATTCAGACTTTGGAGGATATGTTGAGGGCGTGTGTGATAGATTTCAAGGGTAGTTGGGATTATCATTTGCCTTTGATTGAGTTTTCATATAATAACAGTTACCATTCTAGTATTCAGATGGCCCCATTCGAAGCACTTTATGGTAGGAGATATAGATCTCCTATTGGTTAGTTCAAAGTTGGTGAAGCTACCTTGATAGGGCCAGATTCAGTCCATGAGCCAGTGGAGAAAGTTCAGTTGATTAGAGAGAGACTGAAAATAGCTCAGAGTCATCAGAAGTTTTATGCAGATGTGAGGAGAAAAGAACTTGAGTTTGCTATTGGTGATTTGGTTTACTTAAAAGTTTCACCCATGAAAGGGCTGATGAGATTCGGCAAGAAAGGGAAGCTCAGTCCCCACTATGTTGGTCCTCATGAGATTGTGGGTCATTTTTTTAATGTATCCTATGAGTTGGATTTGCCTGCAGATTTAGCATCAGTGCATCCGGTTTTTCATGTTTCTTTGTTAATGAAATGCATTGGTGATCCCGTATCAGTTGTTCCTTTAGATAATGTGGGTGTGAAAGATAGTCTCTCTTACAAGGAGGTCCCAGTTGAGATTATTGACCACCAGGTTTGTAAGTTAAAGAATAAGGAGGTCACTTCGGTAAAGGTTCTGTGGAGGAATCAGCTAGTTGAAGGAGCTACTTGGGAAGCAGAGGCGGATACGATGACCAAGTACCCCTATCTTTTCTCTTCGAACTTTACTCCAGCTCAAGGTAATAGTTTTCCCTTAATTAATGCTTTCTATTCCATGTCACCTAGTTGCTCTCAAATCATGTCATGCATTTACGAGTTCAAATTCAGTCCATGTTTCAGTTATCATGTCAATATTCATCCCTTTAAAATTCAGTGTTGGGATTGTAGCTCTTTGCCTAACTCTTCAGCTTAGTTAGTTTTTATTCGGGGACGAATGACCCCAAGGGGGAGATATTGTAACACCCCAAAAATCCAAAGTTAAGATTAGAACCATGCTTCAAGTACATGTAAAATTAAACACCATATTTTGTTGCTATTAGAAATGATTTAGACATGTATTCAAGCCACAAGTAACTCCTAGCTCATAGCAAAGTTGAAACCTTCCTTACCAGTGGTTTCCATGTGAAGAATCTTGCTATAGTCAAATTCAAATGAGCATAACTCCTAGGTTCTGTAGTATTTTTGATCTCAACACCACCAAATGATAGATATTTTTATTATCATTCCAACTCATCCAGATTCACCTAAATCTAATGTCGGAGCTAAAAGTTATGGATATTTTAGTGAAGAACTATACAGAAGTGAGAACCTATGAGCGAAGGTACGTGGTTACAACGTACGATCGTACCATGTTCCCGTCTGATCAAAACAGCACAAAAATCCGACAAGTTGATATGTATACCTTCCAACCACGAAAAGGTACCACGACCGTGGTTACAAACCACGATCTTAGGTACGATCTTGACTCCAAAAGTCAATCAAGTTAGAACCTACAACCTACTGACCAAGGCACAATCGTTAGTGGTTCCTATGATTTTACCATGGCTCGTCTGATCATGTTCAGTAAACCCAAAAGTCCAGCCCACCCCACGATCACAACCCACGATGGGGGAAGGTCTCGTGAGTTCCTCCTAGCAGTTTTTCCAGTACGTTTTTATAAGGATACCTCAGACTTTTCCCACTTGTTTAACATCAAAACTATGTCATTTAAGCCTTTCCAAAACCGATTACTAAGGTTAATATTACGCTAAGCCCTCATTACATAGAAAACACTCAACACTTAGAAATTTCAAAGCAAAAGAGGCTATTTTCTTTCCCCAAAGCAGAGTTAGGGTTTTACAACTTCAAGCTCCCAATTCCAAGAATTTCTTCAAGTTTTTCATCTCCAGGTATGTGGGATTTCATCAATGGGTATCCTTTCACCCATTGAGTCCGAAGGTTAACTCAAATCCTCAGTTTAATTCCTTTCTCAGAGCATAGGATTTCTGAATGTTGTGAATTTCTGGATATTCTAGTTCCTTGATCTTAATGAGTTATAAACCCATGTTTTAGCATGAATTTTAGTATCATAACATGTTCAATATTATAAACCCTAATGATGTTGTGAAAACCATGATTTTTGGATTTGAGTTATTAAATTTCTTAATTCACTCAGCTTATGGTATTATCATGATAGTTGTATTCTTCAGAGATGGAAGGGTATGAACACCCGATGACCTAGGATTTCATGCATATAATTATTTGTATTGAATCCTCCAGCTTACATGTTTGAATGCTTTCAGATATTGTATTTATTTACAGTTTTCAAATTATTATAATATTGATCATCTAAGTATCAGTGTCATTTAGTTGGGAGTAGTACTTAGCACTGAGCGGACACAGGGATGAAGCCTCACCCGTCAGTTAGCCTAAGACCTTTAGCAGACGTCCCTAAGTCCCAGAACTACGGCGCCACTATAGGTTCTAAAGAGTTACTCATCAGACCAGGCTTGATACTTTAGTCCTTTCGAACATCAGTTTAATGGATCCACGTCAGTCAGTGTTCATACCTGTCATGACCCAATATTTGAGTCATGATGGCACCTATCGTAACCCACCAATAGGCAAGCCAAACCCTAGCCTGGAGCGACAAACAACAGGCTAACGGATGGAATATCAAAAACTAGAGATGAAGTGGAAGTAATCATACTCATAAACATACTAGAAATATAAAGATAAATAGAACCAAAATAAACCCATATAAAGACTGAGAAGGAAGAGGACAATACATATATATAGTCAAGAACCCCTCCCAAGACCTGGTGAGGTCGGTGCAAGAGCCACTACTAGACATATCCAGAATACAAGACAGAAACCAAATATATATAACAAGTACAACAGTCTCGAGAGCAAAAGACTATACAGTAGAAGATGGAGTAGGATCTGCCTCGGACGTCAGTAAGCCTACCCTTCTTCGGAATCAGTGCTGGGAAGAGCATCACGTCAAAACCATTGTCTAGTGCCCGGATCTGCATCGAGAAAAAGATGCAGAAGTACAGTATGAGTACCAGGGCAATGGGTACTCAGTAGGCATCATCGGCCGACTGAGCTCAAAGTAATATAAGCAAGCTAAAATGTGAGGGTGCATGTTAGGTCCAGGGTATAAGTAATAAATACATAAGTAACTGTCGAGGCGTGTAGATATGCTTAGGAAGTAAATAAATGTGATACCAAATAATTGAGTAAATAAATGCGTAAGTAAACACACAAGTCAAACATAATCTATCTGAGCCCCCATAACTCGATAGGCATACGAAAGAAAACAATAACCCAGTCTGGCCCCCATAAACCTACGAGACACACAAGAAAAGTAAATGCATAGTCACCAGTGTCTCAAAGCTGTATCAGTATCCAGTAACCACGGTACCTAGTACCAAAACACTCCAATCATATCATAACCCGATGCCAGACTCGAACAGAAATTCATAATAATCAGTGGCCGGACTCGAACCGAAACTCATAATAATCAGTGGCCGGACTCAAACCAAAACTCATAATAATCAGTAGCCATCATATCTGAATCAGTGGCCGAACTTGAACCGAAACTCATCATAGCCAGTAACCAGAACAGAATCAAATGTCATATTATATCAGATAAATGGGGAACGCCCTAGTCCCAAGTTAATACTAGTACATAAGTACAGAAGCTAATCCCACAACCTGCTACAAGTAAATCTCGGTGTCCTTCTAGGTCACTATCTACTATAAACAATATGTATATAAAAGTCTGGGTATACATTATAAGTCATGAAAGGGCTGGTCCGCATTCTAAGTCAAACTAGCCAAACCCAATCAAATACGGTGCTATTAGGAACGAACAAGGCTAAGCAGGCCAATCGGGTATAATCGGGGTGAATCAATCCCGTCACAACCCTAACAGGTCATACTAGGTCTTAACTAAGCCCAAAGATGTCAAAGTTTTGATAGGTCGATAAAAAGGGTAACGAGGCCCGCTATCGGGTCCCGAAAACCAGGTCTGGTTATACTTGTCTAAGTTTGGGCTAAGTCTGTCTAAGCCAGGACTAAGGTCCAACAATAACATTCCCAGACTAGAAACAACAACAACAATACTATCCGACCCCAAATAGGTCATCTGTGGTGTACCACGAGGATAACAGGCTTGGAATATATCCGAATAGCCCTATCCGGCCTAGAAGGCCTAAATCAGAGCAAACCAGCACCACAAAGTATATAACACAAGCCCACAACACCAGCACAATAGCATACATATATCACACATAAGCCCAATCTAAGTGCAAAAGGAGGTAAACCTAGCCTACCTAGACGCCGCCGCAAGCCTGCCAAAAGAACCAGCTATACAGGACCCTTCCCCTTCCGAGAGGCCTCTGACTACTGCCAAGCTACCAAAATAATAAACTACATGTCAAATCATGACTATTGATACCCATATTGCATTAGTTCGGAAAATGTCCAAAAAGTCTACGTGGGTCTTATTTGTGGAATCGCAAAATCAAAACCGTCACAACGTCCCAAATTACCCCGTGACCAATAGTCACAACTAGCACTGCTCAATTTGAGCTCAAAACATAGCTCAAACATCAATACCACCAAATAACAATTCAAATACACGACTTTAAGCTAAAATTGGCTGAAAAACTTACGATATAAGGACGCTATACTATCAACCATGTGATCCCCAAGATTGAATAACTTGACTTAGATAATTAATCGATGATCAAATATAATATCAACGAATATTTTTTTAAAGAGACAAAGAATGAAAAGTGTTGAAATTTATAAACATTTCTTTAAGAAAATGTTATATACAACAAGTACATACTATATATATAGATATCAAAAGTGTTAAAGTAACAAAAGGCCACTTAGATGACAAATGGAAGTCCACCCATACATGTACAACATGTTGTACACCTTCTTCCTTTTACACGTGGAAATGGAGGTGACACCCACCTCTAAATTTTTATCCATTACGTATATATTCGGGTATTGCATAGGTTCGTGGTAAAATAAATATCATATTTTAAATATACCATAGTTAATAGAAAATTATTTCGAATAAAACCTCTAAAAAATAAAAATATTATGTTAACATATTTAAATTCACTATCTCCGCTTAAATTATTAATAAATTATAAAACTATTATAAAATAGTATAGATATATCATAACTAAAGAATTTTATAAATGTCAAAAACATTTTCGAAAGGTAATTAACTATGTCATTTTACCAAATTCAAATTTAATTTAATATTTTACAACGTGCTCGGTCTAAATAATATTCTCAAACGAACTGCCCGAAAATCAAACTATCGGTCCCAGCAAGTCATAAATAACTTGGGACAGTTATAAAAAAGCTCCAAACGCTGAGAACACACGAAAATAAGGGAAATAACCGGGAAGGTCATTACAATATCCACTACTAAAAGGACTTTCGTCCGCGAAAGTCAAGAATAAGCACATACCTGAAGACGTAAACAAGTAGGGATACTGGGCTAGCATGTCACGTTCAAGCTCTCAAGTAGGCTCCTCAATCAGACGGTGACGCCACTGTATCTTAACCACTGGAATGTCCTGGGAGCGTAACCGCCTGACATCTCTGGCTAAAATGGACACAGGATCCTCCACAAATGTTAACTTATCGTCTAACTGAACTGAGTCCCACCGAAGCACATGCTACTCATCCGGAATGTATTGTCGCAGCATAGAAATATGAAACACTGGGTGGATAGTTGAAAATGCCGGAGGTAAAGCTAGCACATAAGCCACCTCTCCAACTGTCCGCAAAATCTCAAAGGGTCCAATATATCTGGGGCTAAGCTTACCCTTCCTACCAAACAACATCACACCCTTTATGGGTGATACTCGTAAGAAGACCCTATCACCCACCCTAAATTTCAACGGACGACGTCTACGGTCAGTATAAATCCTCTGTCTACTCTGAGCTATCCGCAACCTATCTTGAATCACTCAAACTCGGTCCAAAGATTCTCGGAGCAAATCTGTGCCACGAGGACTGACTTCTGAAGTTTCAAACCAGCCAACTGGAGATTGACACCGTCTGCCATATAAAATCTCAAACGGAGCCATTTGAATACTGGAATGAAAGTTATTATTATACGCGAACTCTGCTAAAGGCAAGAATTGAACCCATTGACCCCCAAAGTATAACACACAAGCACGGAGCATATCCTCCAATACCTGAATAGTTCGTTCAGACTGCCCGTCGGTTTGAGGATGAAATGCAGTGCTAAGGTCCACTTGAGTACCCAACTCTTCCTGGAAAGTTCGCCAAAAGTTGGAGGTAAACTGAGACCCTCTTTCTGAGATAATAGATACTGGTACTCCATGTAGGCGAACCACCTCCTGAATATATACACGAGCTAATTTCTCAGCACTGTAGGAGACTCGAGCAGGGACAAAGTGCACGGACTTAGCCAATCGATCTACAATAACCCAAATACTATCAAAGCCATGAGAGGTGCGAGGTAACCCACTAACGAAATCCATAGTGACTCGTTCCCACTTCCACTCGAGGATGGGTAATTGCTGAAGTAAACCACCGGGTCTCTGATGCTCGGCCTTTACCTACTAAAAATAAAGGCATCGAGCTATAAACCTTGCTATATCTCTCTGCATACCACTTCACCAATAGTGCTACCTCAGATCCCGATACATCTTAGCTGTCCTAGGGTGAATAAAATATCTGAAACTGTGTGCCTCATGCAGAATCAACTGAATTAAATCTCCAACCCTTGGGACTCAAATACGACCATCAAACCTCAGAACACCATCAGAACTCAAGGTAGCTCTCTCAGACTCATCCCTCAATACCTGATCTCGAATGCTACGGAGACTGCTATACTCAAACTGACGACTCTAAATCTGCTCCAGTAAAGTAGATCTCGCACCAACACAAGCGATAACCCTCCCAGGGTTAGAAATATCCAAACGCACCATCGAGTTAGCTAAGGACTGAATGTCCAAAGCCAACAGCCGCTGAGAGACTGGAATGAAGGCTAAGCTACCCATACTCACTGCCTTCCGACTCAAGGCGTCCGCTACCACATTCGTCTTGTCCGGATGATAGAGAATAGAGATATCATAGTCCTTCAGCAACTCAATCCACCTGTGCTGCCTCAAATTAAGATCCCTCTGAGTCATAATATTGAAGACTACAGTGGTCTGTAAAGATCTCATAATGAACACCATAGAGATAATGCCTCCAAATCCGTAGTGCAAACACAACCGCTGCTAACTCCAAATCATGAGTGGGATAGTTACGCTCGTGCACCTTTAGCTACCTCGATGCATAAGCAATGACACAACCCCGCTGCATCAGAACACATCCCAAACCAATACCAGACGCATCACAATACACGGTGAAACCCTCGCCCTTAACTGGAAAAGTCAACACAGGGGCAGAAGTAAGTCGATCCTTAAGCTTCAGAAAGCTCTCCTCACAATCCTCAGACCACTAAAACGGAACCTCATTCCTGGTCAGTCTGGTCATAGGAGATGCAATAGATGAGAATCCCTCAACAAATCGCCTGTAGTACCCTGCCAATCCAACAAAACTGTGAACTTCAGTAGGCAACGTGGGCCTAGCCTAACCTCGAATAGCCTCGATATTTTCTGGGTCTACCATGATACCGTGCCTGGATACAACATGCCCCAAGAAAGCTACAGACTCAAGCCAGAACTCACACTTTGAGAATTTGGCGTAAAGCCGATGATCTCTTAAATTGTGGAGCACAATCCTCAAAGCTCTTCGCTACTTCTTGAATAAACCAAGATGTCATCAATAAACACAATCACAAAGGAGTCCAGGTATGTCCTAAATACACGAGTCATCAAATCCATGAAAGATGCTGGGGCATTAGTCAACCCAAAAAACATCACCAGGAACTCATAATGGTCGTACTGAGTCCTGAAGGCTGTCTTTGGGATATCCTCAGCCCTAAATCTCAACTGATGATATCCAGACCTCAAGTCTATTTTCAAGAATACTACTGCACCCTGAAGTTGATCAAACAAATCATTGATACGAGGCATAGGATACTTATTCTTTACTGTCACCTTATTCAACTGCTTGTATTCGATACACATATGCATGGAGCCATCTTTCTTCTTTACAAATAGAACTGGAGAACCCCACGACGACACACTCGGCCTGATAAAAACCTTACTCAGAAGATCCTGAAGATGGCTACTCAGCTCCCTCAATTCAGTAGGAGCCATACGATACGAAGCCATAGAAATAGGTCGGGTGCCCGGCTCGAGGTCAATAATGAACTATATATCACACTTAAAAGGAAGGCCAGGCAGGTCAGTAGGGAATACATCAGAAAACTCACGAACAACAGGGATGGAGTCAAGCGATGGACTCTCAATACTAGCATCCTAAACATAAGCAAGGAATGAATCACATCCCCTCGACATCAATCTACGAGCCTGAACATATAAAATAATCCCTGTCCGTGTGCGGCTAACAAAACCCTGCCACACCACTGGGGTACGCCAGGCATGGCTAAGGTCACGGTCTTGGCAAAGCAATCCAAGACTGCATGATGGAAAGACAACCAGTCCATGCCCAGAATCACATCAAAGTCTATCGTGGCCAATACAATAAAGTCAACTCGAGCCTCAAACTCTCAAAAAGTCACCAGACAAAATCTGTATAACCGATCCACTACTAAGGAATCACCAACGGGGGTAGATATACATAAGGGTACAGATAATAACTTAGAACATAAACCCAACTGTGGTGCATAATAAGTAGATACATAAGAAAACGTGGATCCAGGATCAAATAATGCAGAAGCTAGCTGCTGGCATACAAAAATCGTACCTATAATCACCGCATCCAAAGCCTCAACCTCCGGCTTAGTCGACATGGCATACAACTAACGCTGGCTACCACTAGTCTGAGCACCAACCTGACTACCAGTCCGACCTCCCTACGCTTCACCTCGAGAACCCTGGGGACCACTCCAATGACCCTGTGCACCACCTCTGCCTGCTGGCAGTATAGATCTGATAGGTTATGCCGTCTGAATTGAAGGCTCAATCGCCCTATGCTGACGACACTCACGCGCGAAATGACCGACAACCCCATAAGTATAACATGCTCCTGGCTCCCTGCTCGGCCTAGAAGATCCAGCTGATCCAGTATGACCACCTCTAGTCGATGAACTGGACTGACCATGTCCCTGAGGCTGACTACCAGAACCACTATAAGCGGGCTGACCCCTATCAGATATTTGCAAGGCTGACTGTACGGGCCTACTAGGCTGACCCTGTCACTGAAAGGACTGATGTTGCTGCTGTGGGTACCTACCTTAAAACTAGAAACCATGACCTCTGAACTGCAAACCACTATGGCTCCCACTGAAACTACCCTGGACACGAGGTCTCTTATCGCTGCCCCCTTGGGCCTCGCGATCCATCTCCTCAATAGAGTGTACATGCTCAATAATCTCTACGAATGACTTCCCTGAAGTCACTAAACTCTGGGTAGCCCTGCGGAGTGGCAATCTCAGTCCCCTAACAAAATATCTAACTCTCTCATACTCATCAGGAGAAATAGAAGTAGCATGCCTAGCAAGGTCATAAAACCTTGCCTCATACTCGGCGACAGATAATAAACCCTGAGTCAATCTGTAGAACTCATCCATGAGTTGCTCCCGCATAGTACGGGGCATATACTTTCCCAAGAAAATCTCGAAGAACTGGGTCCAGGTAACCGGCAGAGATCCCGCTGGTCTGGAATCAAGATATCCCCTCCACCATCTCCTCGCTGTAGTATCAAACTGATATGCCATGAAATCAATGCCACGAGACTGTACCAATCCCAAATTCCTCATTCTATCCTCGCATCTGGACAAGAACTCATATGCATTCTCTCCTGGAGTACCAGCAAATATAGGTGGAGCTAATCTCAGGAAATGAGTCAACATCTTCTGCTCCTTGACAGATATAACTGGCTGAGCTACTACCGGCTGTGGAATTACCGGTATAGGCAGAACCTCTACTTTAGGTGCTGCAGTTGCAGGTTGCGCACCAATACCAACTCCATGTACTGCTGGCTGGGCTCCCTCGGCTGATGGTCCTCCAAATAATCCCATCAACTGCACCAAAGTATCTCGAAACACTGAAGTATCAATAAATCTAGGTGGAGCCTAGGCTGCTCCCTGGCCTACCGGCTGCTGCGGCAGCGAAACATCTGAAGCTTTAACAGGATCGGGTAACTGATCCCTAGTATGACCTCGGCCTGGGGCTGCTGCTCTATCCTGCCCCCGACCTCTGGGTCGACCTCGGCCCCTAACAGGAGCCCTCACTGCAGGCTCGGCGTTCCGACCCCCAGCTCTCGCACCATGCGTCCTAACCATCTGCGTAAAGAGTGAACCAAATGAAAATCAGAAATCAACATAGACTTAACGCACGGACATGAGTCAAGAAAATGAGAGACTTCCCTAAGAATGCTCCATAGCCTCCTGAGGATAGGATACAGGCGTCCCTGCACCGATCCGCAGGACTCTACTACACACTGGCTCATGTACCGACACTACCCGTACAACCTAGGCTCTGATACCAAACTGTCACGACCCAATATTTGAGTCGTGATGGAGCCTACTGTAACCCACCAATAGGCAAGCTAAACTCTAGCTCGGAGCGACAAACAACAGGCTAACGGGCGAAATCTTAAAAACTAGAGATGAAGTGGAAGTAATCATACTCATAAACATACTAGAAATATAAAGACAAATAGAACCAAAATAAACCCATATTGAGACTGAGAAGGAAGAGTACAATATATATATAGTCAAGAACCCCTCCCAAGACCTGGTGAGGTCGGTACAAGAGCCACTGCTAGACATATCCAGAATACAAGACAGAAACCAAATATATATAACAAGTACAACAGTCTCGAGAGCAAAAGACTATACAGTAGAATATGGAGTAGGATCTGCCTCGGACATCAGTAAGCCCACCCTGCTCCGAAATCAGTGCTGAGAAGAGCGTCACATCAAAACCATCGGCTAGTGCCCGGATTTACATCGGGAAAAAGATGCAGAAGTGCAGTATGAGTATCGGGGAAATAGGTAATCAGTAGGCATCATCGACCGACTGAGCTCAAAGTAATATAAACAAGCTAAAATGTGAGGGTGCATGTTAGGTCCGGGGTATAAGTAATAAATACATAAGTAATTGCCGAGGCGTGTAGATATGCTTAGGAAGTAAATAAATGTGATACCAAATAATTGAGTAAATAAATACGAAAGTAAATACACAAGTCAAACATAACCTATCTGGCCCCCCATAAATCCGATAGGCACACGAAAGAAAATAATAACCCAGTCTGGCCCCCATAAACTAGCGGGACACACAAAAAAAGTAAGTGCATAGTCACCAGTGTCTCGAAGCTGTATCAGTATTCAGTAACCATGGTACCTAGTACCAAAACTCTCCAATCATATCATAACCAGATGCCGAACTCAAACCAAAATTCATAATAATCAGTGGCTGGACTCGAACCAGAACTCATAATAATCAGTGGCCAGACTCAAACCGAAACTCATAATAATCAGTAACCATCATATCTTAATCAGTGACCGGAATTGAACTGGAACTCATCATAGCCAGTAACCAGAACAGAATCAAATGTCATATCATATCAGATAAATGGGGAACGCCTTAGTCCCAAGTCAATACTAGTACATAAGTATAGAAGCTAATCCCACAACCTACTACAAGTAAATCTCGGGGTCCTTATAGGTCTCTATCTACTATAAATAATATGTATATAAAAGTCTGGGTATACATTATAAGTCATGGAAGGGCTGGTCCGCATTCTAAGTCAAACTAGCCGACTCCGATCAAATACGGTGCTATCAGGAACGAACAAGGCTAAGCAGGCCAATCGGGTATAATTGGGGTGACTCAATCCTGTCACAACCCTAACAGGTCATACTAGGTCTTAACTAAGCCCAAAGATGTCAAAGTTCTGACAGGTCGACAAGAAGGGTAACGGGGCCCGCTATCAGGTCCCGAAAACCAGGTCTAGTTATAGTTGTCTAAGTTTGGGCTAAGTCTGTCTAATCTAGAACTAAGGTCCAACAATAACATTCCCAGACTAGAAACAACAACAACAATACTATCCGACCCCAAATAGGTCATCTGTGGTGTACCACAAGGATAACGGGCTTGGAATATATCCGAATAGCCCTATCCGGCCTAAAAGGCCTAAATCAGAGCAAACCAGCACCACCAAGTCTATAACACCAGCCCGCAACACCAGCAAAATAGCATACATATATCACACATAAGCCCAATCAAAGTGCAAAGGGAGGTAAACCTAGCCTACCTGAACGCCACCGCAAGCCTGCCAAAAGAACCAGCTATACAGAACCCTTACCCTTCTGAGAGGCCTCTGACTACTACCAACCTACCAAAATAATAAACTACATGTCAAATCATGACTATTGATACTCATATTGCATTAGTTCGAAAAATGTCCAAACAGTCCACGTGGGTCCCGCTTGCGAAATTGCAAAATCAAAATCGTCACAACGTCCCAAATTACCCCGTGACTAATAGTCACAGCTAGCACTGCTCAATTTGAGCTCAAAACATAGCTCAAACATCAATACCACCAAATAACAATTCAAATACACGACTTTAAGCTAAAATTGGCCGAAAAACTTACGATATAAGGACGCTATAATATCAACCACGTGATCCCCGAGATTGAATAACTTGACTTAGATAATTAATTGATGATCAAATATAATATCAACGAATATTTTTTTAAAGAGACAAAGAATGAAAAGTGCTGAAATTTATAAACATTTCTTTAAGAAAATATTATATACATCAAGTACATACTATATATATAGCTATGAAAAGTGTTAAAGTAACAAAAGGTCACTTAGATGACAAATGGAAGTCCACCCATACATGTACAACATGTTGTACACCTTCTTCCCTTTACACGTGGAAATGAAGGTGACACCCACCTCTAAATTTTTATCCATTACGTATATATTCGGGTATTGTATAGGTTCGTGGTAAAATAAATATCATATTTTGAATATACCATAGTTAATAGAAAATTATTTCGAATAAAACCTCTATAAAATAAAAATATTATGTTAACATATTTAAATTCACTATCTCCGCTTAAATTATTAATAAATTATAAAACTATTATAAAATAGTATAGATATATCATAACTAAAGAATTTTATAAATTTCAAAAACATTTTCGAAAGGTAATTAACTATGTCATTTTACCAAATTCAAATTTAATTTAATATTTTACAACGTGCTCGGTCTAAATAATATTCTCAAATGAATTGTCCGGGAACCAAACTGTCGGTCCCAGCAAGTCATAAATAACTTGGGACAGTTATAAAAAAGCTCTAAACGCTGAGAACACACGAAAATAAGGGAAATAACCGGGAAGGTCATTACAATACCCTTGGAAAGGTACTAAACACCCTTCCAGCTGGGGTTACAGGTTAGCTCAGATTGGGGTATGTCGGTTATCAGTAGTTCCTACAGTCCACAGTTCATGGTTCAAATTCAAATACTGCATGACCTTGTATTTAGTTGTTCAGTTTGTCTTACAGTACATGTTCATTACTTGGTCTTGCATTAGTTTACCATGTCATATGCATTATGTTCAGCTTATATCAGTTATTTCCCATCTCATATACTCAGTACATTCAAAGTACTGATCGCATACCTTCTTTTGCGCTATATTGTCTTATAATATAGGTGCAGACATTTTGAATCTAGACCATGCTTAGTACGATTCCATGCCATATCAGCAGCAGTGTTGGTGATTCTTCATCATTCGAGGGTCAATCATCAATCTTTCTTTTCTGTACTATTTAGTTTCTAATAGTTGGAGTTAGTTGGGGGCTTGTCCCAACAACTCATATGATTTAGAGGCTTTCAGACAGATAGTTAGATTTTCAGCATATTACTTGTGTCAGACAAACTGTTAGATTTTCAGCATATTACTTATGTCAGACAAACTGTTAGATTTTCAGCATATTACTTATGTCAGACAGTCAATTATATTATGATTTTATCTTTACAAGTTTTATTCAGATATTGTTCCTTGGGCGTTTTGCCAAACTTATTATTTGGATTATTAACTTCCACATAAGTGATTTTCAAATTATTTCAGTATTCATAGTGTCATGCCAGGCCATGGGTTAGCTTGGGGTCACTTGTGGCTCTAAGCATCGTTTTACGACTAGGGGGTAGTCTCGGGTCGTGATAGTAAGTAACCCATTCTCTTCTTTATTATAGTTATTTTGGATTAGTGGGTTGGTGGGTTGGTGGGGAGTTTTCAAGAATTCAAACTTGTCTTTTCTTTATCCTTTTTGATGTTTTTCTATCTTTTTATGATTAATATTGTTTCTGGGGTTAGTGAAAACCAAGGAAAGAGTAAACAACAAATAAAAATGTGATTTTTAGGGGGAAAAAGGTTTTCTTGTAAATTTATTCCGTTTCTTTCAAGTTTGAAGGGAATTGAAGGAGAAAAAAGTACTGCTATTAAATTGGGAAGCGTAGAACTGTACCATATTGATATAGAATTATACATGGTTAATGCTGGTTCCCAGATTGGTGAAAAGCATTAGATGAGAAAAAGAGAGTGAAGATGGATTTTTGAAAAACAAATTTTAATTTTTTACTTGTTTCTTTCAGAACTATTTGGGATTTGAAGAGAAAAGACAATCATTGAATTGTGGAAATGAAGAATACCGTAGTATATTGATATGATAGGATGGGTCAATGGTGTCACTTTCAATTGTATAATATTTGTATAGTATCGTATATGAGTATACTATACCCCTCTTATAATTTTGCATAATGTTGTATGTTAAGTGTATATATAGAATTATTCAATAATATACATAATTATACAAACATATACATATGGATATATAATGTTTAAACAATGTACCTACATTGTATAAGTGTGTGTAAAATGGAGAGGAAGAAGAAAATCACTGAAATAAAAAAACTGTATTGTATATACAATAATATACAATACAGTATACAAATATGTACAATAATATACAATACAATATACAAATATATATAGTGTTGTACCAAAAAACAGACTTTCTCTTCTTCCTCGAATTCAAGCATCAAATTCATTCAAATATACATCAAAACTACACCAAACCATCCGAAATTTTAGATTTGGGCTCCTCAATACATAACCAATCTTTTATAACTATACCCACTTGAAACAGAGCTTATTTACTAAAATATTGAAACCTCGAATTGTAGAAAAAAACTTGAAACAATGTTGAATTTTTCACCAATTTGTTTGAAGTTTTTTGGAAGAGAATTGGGAAAGAATTAAAGTGAAAATCATGAAGAAGAAGCTGAAAATTTGGTATGAGAAGTGTTGTTCCCTATATAACTAGAAAGAAAAGTTAGTTTACAGTGAACGGTCAAATCAGATTTTGGGCTATAAAATGTAAAGTATATTTTTTACTACTTAAATATAAAGTATATTTGCTAGTTGTAATTTTATGTAATTATCCCTAATAAAATATGGAAAAAGTTGGCTAGAAAATTAAGTATTTATCATAATAAAAATATATTTAGTAGTCCTGAAAATGTATTGGTTTTGTCACTTATTCACCCGTATGAAGTCGGCTAATGAAAGTTAAATTAGATACATGTAATTTCTTTAGTTATTTCTAATTAATTTGTTTCAAACATGAAATTAATTTAATCAAACCTAATAATTCCCAAATAAATAATGTATAGCATATTATTAAATCAGGTATTGTATCAGGTTCGAAAACCTTTAGCTTTTTGAAACGTTGGATTGATTAGGACACTGCTCACCGAAATAGGAGTATAATACATTTAGAATATATTCAATACATTTAGTATGTTTTTTTTATAAATATATACAATAGGCAGTACGGCACCTTTGTAGATTGAAAATTTAATATCTCATATGCTAAGGATATGATTATTATCTTTCACCTTTTTCAGATAGGAACTGTTACTTTTCATGAATGTAACCCCCTGAACTTTCTGGCTAAAAATTTAGACTGCACTACATATATAGTTGGACCTGAATCTAGTAAATTTGATTGTATCTAGGCATAAATGTCATGTATTCAGTGTTGGAGAGGTATTGGATATGAATTAAGAACATAAGAAATCATTAACACGAAGTTGAGTTGAAAGGTCTTTTAACGATTAAGTTTTCGTATAGGTTCATACAAGGGTCAACTTCAAACAAGTATTCCTCCTAGAACATGTAGAGTTACGTGACCGATTACCTATCAAATTGAAAGTTTTAAGTCTTCTTTCCAATGCTACTAACTGTTTGTCAATCCGAGATTTGTGCAGGAAATTTGCCCATTTTACTGGGCATTGCGTAGACTACGCGACTGCACACAAGGAAAACATACTAGAAAGGGTGTTAAGGTCATTTTCTCCTTTTAGGAACCGTTTCTATTACCTCTAAAATGCCCCAATCGTCCAATTACATAGGGGTTATCATTAAAAATCCTCTTCCTCTTCACAAGACTCAACTCTCAAGAATCCAAAGGAAGTTAATTCAAAAATCAAGCTTAATTCGTTCTTTTCGTTAAAATCCTTCTAGTGTTTCAAAGTATGTAGAACTACTTCTTCCATGTATTCCTTTAAGTTTTATTCGTCTCACATTGAGATTATTTTTCGAATATTTAGGGTTGAATGAATTTATATAACCTTATCAATTAATAGAATCCTATAACTAAATTGTCTGAGATATCTAGATCGTTTATGAATAACTCTTTATTTCATGATTTCCTCCCAAATTATGTGAACTATTACATCCCTTATGATTTGATTCAATAATTAGGGATTTTATTACTATATGAAGTTATGTAATATATGAAATTCATGAACTTTGGGGAATATTGATTAAAGGATTAAATGTTATCATGAACCCTATGAAATTCTCGAATTTTCTGCAACTTGAGAATTTACAAAGTAATGGAATTTCTATAATCTTATAACATGAACTTTCTTAACTATGTTTTTGAGATGGGAATACTATATCCTTAATCATAACTGTGTTAAAATAACTTGAATCTTCTAAAATCTCCATAACCTCTGAAATATCAAGAAATCTCTTCTTTATGTACTATGACCTAACAGATGATCCCTGCAACTTCTAACAATATGAAATTTCTTCAAGAATGTACTCATGGCCTTATATATGATCTTCATAATCATAAGCTATGTTAAACTCAACATGAACATCCAAATCTCATTCTCCATAAAGTTATGAGAATCTAAATTTTATGAACCATGGCAACATGTATTATGATACTACTTTTCATGAGTCCCCAGTAGCATTAATAAATGATGTAACTTATCAAATATGAGACTAAAATATCTTATCAAAAATTCATGAGCCTAAAGTGGCTAACTCATAGATACAAGCCTTAAGTGGCTAATTCACGGACATGTGCCCAAAGTGGCTATCTTAAAAATATTAGTCAAGAAAGACTAAAATAGAAATTTATGATCCTAATAAGTCTAACATCATAACATGAATTCATTAAGATAAATAGATATTATTATGATCCTAAAGGAGTTAGCTGGCTGACCGAGAAGGCATAGGTCTAAAAGACCAAAACTGCAGTTGCCGACGTAGGATAGAGATCATTTCGCAAGTCGGATGACTCTTTTTCATGAGTCCTGAATAGGGCTATTTCTGGATCCTTGCTAGTAAATCATGTCATGTCATGTCCTATGTCGGGCAAGGTATAGGATGGCTTAGCTGATTGGACCGAGATCAGACTCCATGCTCTTACATGGTGGTTAAACCCATATCAACTTTTAATCATAGTAAGCAGCAGTGATAAAAGTAATACCATAATTACTTTTACTTTTCCTAAAAGAAAAATATGAAACTCTTCCATATTTGTCTAACCTCTTTTTTGGAGGAAATGTTTTGGACCTCTATATATAGAAGACCTCTCTTCTTATTCCACAACACAATAGCATCCATAATGTAGTCATTAAAGAGTCTTGTTTATGGGGAGATTTCTCCCAACAGGTTCTATGCTTTTTCAATATTAGTTTTAAATATGTAGGTCGTTTGACCAAACAAAATTAATAATATATTTCTTAGTATATTTTTCTTTATCGTCTGAATTATCGTCTCTATGGTTTGCAACTAATTAGCTTCCGTATGACACCCTCTCGATTTCGAACCCAACACCATGCAACTTCTAACACTATGAAATTTCTTCAAGAATGTCCTCATGGACTTATATATGATCTTCACAATCTTAAGCTATGTTAAAAGTTACATGAACACATCCAAATCTCATTCTCCATAAAGTTATGAGAATGTAAATCTTATGAACCATGGCAACATGTATTATGATACTACTTTCCATAAGTCCGTAATAACATTATTGAATGATGTAACTTATTAAATATGAGCCTAAAATGGCTAATCCAGAATTCATGAGCCTAAATTGGCTAACTCACAGATACAAGCCTGAAGTGGCTAACTCACGGACATGCACCCAAAGCAGCTATCTTATGAATATTAGTCAAGAAAGACTAAAATAGAACTTTATGATCCTAATAAGTCTAATCTCTAAACATGAATTCATTAGGATAAACAAATATCATTATGAGCTTAAGGGAGTTAGCTGGCTGACCTAGAAGGCATAGATCTAAATGATAAATGTCCAAAATTGTATTTGCCGGCATATGATAGAGATCATTCAGCAAGTCGGATGAATCTTTTTCATGAGTCCTAAAAAGGTCTATTTATGGATCCTTGCTAGCAAATCATGTCGTGTCCTATGCCCGGTAAGGTATAGGATGGCTTAGTTGATCAGGCTGAGACCCGACTCTATGTGCTCACATGGTGGTTTATGTCCGTTCACCACCTGCTCCCACAAATAACCAAAATAACTTAATTTATCTTACTTTGTCAATTATAAATTTAGTTTATACTCTTGTTCCTTTCCATCTTATCTTTACCTAAATTTGAATTTCATTTACATTGATAATCTCCTGCTTTGATATTCTCCTGGAATGATTTTACATACCAATATATATTATGTATTGACCATCTTTGGTGTCATATCATTGCATGAAGGTTTAGGATCTCAACTCCGTGAATAGGCACATCATTAGGATCTCCATCTTCTGCCATTAGTGAGCCTCTTTTCTACCTGGGGGTCGAATGAGATATGATGACTTCTTTATATTTTTCTTTCAGTATTGGTACTTATTAAAGGCTTCACAGGCTGGTGTAGTTGTCAAATAAATTTTGTAATTTTTAGTGTTTATTTATCATGACTATTAGTATTATTTAATATTAAGTGGTGTTAATAAACCTTAATGAAAATATTTCTCCTTTAAGAAATCTTATTTCAATCTCATATTTTTTTTTGTTTTATTCTTTCATGTTGGTTGTATACTCATGTGTTATGCCAAAATGTTCGCTCATACTAGCAATAGTATTGAGTGCGTTCCACGTCCAGGGCCTCGACTCGAGGCATGAAAAACTTGGTATCATAGCACAGAGTTCAAGTGTTCTAGGGTGTCTGTGAAGCCATGTCTAGTAGAGTCTTACTTATAGGTGTGTTCTGCACCACACTTATAATCAAGAGGCTACAGGGCATTTAGGAGGTGTTTTCTATTTTTCATACTCTTGATCATGCAATAGAGCTATGATGTAAGAAACTCATTTTGATTCGTGTGTTGCTCAAATTTTTTTGACTCCACCTCATCTTCGAGGTGGTAGAAATTGTCAAGCTTAGATCCTTATCGATGAGGTGCTCTTAGATAGATCCATCAAAAATCTAAGAGACTGCAGAAAGGCTTTTGAGGAGCCTATTTGTGTATTTGAATTTTCCAATTCAAAAGCTTACACTCTTGTTCATATCAATCATGCTTTTGAGCCATAGCAAAATGTGCTCTCAGACTCCTTCGAGAAATTTGTTTCAGATGGCACCCTTAAGGAGGGAAGTGTATATCTAGATTTTTGGGTATTGTTGCCACCTAAGAAATACTGTGATTTGGGATGTTGTGTAGTAAGTCATAAGTAGTTGAATAATCCTAGAGCCAAAAATATGAAGTCAGAAGTGTATAAACGAAAAGTGGAGATAGTGATTTATTGAAGTATATAGATAGAGTCATGTATACAATAAGTGAGTAATAGGGTGGTATAGCTTCCTTTTTAAATATAAAAGTACCTCATTTCTTTCATTTTCTTGCTCGTTTTGTGTTCTGATCGATGATTGTTGGTTATCATGTGAACATATTTTATGTAGAATTCTGAATATCATTTTAGATTTATAAAGTTGTTTCATCTCCATTTAGTTTATGAATTGAAGTGATTCTGGAGTTGACTTGTTTTACTTTTTGATCTATCCGTTGTCCAACTCAGGTGAGCCTGCAACGACTCTGTGTTTCCCTTTACCTTTTGGTTTTCCCGTTTTCTCGTGCTCTCTCTTTCTTCAATGTGATGTTTATAGTCCCTGCATACTATATTGGGGGACATTATTTGATAGAGTCATAGAGCAAAGGGATTTTAAGAAATTGTTCATGACGGTACAAAGTGTGTGGTTGATTTTCTATGATAGGTCAAATGATTTTTTTTTTTATAAATAAGTGGGTTTTTTTAAATGTGTATCTATCTAGTTTAAAATTATCTTTGTTCTTGAAAAGTAAGGTGAATTCATTTAACAAATAAAATGATATATAAAATGATAAGACCATTAATGTACTGCTAGGTACAAAATATATACAAAAAGAAGCTGGATATTCCTTTAACTAATTAACTTGACCATTTGTCAGGTCTAGCATTGGTTCTGTGTCATTTTTTATCATTTCCTTTACCCCTGATAATGTCTTGTGTAGTTCATAGTTCTCATGTCCAGCATATCTTCTTTTCAAGTCATTTGTTTTTTTCTATTTTAACTGTAAATATGTTGATTTAATATTATGAAAAAGTTTGAAGCCAATTTTAGTTTAACTTTTGGAGAAAGTGGCCAGTTATATTTTTCTACATTTGAAGGTTATTACTGACTTACTAGTTTGTATATCTTGTAAAAGTACTTATTATCTTTTTTTTAATGTAAGTTTTAGCATATAGAATTGGAGAGACTAGATAAGAGTTTGGTTAAAGTTAGATAAGGCTAATTATTCAAGTTCTAAATTAGGAGTTGTCATATTTGCTTGTTTATAATACAAAAAAAGGATTTATCTTTGGCATGGTAGATGACATTGACTGCTAAAATTTTAGAACCTTATTTAGTTACATTCAAGTCCTTAGTATATTTTTTTTAAAATTAAAAAAGTGTGGATTTTCTTGGTCAACTATAAACTTTATGTGTATATTGATGATGTTCCTTTCGTTCATAAAATATTTAGTAGTCAAAAGTCATTGTTGGAGTTATTGTACATGTTGTTCATGTTGGTACGTCATGCATATTCTCTACTGATGGTATCCTTTATTTCGAGAAGCACCAAAAAATAAATTATACTTGGAGTAATATGGGTTTTAACCTTCAGAAAGTTCTTTGAGATATAGAAAGATTGGTGTTGAAGCTCAAAAGTGTGAATCCTATTCTCGAGTACATAAAGTTGACAGTTTGGTTGTTATATTCATTACAATACTTTTTCTATGAACAATTATCATCTTTTAACATTAGATCGGATGAGACTTATGTCCAAGTCTTTGTCATGTCATCCACACTCTATGAACTCAGGTCAGGTGACTAAGATACTCAGGTTATGTGGAAGCTATATATATCTAAGATATTCCCCATGACTTGTACCTATGGTTTTTATTAATTCATGTCTTGCGTTGTTATGATCATGTCCCATGAAACTTATGTCCTATGTCATGTTTATATCAAATCTCATGTATTCCGTGACTGATGCCTATACGTTCCCTTAATTGCCCATTATGAAATTTCCCATGTTAATGAAGTCCATGTTGGTAGGTGGTAGAACGATTTGGCAGAAAATTCACCTTTACTTTTTTTTTTTCCTTTCAATCGACCATATGGAATCCTTCCTGTTTCCAACGCAAATTACTTAATCTAATAGTTGTGGTAATGATGTAACTGTAACAATCTTTCAATCGTTAAAATTTCTTCTAAATCCATTCTTCTATCCATCCACTCCAATCACCTTGCAACTATAATCTCCTTATCAATTAATCAGATTGAAGAGATCTATAAAATTGTCCATTAATATACCATCTTCCATCATTTATCCATCCACAATCTGATGATTTCACCATTTCAAACGGTGATATTACCCAGTCCAAAAAAATTAATCTTGCAGATCACTGATATGTCTCCAAAGAGCCACACTATATGATCTATCAATTGCCTTTGTGCACTATTTGTTCTCCATTCCATAAATGCAATTGATCACCGTTGCACCCCATTTTCTCACGAAAAGTAGGATTCGACCTGACAACTCTTTTAGGATCATTTAAAAAAGAAGAGTAGCCACCTAACGAATAAGGTGTGTTAGGGCATCATTCTAAACTAATTACGAATTATTTAATTATTAGTCTACGTCACCAGAATTCAGGTAAGGGTTCAGGTTACCTCGAAAGGAAGGTGTTAGGCACCTTTCGAGGTCCACAAATATGAGTCCCGGTCGAATTCATGTATTACGTGGGGAAGATAGGCGATAGACAAAGGTTGAATAACTTTATTAATCTAATATCACCTAAGTGATGTAATAAAGAACACTTTCAACTAGTGTGCATATCATACAAAGAATGAAAAATGAAAGAGATGCGAGACTGACCTTTTGCGACATGCAAATAATAAGTAAAAAGTACCATAATTTGTGTATTCTTCGTCTTCCTCGGATTATAGACTCTGGTGAACTCCTTTGCTTTGTAGTATATCCAGTAAAGAAAATATTCAAGCTTAAATCGAAATAATAATAAATTACAAATAATAAGAGACGTGTTAGTAAGATGTGACACCTTCATTTGGTAGTAAATTCAATGTAAAAAATAAACAAATTAATAGTACATAAAGTTAAAATTGAGAAAGAGAGAGAGAGAGAGAGGGGGGGATCAGGTACGACAAGGCTGAAACAAGCCTAATACGATGTTACTCCCTCTATTCCAATTTCTATGACGACTCTCTTAAAGACCTTAAGACAAAACGAAAGAAATTCTTAAAGAAACTTATTTAAGAGTACTAAATAAAATATTTTAGCATTTAAAAGTCATGTAAAGCAAAAACATGTAGGTATAATATATAAATTGTATCAAAGCATGTTGCTATAGTATAGTAATAATAGTTGTCAAGTCTTTAAGACTTTTTTTAAAAAAGTGACATATCAAATAAGAAAAGAAGGGAGTAACGAGGTGCTTTATATTTAATAAAGCTATATGTGCTTCATATGAGAAGTCAGTTATTGTTTGTCTTTTTGATTTGCCATCATTTTTCAAACGTACCTGGCCCCCGTTGGGGCGACGACTCCACTTGAACTCTGCTTTATGTATTGGCTCGTTCACTTGATGTGGTTAATCTCCGAGCGATATTTCTTCATCATGGTGTACATGTAAAATTTTCAATAGTAAGAGTATGGTTGTTCTTAATATTTAACTAACTCAAAAAAGAAAATCAAACAAATAAAGTATAAAGATCTTCACACTTTGCCTCAAGGTGAAAATAAAAGTACACGAAGTAAACTGGGTCCTAAAAATATACTAGGCTAAAATGATAAAATAACTATAGATTTTATTTAGATAAATAAAACTTGTGAGTTTGAAAATTAAATAATAAGGAGTTTTTAGAATTTAAAGAGTTCAAGTTACCAGATAAAAATTACCCAGGATTCATTAAAACATTTAAAACCTATATCGAGCAATCTCAGAAAATAAAGTGACAGAATAAAAATGACATAAGAAGCAAAAAATAAGATGTAACAGAAGTCATTCACGTTCTTCAACTTGATGAGAAGAAACTAGTAATTAAAATTATCATCAATACACTTAAGGCTTTTAAAACATCTAAACTAGAAATCAATTCTCTCATGGCTGTTGCTGCTTAATGATTAAAATTATGGATAGAACGTTCCAAAATTTTGAGATATCAAAGGAGAACTTAACACAATAAAAATCCTTTCCCAGTGCATTCTTTTCCAACAAATTACTGCTCAAAATCAAAAGAAAATATTTCTGTATTTTATAAAGTATTAAATAAAGGACATTGAATAAATTATTTCAACACAATAGAGCATGAATACAGATTGAGCACATTAGCATATTAAAACACTTTTAAGGACAAGAAATAAATAAGATTAGAGGGGAATGGACCTTTTGCAGTACTTTTGTTGCACAATAGTAAACTGAACTAGAGCTTTAGCGAATCACGCGACCCAAAGCAACAATTGGAAAACTTGAACGAATCCTTTCTAATCTGAACTAAGCGGAGAGTATGGAGTTCTCATGATACGTCAAGGTGAGGAAGAACAAATCTTTTCTTTCGGATTCAAAGTATGCAGGGATTTCAACTTAATTCCTTGAGGTTGTTTGTCGCACAAAACTAGAAGATTGAAGGAAGCAGGAGTGGTTTGGCACGTCAGAGATAATTGATATGACGGTGGTTAGCGGTGGATGAGCAGTGATGTTAAAAGGAGGTTCCTTTTCGACAATTGTATTCTCTATGTGGTGCTGCTATGTTGCTTGCTGCTACGGTTCTTATGTGTGTCCATGAGTGAAGAAGACAAGTTTCTGAGCATTATGAGTGTTGCCTGTGTGTGCTCCTCCTTCCCGTGGTTGAACTCCAAGTGACGCCATGTCATTGTAATGTACATGTAAAGAAAATATTCAAAAGGGGTGAGAGTATGCTTGTTCTTAAGGTTTAACTAGTTAACATAATAAAGTAGGCAATAAAGTAATAACAACTTTTAATTGAAGTAAGTATATAAGAAAGAGAAGGGATGTAAAGGGGAGTTTCCAATTCTTCTCGTTTTTTACTAGACAATAGACTATGAAACAAATTTGTATCTCATCCTACTCACATCATGTGTGGAAAATTAATTAATCGGGCATAATATGTACCTAACCATCCAATTAATGACAAGTAAATAAAATTCATGTGATGTCCAAATTAATCCACAACGTAGTCATTATACTAAAACGTTAACTGAAAATACATAGACACATACATTAAGAACAAATTTATAGAGAATACACATACATTGAGAGCAAATGATAGAGAGAGACATACATGGATACACTGATAGATAAAGGGCACTACTCATAGATAAAAGACCCAAATATACATACAGTAAGGACCAACCTCTTGCACATATGAAAAAAAGGAAGTAAGAATTAATTAATCTATACACTAATTTAGATCAAATTGATGAAGAGCACTAAAACTGTATAAGCCCTTTTGCTAATGAAAGGATCAAACATAAATATGTTGGTCATTTGAACTATATTAAATATTAATGCTCATAATCGACACCAAGTGAATGTAAAAGAATAAAACCCCATTCCAAATAACAAATTCATACTAACCCGAAATAAAAAGGTATCCAAAATATATGTACTAGAGAAAATTAACATAGTCATTTAGAAATAAAATCTCCTTCAAACTTTAAATAATTATGTAAGGTAGAACACCAAATTTTGTGTATTAATCAGGAATAGGGAAGGAACTGGACCTTTACGTTAAGGGACTCAACATTAACACCTCTGAAAATCATAAACTAAAGAGGCCTTGAACCGAAACTTTGAGTTTGTGACCTTGCCGAAATGGTGTGGTTTCCTGAAGAATATGAGCGATGTTTGGAGATGGTCCCCATGGGGTTACTGTCCACAATGGTGGATGTTTGACTTTCAGGGAAAATGATGTTATGATTTGGTGAGGTTGATGGCTATCTGTGGAAGGATGATAGTGTTGCTATGGGAATTGGTTTGTGTTTTCTCTGTGATGTGAGAGGCATATAGAGGAGAGTATTTTATGGGTGCTAGTGAGGGGAACATGTATGATAATGCAAATTGTGTGTGTTTTTGTATTAATGCAAATTGTGCGTGTGTCTGTATCCATGTGTTCTCCTCCAAAAAATGCCCACCCGCCCCTATATGTCATATGTAGGAAAAGATCAAAATAGGGACGTTGAGGAGGGAGTCTAGAAAAGGAATAGATTGACTGGGTGGGAGTAATATTTTTGGTATTAATATTAACATGTGAGGGAGTTAAAAAAATGATTTGGGAAGATTTTTGAGAATAATAATATTCTTCTCCCTAAGGAAAAGATTTTAGGAGGATTTTATGGATATGAGAAGATTTGAATAAATTTGAATTTGAAAGTTTGAACTTGTTTAGAACTAAATAAATTTCTACAAATATATATATATATAATGGGTGACTGCTAAATTACTAAGTGAAGAAAAATAATACTAAATTATTAAATCAAACATTGTATTTTATATATAAAAAAAATCACAATAAAAGAATAGCACCTTTTAAAATATTTGATTAAATATTTTTAAAATAGACTAAAAGAGAAATGTAAAAGATTAAGTGAACAACAACTTTGCAAGTAAAGAATATGATATAATAATAATGATAAAAAAATTAAAAAATAATTATTATTATTATAATAATGATAATAATACTTAAATAATATAAATAGTATCTATTATCACAATTTTTGATAAAAATAACTAAAAATAGTGATTTTGACCTCGAGAACAAAATAAACACTCAAATGAGTAAAATAACAAAAAGGATGGTCAAAATTGGGTGTCTACAATCATTCTCTCCCATAGCAAACTATTTTATATTCCAAAGTTGAATCTTCAATGACAGTTGAACAAGAGATTTTTTTCATTGTTTAATCTAGAGTTCTTTATGTGTAATATTGCCATCTGTACTAGCTATAATCACTGTGGGTCATTTTCTTTTGTCTTGACTTCAATTTCATAGAAAATTGCATCTGCTCATGTAAAACTTGACATCAAGTATGCATGAATTTGTCCAACATATTGTTCAACGAAGTTGATCCTCCGCACAAAGGAAAGTTACTATTTTCCCAAGGTGGTGGCTTTCTTTACATTTTACCATGACGCTTTTGCACACCCCTGAATCTTTCTGTATGGCAATCTGGTTGCAAGAGGTTGTCCCAAGTGACCTTTTCATAAATTTCTTCTTAGCATTCCATCATCTTTGTCAATTCTTCTTCAACTGTTCAGAGTTAATTGGAAGTATGCTACTTTTTGGAGATATTGTTTGTAAACCAGAAACTGCCTCAAAGGCCAGAAGTATATCTTTTAAGCAAAGTAATTGTACTTCTTTTTTTCCCATGTAGCACAATTGTCTCATCTGCTTAAAGAATGTGAAATATTTCCACTTATGTCACGCCCCGAATTCCAACAAGGTGGACTGGCACCCGAAGCCGTTGAGGCCCGAGAGAACCAATCTTTGTTCATGTACATTCATTTATCATCATTTGATTCATATCACACCCGGGCCCCGACTGATCAATGGGTTCCATTGGAATCGTCTCTAGCTAGGCTTATGCTCCTTTGAGCTGCCACCCATAAATCAATAAAGCAGGTTCATCTCTAGCTAGGCTTACGCCCCTTCGAGCTGCCTCCTATATCCAATAATGATTCGGGATCGTCTCTAGCTAGGCTTTTGCCCCTTTGAGCTGCCACTCGTACACAAATAACCAACTATGCATTACGTCTTTTTTAACTTTCGAGAGATTGGTACATTGATAATCGTACATTATTGGAATATTGAAACATTAGTCAATGACTAAGAAACATGCGAATCACAATTGACCCTATGAGTAATACGATATGACAACTTGAAATGAGATACCTTTGGACATTTCGGAATGAAACAAGCACAATGTCAAGGTGAACAATAGGTGCTGCAGAAGGATACGGAAAGAGTAACCTTACATACCTTATACTTATAATATGAATACACAAACCTATACGTGAACACAATAGTCCAGCTCCTTCCTTACGTTTCACTCTACAAGTGTATAAAACGACAATGAGTTACATATTTGCCTTAAAATGTCATTTCACCCTTTGCAATACCCTTCACGGCATTGTCATACCAACAATACCCCAATCATTCCATACATTGACCACAACATCATATACCAATAGCATTTCACAACAAGTTTCTCCTTTACACTTTCTCATTAACACTGTATCACAATTAATCCATCAAGTCACCTCAATACACCTCATAACAACATATAAATAACAATCCCACAATTTACACTTATAGAAAAATAACAAGTTAAGGAACACAACCACACCATACATGTTGATATTTCATCCATACCATGCACTTTCATCAAAACCTCAAGTCACCTTTCAAGTTTAATTCACAAAGATGGCACATCTTTTACCAAAGGGCAAAAGTGTCCTATTCAACCTTGCCAACATAACCATCATGATCTACACAATCTCTCATGCATATAATATATTAAATCACAATAATAAACACTTACCCAAGCTTGCAAAGTGATGATCTTGTCCAAAGAAAATGTTTGCCTTAGGGTTTGGAAAATAGAGAAATGTTTGAGAAATATCCAAAAAGGTATGAGAGTTTGTGTGAATAAAATCTAATTTTTCCTTGTCTTATATAGCCTCTCAAGTCATCCTTAGCCATTCCTTGGCATTAAATTCCATGTTTACAGGTCAAATGGAAGAATGGGTCATTTTGCCCTTTTAGGCCTTGCATTTTGGCTTCACTTTGGGCCTCAAATTGAGCCCATTTACACATATTAACTTAGCCCACCAAAATCAATGTGTAATCCATCATATATCTCATGTTTAAATAATTCCATAATGTCACTACAATTTTCACTTACGAGATTCATGTTCGTAGCCTCAATCTCAAAAATAGAAATTCTAGCCACTCATGGCTTCATTGAACATTTTTGATATATACTTGTGTTTCATGATTTGATTATGTAGGAGTGTATTGAGGTATTTGAATCTTTCACAAGGAATAAAGGAACACCAAGGAACCAAAGAAGAATCGACGTTGTAATACATTGCACAACGAACGTGGAAAGGCCATACTATTAGTGCCTTGCGCCACTTGCTGCAAAGCAAGTAGTGGCCCAAGAATGGCCTGGTCTCTGAACTTGAAGGCTTGCGCCACACCCCCTGAAATAGGGAGTGGCGCAAGTTTTTCTGGTTCTCTGAAATGTTTTTCCTTTTTTTGCAAACATTAGCATACCATCTAATACCCCATCAAAGCAATATAAGATACTTACTTATTGCTCTCAACACTAAGGTAAACATGACTCCAAGTTATCAAGTAAGGTCGAAAAGGTACAGGGTGTTACATTCTTCCTCCCTTAGAAACATTCGTCCTCGAATGTTAACAATGTCTTTTCAATTATAACAAATGCATCTCTATATTAGCATATATATACACATATACTTAATGCCCATAGATACTTACTTGTTATTGCTCCACCTCCGTACTGTGAACTTTTTCTTCCATTTGAAATAGATGAGGGTATTTGGGATTCATCATTTCCTCAGCTTCCCATGTGATCTACTCCACTTGTTGATTCCTCCAAAGGACTTTTACGGACGCTACGTCTTTATTTCTTAACCTCTTCACTTGTCTATCCAGAATAGCGATAGGTATCTCTTCATAAGTGAGATCCTCTATAACCTGAACATCGTCAACGGGAGCAATACAAGATGGATCTCCTATGCATTTTCGAAGCATCGAAACATGGAATACTGGATGGACTGAGGAGAGTTCTTGGGATAATTTCAATTCATATGCGACTTTCCCAAATCTTCTGATAATTTCATATGGACCTATATAACGTGGACTTAACTTTACTTTCTTTCCAAATCTCACTACTCCTTTCATTGGCGACACCTTCAAGAATACCCAATCACCTATGAAAAATTCGAGTCCTCTTCTTCTAACATCAGCATCTGACTTATGTCGACTCTGGGCCATTTGTAGCCGCTGTTGGATTACTTTAACTTTCTCCATGGCTTGGTAAACAAGATCTGACCCAAGTAAAGCAGTTTCACCCGCTTCAAACCATCCAATTGGTGATCGACATTTTCTTCCATATAAAGCTTCATAAGGTGCCATTTTAATACTTGAATGATAGCTATTGTTGTAGGCAAATTCAATGAGAGGAAGATGTTCATCCCAACTACCTTTAAAGTCCAATGCGGAAGCTCATAGCATATCTTCAAGTGTTTGGATAGTACGCTCTGCTTGTCCATCTGTCTGAGGATGGAAAGTCGTACTCAAATTCACTTGAGTTCCCAAACTCCTCTAAAAAGATCTCCAAAAATGTGCAGTAAATTGAGCCCCCCTATCAGATATAATGGAGATTGGGGTTCCATGTAATCTTACTAGCTCTTTAACATACAGCCGTGCATAATCTTCAGCTGTATAGGTGGTCCTGACTGGTAGAAAATGCGCTGATTTGGTAAGCCTATAAACTATCATCCATATAGAATCAAATTTTTGCAGTGTACGAGGCAAACTTGTGATGAAGTCCATATTAATCATGTCCCATTTCCATACTGGAAGATTGATACATTCCATGTAACCTCCTGGTTTCTGATGCTCCACTTTGACTTGTTGGCAGTTTGGACATTGAGCTAAAAATTCTGCAATGTTCTTCTTCATATTTCCCCACTAATACATGTCTTTCAAATCATGATACATTTTGGAGGATCTCGGATGAATAGAATACCGTGAATGATGTGCCTCCGTCATAATCTGCTTCCTCAGCTCATCTACATCCGGTATACACAATCTCCCTTGGCATTGAAGTACTCATTCTTGTGTAAGATCAAATGCCTTGATCAACTCTTGCTGCACATTCTCTCTCAACTGCAATAGAATAGGATCTGCATACTATTTCTCCTTTACCTCAGCTATTAAGGAAGATTTTGCTGCATGTTGTACAATAACCCCTTCGTCTGGAGATTCAATAATATGAACCCCCAAGCTGGCTAGTTGATGTAGATCCCTGACCATATCTTGCTTTTCCTTTAACTGACCATTGGTGCTTTCTATTGCTGTGCGACTTAGTGCGTCAGCTACCACATTTGACTTCCCTGGGTGGTATAAGATATCGATATCATAGTCTTTTAAGAGTTCTAACCACCTTCGTTGCCTCAAATTAAGTTCCTTTTGCTTAAAGATATATTGCAAACTTTTGTGATCAGTATAGATATCAACATGAACCCCATACAAATAATGGCGCCATATCTTTAAAGCAAATACCACAACTGCTAACTCAAGATCATGTGTGGGATAGTTTCTCTCATGTGGCTGCAACTGTCGTGAGGCATACTCTATTACCTTACCATGCTGCATCAATACACATCCGAGGCCAACCCCGGAAGCATCACAATACACTGCATAACCTTCTGTGCCTTCGGGAAGTACTAAAACTGGTGTAGAAGTTAATTTATTTTTCAGCTCTTGGAAACTTTTCTCACATTCATCGTTCTATTGAAACTTAATTACCTTGTGTGTTAGCTTCGTTAGTGGTACAGCAATAGAAGAAAACTCTTCCACAAATCTTCTGTAATAACCTGTCAATCCAAGAAAACTACGAATCTCTGTAGGTGTCGTAGGTCTTGGCCAATTTTTCACTGCTTCAATCTTTTGAGAATCAACCCGAATTCCTTCATATGACACAATATGACCCAAGAATGCTACGAATTTTAACCAAAATTCACACTTAGAGAACTTTACATATAACTTACGATCACGAAGAATCTGTAACACCTATCGTAAGTGATTAGCATGGTCGTCTGGTGATCTTCAATAAACCAAGATGTCATCTATAAACACCGTCATGAACACGTCTAGAAATGGATTAAACACCTTATTCATCAAATTCATGAAAACAGCTGGTGCATTTGTTAGTCTAAATGACATAACTAAAAATTCATAGTGGTCATACCCTGTTCGGAAAGCTGTCTTGGGTACATCATTTTCTCTAACCTTGACTTGATGGTAGCCCGACCTCAAGTCAATCTTTCAAAAACACTTGGCACCCTGTAACTGATCAAACAAATCATCAATTCTAGGGAGGGGATATTTGTTCTTGATCGTTACCTTATTCAATTGCCGATAGTCAATACACATTCTCAATATACCATCTTTCTTCCGTACAAATAATACTGGTGCACGCCACGGGGACATACTAGGCCGTATAAACCCCTTGTCTAGCAAATCTTTAAGTTTCTCCTTCAATTCTCCCAATTCTGCTGGAGCCATTCTATATGGAGGAATAGAGATAGGTTGAGTACCTGGAATCACATCAATACCAAACTCTACTTCCCACTCTGGGGGTAGGCCTGGGAGATCTTCAGGAAATACATCAAGAAATTCATTGACCATCGAAATCGTTTGAGGAGTTGGTGGTTCCACATCGATATCCTGCACTTGAACCAAATGACATATATACCCCTTGGCTATCATTTTCTTTGCTTTAAGATAGAAGATAAATTTTCCTCTCGGTGCCCCCATATTACCCTGCCATTCGAGAACATTTCCTTGTGGAAAATAAAAAGGCACCTTCTTGGCCCGGCAATATACTATGGCATAACAAGAAGCCAACCAATCCATTCCCATTATTACATCAAAATCCACCATATTCAATTAAATAAGATCGGCCAAGGTATCATGACCACACACAGTTACCACACAATTACGATATACTCTTTTTGCAACAATGGACTCACCAACTGGTGTAGATACTTCAAATGACTTAATTAATAATTTCAGCATTCTTTTAAATTTTGTGGCAATCAATGGAGTAACATATGATAATGTAGAACCCAGATCAATCAATGCATATACACTGTGCAAAAATATGGATAATGTACCTGTGACTACGTCAGGAGAAGCCTCTAAATTCTGCCGGTCTACTAGAGCATAAGTACGATTCTGGGCTCCGATGAAACTAGTTGCTCCTCTAGTACCTCTGCCACGACCCGCAGGCTGTACACCTCTGCCTAGGGAGGGAACCGATGATGATGATGCAAGGGTTGATACCGCAGGTCGTGCTACACCACCCGTGCCTCTTTGTGGGCAGTCTCTCGCTATGTGCCCCGATAAACCACACCAGAAGTAGACATTCATCCCAGTACGGCATGCGTCTAAATGATACTTCCCGCAATGCTGACACGGCGGACGGGAAGATCCCGCTGTCTGTGATCCTTGCATCCCACTACTCTTCCCACTGTGACTGCCCCTAAACCCTCAGAATTGAGGTTGAGTGCCCACTGGGGAATAAGAGAATAATGGTCTAGGAAACATCTGAGGCCTAGAGTCTCCATGGGAAACTGTAGACTATCCATAGGCCTAGCCCTCTTTGCGGGCCCTCTTTCAAACTCATGTACCCTTCTTCTCTGCCTCTGGTCTTCCATCTTCTGTGTGAAATCCTGAATTCTGGCTATATCTATATCCCTGTTAAATGCAGCAATGGTGAAGTCCCTTACCAAATATGGCTCCAATCTGTCCACATATCGATGGACTCTGTCTGTCATTGTGGCCACTACATTCTGAGCATATCGAGCCAAAGAATTAAACTGGAGACTGTATTCTTTTACGCTCATAGTCCCTTGTCGGAGATTTAAAAATTGGTCCACACGAGCCTCTCGGACCTCATACCAAAGATAGTGATCAAGGAATGTCGTTTTAAATTCTTCCCAATTAACTGGGTTTGCACCAACACCCCTCGATCTTTTCCAATCTTCATACCACAATATAGCCTCGCCCTTCAATCTTTAGGCCGCAAGCTCAATCGTTTCCATACCAAACACATGCATAACCCCCAAAGCCCTTTGGATTTAATCTATAAAATATTGCGGGTCTTCATTAGGATTTGATCCAGTAAAGGTGGGAGGATCTAACTTCAGAAAATCCTATGTTCTGCGACTCGCTACTCTAGTCGCGTCATCCTTATTTGTCGTTGGACCAGTTCATCCCTGAGTTTGTGCCGCAACTATCTGAGTCAATATATGCACTGTATTTCTTAAATCCTGGTTAGTGGCATTCATAGGTGGTTCTGCAGGTAAAGTAGAAGAAGCCCGTGATGCAAACTCCTGTTTGGCACCACCTTGATTAGCTTGTTCTGGTGGTGGTCTACTAGTTCCCTCTCTAGAAATCCTGTCTATCTTTTTACTTTTACCTCTACCTTTCCTGGCATCGGCATTTTCTATAACACAAGAAAATAATTCCCAGTAATCAGATACGATTCCACTTACAACATTAGCTCTATTGCACGATCTAGAAATGAAGAAAAGAAACAACTTCTAAATGTCCCATAGCATCCTACTTATAAATGTGGTGCACAACACATCGATAAGTAAGACTCTACTCAGACACGGCTTTGTAGACACCCTTAGGACGACCTGCTCTGATACCATTTTTGTCACGCCCCAAATTCCAACGAGGCGGACTGGCACCCGAAGCCGTTGAGGCCCGAGATAACCAATATTTGCCCATGTACATTCATTTACGATCATTTGATTCATATCATACCCGGGCCCCGACTGATCAAAGAAAGAATAACATTGGGATCGTCTCTAGCTAGGCTTATGCCCCTTTGAGCTGCCACCCATAAATCAATAAAGCAGGTTCATCTCTAGCTAGGATTACGCTTCTTCGAGATGCCCCCTATATCCAATAATCATTCGGGATCATCTATAGCTAGGCTTTCGCCCCTTTGAGCTGCCACCCGTACTCAAATAACCAACTATGGTACATTATTGGAATCTTGAAACATTAATCAATGACTAAGAAACATGTGAATCACAATTGACCCTATGAGTAATACGATATGACAACTTGAAATGAGATACCTTTGGATATTTCGGAATGAAACAAGCACAATGTCAAGGTGAACAATAAGTGCTGCAGAAGGATACGGAAAGAGTAACCTTACATACCTTATACATCCAATATGAATACAAAACCCTATACGTGAACACAATAGTCTAGCTCCTTCCTTACGTTTCACTCTACAACACAAGTACATAATGGTGCTCACGTTAACAATCAACTACCTTACAAGTGTATAAAACGACAATGAGTTACATGTTTGCCTTAAAATGTCATTTCCCCCTTTACAATACCCTTCACGGTATTGTCATACCAATAATACCCCAATCATGCCATACATTGACAACAACATCATATACCAATAGCATTTCACAACAAGTTTCTCCTTTACACTTTCTCATTAACACTGTATCACAATTAATCCATCAAGTCACCTCAATACACCTCATAACAACATATAAATAACAATCCCACAATTTACACTTATAGAAAAATAACAAGTTAAGGAACACAACCACACCATACATGTTGATATTTCATCCATACCATGCACTTTCATCAAAACCTCAAGTCACCTTTCAAGTTTAATTCACAAAGATGGCACATCTTTTACCAAAGGGCAAAAGTGTCCTATTCAACCTTGCCAACATAACCATCATGATCTACACAATCTCTCATGCATATAATATATTAAATCACAATAATAAACACTTACCCAAGCTTGCAAAGTGATGATCTTGTCCAAAGAAAATGTTTGCCTTAGGGTTTGGAAAATAGAGAAATGTTTGAGAAATATCCAAAAAGGTATGAGAGTTTGTGTGAATAAAATCTAATTTTTTCTTGTCTTATATAGCCTCTCAAGTCATCCTTAGCCATTCCTTGGCATTAAATTCCATGTTTACTTGGTCAAATGGAAGAATGGGTCATTTTGCCCTTTTAGGCCTTTCATTTTGGCTTCACTTTGGGCCTCAAATTGAGCCCATTTACACATATTAACTTAGCCCACCAAAATCAATGTGTAATCCATCATATATCTCATGTTTAAATAATTTCATAATATCACGACAATTTTCATTTATGAGATTCATGTTCGTAGCCTCAATCTCAAAAATAGAAATTCTAGCCACTCATGGCTTCATTGAACATTTTTGATAAATACTTTTGTTTCATGATTTGATTATGTAGGAGTGTATTGAGGTATTTGAATATTTAACAAGGAGTAAAGGAACACCAATTAACCAAAAGAAACCAAGGAAGAATCGACGTTGCAATACATTGCAAAACGAGCGCGGAAGGGCCATACTATTAGTGCCTTGCGCCACTTGCTGCAAAGCAAGCAGTGGCGCAAGAATGGCCTGGCCTCTAAACTTGAAGGCTTGCGCCACACCCCCTGAAACAGGGAGTGGCGCAAGTTTTGCTGGTTCTCTGAATTTTTTTTCCTTTTTTTGCAAACACTAGTATACTATCCAATACCCCATCAAAGCAATACAAGATACTTACTTATTGCTCTCAACACTAAGGTAAACATGACTCCAAGTTATCAAGTAAGGTCGGAAAGGTATGGGGTGTTACAACTTAGTTTCCTGCCCCTCAATTTTTTTTAGCTCAACCATATCAACAAATACAGTTGCAGTAGTCAATAGTAAATATTTCAACTCATGCTTTTTCCCTCTAGCCAAGACCATCATTCGAGGATGAATGATCCCAAGGGAAAAATATTGTAACACCCTAAACTTTCAGGCTAAAAATTTAGACTACACTACATATATATCTGGACCTGACTCTAGCAAATTTGATTGTATCTACGTGTAAGGTCATGTCTTAAGTGTTGGAGAGGTGTTAGATATGAATTAAGAGCGTAAGAAATCTTTAGCATGAAGTTGAGTTGAAAGGTCCTTTAACGATTAAGTTTTCATATAGGTTCATACAAGGGTCAACTTCAAACAAGTATTCCTCCTAGAATATGTAGAGTTACATGATCCATTACCTATCAAATTGAGGTTTTTAAGTCTTCTTTCCAACGCCCTAACTGTTTATTAATACGAGATTTGTACAAAAAGTTATGCCCATTTTATTGGGCATTGCACATGTTGCGCGACTGCACACAAGGAAAACGTGCTAGAAAGGGTGTTATGGTCATTTAATCCATTTGGGAACTATTTCTATCAACTCTAAAATGGCCCAATCATCCAATTACTTTGGGGTTATCATTAAAAATCCTATTCCTCTTCTCAAGACTCAACTATCAAAAATCCAAAGGAAGTTTATTTAAGAATCGAGCTTAATTCTTTCTTTTCGTTATAATCCTTCTAGTGTTTCAAAGTATGTAGAACTACTTCTTCCATATATTCCTTTAAGTTTTATTCTTCTCTCATTTTAGATTATTCTCCAAATATTTAGAATTAAATGAATTTTTATAAACTTATCAATTAATAAAATCCTTTAACTAAATTGTTTGAGATATCTATGAATAACTCTTTACGTCATGATTTCCCCCCAAATTATGCGAATTATTACATCCCTTATGATTTGATTCAAGAATTAGGAATTTTATTACCATATGAAGTTATGTAATGTATGAAATTCATGAACTTTGGGAAATATTGATTAAAGGATTAAATTTTATCATGAACCCTATGAAATTCTCGAATTTTTCAAAACTTGAGAATTTGCTAAGTAATGGAGTTTCTATAATCTTATAACATGAATTTTTTTAACTATGTTTTTGAGATAGGCATACGATTTCCTTAACCATAACTGTGTTAAAATAACTTGAATGTTCTAAGATCTCCATAACTTCCGAAATATCAAGAAATCTCTTCCTTATGAACTGTGACCTAACAGATGATTCATATGTTAGGGGTTTTTCCCTGATTTTCTTACCAAATTTAAGTTTTACTTTTCTATTGAAGGAAGATAAAGTAATATCATAATTACTTTTACTTTTCTAAAAGGAAAATATAAAACTCTTCCATATTTGGCTAACTTCTTTTTTGGAGGAAAGGTTTTGGACCTCTACAAATAGAAGAGCCCTCTTCTTATTCCGCAACACAATAGCATCCACAATGTAGTCATTAAAGAGTCTTCTCTATGAGGAGATTTCTCCCAATAGGTTCTATGCTTTTTCAATATTAGTTTTCAATATGTAGGTTGTTTGACCAAACCATATTAATAATATGTTTTTCTTTATCGTCTGCATTATCGCCTCTATGGTTTGGAACTAATTATCTTCTGCATGACGCCCTCTCAATTTCGGACCCAACAAGTGGTATCAAAGCCAACGATCCTATGAGTCCTATGGTTCAAAGGTTCAATAGTTTGGTGAAACGAGATTAAAAACAGGTTCAAAGCGGTTTCAAATCAAGCTGCAACCAATTTGACGATAATGAAGATTTTGTCCAACTACATGTGGAGAAGAAATTTCAACCACATTTTCAATAATCTTGCTGATCTATCTTTAAAATAAAATCAATTTTAACCCATGCTTATGGGCTCCCCTACTTTTAACGCTTGGGCTCCTTTTAACTCATGCATATACTTTTATCGCATGAGCTCCACTTTTAACCTGTGCGCACTTTCAATGAACAAGGCTCCACTTTTAACCCTGCTCACTTATAATACAGGGCTCCAATAATATTGACACATGTTTTTATTTGTAATGCATAGGGCTCCAATTTTAAACCCATATCAACTTTTAATCATCGTAAGCAGCAGTGATAGATGAAGATTATGTGAAGATCCAAGATTATGCATGAAGAAGGTGGATCAAAGTTTGGTCAAGAAAATTAAGCCAAAAATTGGAGATTTGTTAGGGTTCTTGCCCTGATTTTCTTACTAAATTTAAGTTTTACTTTTCTATTGAGGGAAAATAAAATTAATACCATAATTACTTTTACTTTTTCTAAAAGGAAAATATAAAACTCTTCCATATTTGGCTAACCTCTTTTTTTGAGGAAAGGTTTTGGACCTCTATAAATAGAAGACCCCTCTTCTTATTCCACAACACAATAGCATCCACAGTGCAGTCATTAAAGAGTCTTGTTTATGGGGAGATTTCTCCCATAGGTTCTATGCTTTTTCAGTATTAGTTTTCAATATGCAGGTCGTTTGACCAAACCATATTAATAATATACTTTTTAGTATGTTTTTCTTTGCCGTCTGAATTATCGCCTCTATGGTTTGCAACTAATTAGCTTTCGCATGACGCACTATCGATTTCGAACCCAACACCATGCAACTTCTAACACTATGAAATTTCTTCAAGAATGTCCTCATGGCCTTATATATGATCTTCATAATCTTAAGTTATGTTAAAAGCGTCATGAACACATCCAAATCTCCTTCTCCATAAAGTTATGAGAATCTAAATCTTATGAACCATGGCAACATGTACTATGATACTACTTTTCATGAGTCTGCAATAACACTAATGAATGATGTAACTTATTAAATATGAGCCTAAAATGACTAATCTAGAATTCATGAGCCTAAAGTGGCTAGCTCACAGATACAAGCCTAAAGTGGCTAACTCACGGACATGCGCCCAAAGTGGCTATCCTATGAATAGTAGTCAAGAAAGTCTAAAATAGAGCGTTATGATCCTAATAAGTCTAACCTCTGAACATGAATTAATTAAGATAAACAGATATCATTATGAGCTTAAGGGAGTTAGCTGGCTGACCTAGAAGGCATAGATCTAAATGATAAGTGTTCTAAATTGCATTTGTCGACATAGGAGAGAGATCATTCTGCAAGTCGAATGACTCTTTTTCATGAGTCCTGAAAAGGATTATTTATGGATCCTTGCTAGCAAATCATGTCATGTCCTATGCTCGGCAAGGTATAGGATGGTTTAGCTGATCTGGTCGAGATCCGACTCTATACGCTCATATGGTGGTTTATGTTCGATCACCACCTGCTCCCACAAATAACCAAAAGAACTAAATTTACCTTACTTTGTCAATTCTAAATTCAGTTTATATTCTTGTTCCTTTCCAGCATGTCTTCACATAAATTTGAATTTCATTTACATTGATAATCTCCTGAAATGATTTTACATACCAATAGATTCCACGTATTGACCGTCTTTGGCGCTACATCATTTCATGATGTAGGTTCAGGCTCTCAAGTCCGTGAATAGGCGCATCATTAGGATCTTTATCTTCTGCTATTGGTGAGCCTCTTTTCTACCTGGGGCCGAATGAGATATGATAGCTTCTTTATATTTTTCTTTCAGTATTGGTACTTATTAGAGGCTTCACAGGCTGGTGTAGTTGTCATACAAACTTTGTAATTTCCAGTCTTTACTTATCATGACTATTAGTATTATTTAATATTAAGTGGTGTTAATAAACCTTGATGAAAGTATTTCTCCTTTAAGGAATATTATTTCAATCTCATATTGTTTCCGTTTTATTCTTTCATGTTGGTTGTATATTCATAAGTTATGCTAGAACGTTCGCTCATACTAGCAATAGTATTGGGTGCATACTACGTCCAAGGCCTCGACTCGGGGCGTGACAGTGAAACCTCCCCATAACTTACCTTTCAGTCTCTTGTATTTCCTTTTTCAATGAGAAGATTCACTATAACTAACATGCAAATCAAGCTTGAAAAATTGGACATATAAATTAGTGATAAGTATTATATATTTGGGTATGTAAATAATCGATAATACGTGTTTAGATTTACCAAATATAGTGCCATTAGTTGACTTTTCTGCATGCTCCAACAATACAATATCATTTGAGAATTTGTGGGTGAAAACGTCATGGTCAGACTCTGGTAAGATGGTGTTGTCAGTAAATGTCAGCTCAACTTCTTTGTGCACCGAAGAGTAGTTGGGGTTGACCCAATCTAAACAGCCATTAACAATATAGTAACTCTTATTTGGTATCAAGAAGTCCTATATTGTGAAATGCTTATTTATTAGTGTTTCTTGAATCTTTGTCCCCCATTAAAGATTTATAGAACATTTATGTCTATATGTTAGAATAATCTAATGTAAAGTGTAAATGATATTACCTTCATCAATTAATATTGTAGTTTTGAAAATGCTTTAAAATTTAAATTCTAGTAAGGTATTACTGAATCCCTTTGGAAAATCAATACTTTCACCGTCCAATCAACGGAATATTTTGGTACTCACGCTAATAGGTACACTCTATTTTGATAATTCTATTTCAGTCGTCATTCGGTCTAACCTGGATGGTTAGAGGTACATAGGGGAAAAAAAACAATTGTATATTTTAGTCTTCAAAGTGTATTAATTAGCACTGTCATATGAAACATGCAGTATCTTATAGCATTTTTATAAGCACGTACTTCTTGTGCTGGCTGTAGCTTTTTAAATTTAGTGACAACAACACTATAGTTTTCATTAGAAAGGGTTGGAGTATTACCAATGTTAAGAGCGACGTAAGCAAATACCCTGCTAGAAGAAGGGATCAAATTAGATTTGCGGGTCGTAAACAATTTGTAAGGAAAAGACTAATAGTTTTTAGATCCAAGTTAGTTTGAAACAAATACCAAACTTGACAAATAGATGAACAATAATTCCATTAGTGGGTAAAGCCTTCCATATCCCAAACAGATTTGGGATAACTTTTTAAGCAACTATTGGTGAATGTATATACATCCATATGAACATACACACTCCAATTACTAAGGGATACGATCCCTGACTCGTTAAAATAATATCTATGGAAGTAGTAAAATATTTAGTACAAAACTGATGCAAGCTTAAAGATAAAAACATAAAAAAAACAGAAATGCTAAAAAAAAAAAAAGAAATTAATCAAAATTTGTCTCTAAATTTCTTATAATTAATTAAATGGGAGCATATGGGTAACATGACATAAAGACAGTAACAAGGGGACGAAATGCATCATGGCAATAGAATTGCAACTTTCAACGGTTCTAAAAACTTCACTCTAGAAGACAGCCCGGTATACTAAAGCTTCCGCTATGTACGGAGTTTAGAGAAGGGACACTTAGACACTAACGGAAGCACAATACTTATGGGTGCAGTCAATTTAATATGTCAAATTTTTTTTTGTTGGCCTAATACGTTGTGGCGCACCAGTATAGTGTTTACTATTTTTCTGACAGTCCTTTTCTTTTTAAATTAAAGAATAATCGACAACTCGCTAATGGTCCGTCTTTCCACTGCCGACGTCTTCTTAAGCCTTTGGTTCTTTTAGCCCTTTGCAATAAATAATAGTAATGATCAATATGTTTACGAATGTAAAGATTTGTTAGGAATTATTCTGCCTCTGTTTGGGCACGGAAATATTCTTCTAATAATTGGGGAACCGTAATTGAAAATTCAATTGATGAATCAGAAAATTATTTTTTGGACATATGAACCAAATTCCTTATCTTCAGCAGGAACACACCCAAAGACGGGTTAATTGATTCGGACTGGCCATGCTATGTTAGAAATACAGAAAAATAGCACAGCAGAAATTAGAGTTGGCATACCTCCAGCCATTGTCGAAGCAGTCGGAGTCGTCGGCGTCACGTCGGCATTACCTTTCGGTAATATTAGTCTTCTAAGCACTCAAAAATCCTCACTTTAATAGTGCGGTGAATAAAAGGATTTTCGTACTTAGGGACCCTTTATCCGTCTCCTATTTTTATAATGTTCTATCATTAAAAACAGTTTTCAGTAGTTACCAGGATAGACATCAGTTTTCAAGGAGTTACGGAAGTTGTAAGAAAGTGAAAAGAGTTGGTTTCAACAGGTCAAAAAGACACGGACCATTTCAAAAGTTTAAAATTTGAACTTCCAACATTCTCCCACTTGGTCCGTATTTACAACACCCATGAATGAAACTTAATACATGAATCATGGTGACAGTTTCTCTAAGAATGAGTAGTATCTTCCATATATCACAATGTATTATGTCTCTGAACCTTAGCCCATATAATTTAATGAATAAACCCAATGTTTATTCTAGGTCCATACTTTAGCGATATTTCTTAAAATAAAACTGAATGTGCACACATTTACAAATACAAGAAATATCATATAAAAATAGAGTTTCATAAACATTCGTTGTTAGAACGAAAGTTTACATAGTGGAACTAAGTCCCATTGTGACTATATGATTCTTGCGGTGGCAAGCCTTTAGCTAAATGATTAGCTAACATCACTTCAGTTCTAACGTGTTCAATGACTACTTTCTTAGCTTTAACACGTTCTCTTATGGATAGCTACTTGATATCGATATGCTTGCTTTGACTACCACTTTGGTTATTCTTAGCCAAAAAGATAGTAACTGAATTGTAACAATATAATTTTAATGGCTTAGAAATTGAGTCGACAATTCTCAGCTCAAATATGAAACTCTTCAACCCTATACCATGTGAGGTAGCCTCAAAACAAGAAACGAACTCAACCTCCATAGTGAAAGTAGTAAGTAGAGTCTGTTTGGCATTGCTCCAAGATATAGTGTTTGGCATTGCTCCAAGATATAGCTTCACCGGCTGATATAAAAATGTATCCTGAAGTTGATTTCTGTGAATCAACACAGCCAGCAAAGTCTAAATCAGAGTAGTCAATGACTTCCAAGTCATCTGATTGTTTGTACATAGGCATGTAGTCTTTTGTACCTTGAAAATATCTTAAGATTTTCTTTGCAGTTCTTCAGTGGTCAAGACCTGGATTACTCTGATATCTTCCTAACATTCCAACAGCAAATATTATGTCAAGCCTTGAGCAAACCTGAGCATACATCAAGCTTCCAACAACAGAAGCATATGGAATGTCCTTCATTTGTTCCCTCTCAAGATAGTTGTAACACCCCGTACATTTTCGAACTTATTTGACTACCTTAACATTTATGGAATTATTTAAACTTGAGATAGTTGGTGTATTACCCACTAAATTTATTGGGGTGAATTAATATTATGTTTATGGACCTAATTGAGGCCCAAAATTAAGTAAAAAGACATGGACCCAAAAAGGGAGATGATCCATTAAAATGGACCAAGTCTACACATCATTATACTTGGACTTTTTGACCAAAAAATTGGCTAAGGATAGACTTGAGAGAGGTGGTTAAGTGGGAGTATTTAAAGCTGAAATTCAGCTCATTTTCAACATATCTCACTTGCAAGAAATCAGATTTTCAAAGAAATATTTTCTCCTCTCTCAAACCCTAGCCACCCTAATTTTCTATAAAGATTTTTGGACAAATCTTCCACTTGCAAGCCTTGGTAAGTGTTTACCCTTATATATTAATATATTATATGCATAATAGGTTGTTTATATCATGTTGGTTATGTTTAAAAAGTGTTGAACAGTCCACTTACTGTGAAACAGTCCACTTTTGCTAAATCGGTAAAGGATTTGCCCTCTATGTGGTTTAAACTTGCAAGGGGACTTAAGGTCTTGAAGAAATTGGATTATATGGATGAAATTTCAGTATGTTTAAGTGTAGTGTTGTACCTAATTCATTACTCCTTGTATATGACTTGTGGAAATATTTATACATAATTGTGCATGGAACGTTTGACGTAGTGAAAGGAAAATACTTTCTTGTTATGTTAAAGCGAATTCTGAAATTGTGTGGAATATTTTTGGTATATTGTTGTGGAAGGTATTTATGTGACTTTATGTAATAAATATGTGGAGTTGCATTGAGGTAAAAATGTAAAGTATGCACTTGGTGGGAAATCTTGTCGGTTTGTGACGTCTATGTTGGTTTGTGGACTGTTTTGGTGGTGTTGTCTTGGTAAGGCAGTAAGTTATGGTATAGGGGGGTTGAATGAATTTATATGGTAGTAGAAAGGATGGTGGAATGATATACCATATGATTGGGATGTTGGATAGTTTTTACTTCCCGTCAAGTAGCTAATTATCGCCTTGTGAACTTGTAATGTAATTAGCTTTTAATGTTAGCTTCATTACGTACTTGTGTTGTAGAGTAACGCTTTAAGGAAGAGATGAATTGTTGTAGTCATGTGTTGGAAAGATAAGGTATGTAAAGTTACTCTTTTTCGTATCCTTTGGCCTCACCTATTGTTCACATCGTTACCAAACTTTTTTCCATTCCGAAATATTTTAAAGGTACTCATTTTAGGTTTGTTAACAATTGTTATTTACATGTCTCTTATTTGTTGACTATTGTTCCAAATCTTCAATAATTTTATGACCACCGATGTAACAATCTAAAAAAAATTAAAGAAATGAAGTAATGCATATTTGGTTGAGTACGGGTGGTAGCTCTGGGGGCGAAAGCCTAGCTCGAGCCGATCCCGATTGATTATTGGATGCAGGGGGTAGCTCTGGGGTTGAAAACCTAACTCGAGCCAAACCTGATTTATTGATTTATGGGTGGTAGCTCTTGGGGCATAAGCCTAGCTCGAGCTGATCCCAATGTTATTTACCACTGATCAGTTAGTCCCGGGCATTGTATGATGTATATTGATATAAAGATAAAAGGAAAGAAATGAATGTAATGTACATGGTTCCACATATACAGTACGGTGGTATATCAGTACCATCTATTCACTGGTATTTGATTCCATTTGAGTTCTTATATTTCATATAGTTACTTATAGCCTTACATACTCAGTACATTCTTTCGTACTGACGTCCCTTGGGGGACCTGCCTTACATGTTGCAGGCACAAGAGCTAGTAGACCTTCACAGTAGGGTACGGGTCATCTGCAGGCTATTGGTGAACTCCAAGTTAATTCGGGGCTTTTCGAGTTATTTGTATATATTTTTGGTACTGTGTAGTAGTTGTATAAGGCGGGGACTTGTCCCGACCTTAGTCATGGTTATATATCTTTTAGAGGCTTTGTAGACCTTGTAAAGTCAAACATAGAAGTGTCTTTCCTTTTAGACGTTGTGGCCCCAACGGCCAAGTCTCATATATATTTTGTACGTCTTTACATGACTTCCGTCGTTGATATATATTATCTGCACGTGGCAGAATTTTTGTTCATTTAATGGCATGCTTATGAATGTACTCAATCATAGGTTGGTTCTCTCGTGCTTTTACGGCTACGGGTGTCTGTCCGCCCCAATGGGATTTGAGGCGTGACAATAGTTCTTCAGGCACTGATTCAAATTGAACCTATCACGCTTCACAATAGGAGCTACACTTGGTAAACAATCTTTCGTCCGAAATCTTTCTAAAATTTTATTAATATAGGATTCTTGAGATAGACCTAAGGTACCTTGATGTCTATCCCGATAAATCTTAATGCCAATGACATAAGACACATCACCATGTCTTTTATATCAAAACTTTTAGAGAGAAATTGTTTCACCTCATGTAACATTCCCTTATCATTGGATGCAAGTAAGATATCATCTACATATAGAACTAAGAAACATATTTTACTCCCACTGACTTTCTGGCATATACATTGATTCATAATGTTCTCAACAAAGTTGAACGAAGAGATAACATTTTGAAATTTCAAATACCATTGACGAGAGACTTGTTTTAGTCCGTATATGGATTTCTTTAACTTACCTACCAAGTGCTCACCATTAAAGAGGAGAAACCTTTAGGTTGTTTCATATAAACATCTCCCTCTAGATCACCATTGAGAAAAGCGCTTTTCACAACCATGAATTGCAAAGAGTCAAAACTGTAGTACAATGCCATGAAAGAAGAGATGAATTCCATGAAAAGTAACGAAGTTTGTGATTTTTTGTTCCACTATGTAAACTTTTGTTGTAACAACAAATGTTTATGAATCTCTATTTTTATATGATAGTTCTCGTATTTGTAACTGTGTGCATATTTAGTTTTATTTTAAGAAATATCGCTAAAGTATGGAGCTAGAATAAATATTGAGTTTATTCATTAAGTTATATGGGCAAAGATTCAGAGACATAATACATTGTGATACATGGAAGATACTACTCACTTTTAAAGAAACTATCGTCATAATTCATGGATTAAGTTTCATTCATGGGTGTTGTAAATATGGACCAAGTGGGAGAATGTTGGAAGTTTAAATTTTGAAATGGTCCGTGTCTTTTTGACCAGTTGAAACCAACTCTTTCCACTTTCTTACAACTTTCGTAACTCGTTGAAAACTGATGTATATCCTGGTAACTACTGAAAACTGTTCTTAATGGTAGAACATTATATAAGTAGGAGAGAGGTAAAGGGTCCCTAAGTACGAAAATCCTTTTATTCACTGTACCATTAAAGTGAGGATTTTTGAGTGCTTAGAAAACTCATATTACTGGAAGGTATTAACGCCGATGATTCTGACTGCTTCGACAATGGCTGGAGGTACGTCAACTATAATTTTCACTGCGTTATTGCTCTGTATTTCTAACATTAACCTTTCTCTGATACCAAATATTAGAAATACAGAGCAATAGCGCAGCGAAAATTAGAGTTGGCTTACCTCCAGCCATTGTCGGAGCAGTTGGAATCGTCGGCATCACATCGGCATTACCTTCTGGTAATATGAGTCTTCTAAGCACTAAAAAAGTCACTTAAATAGTGCAGTGAATAAAAGGTTTTTCGTACTTAGGGACCCTTTACTCGTCTCCTACTTATATAATGTTCTACCATTAAGAACAGTTTTTGGTAGTTACCAGGATAAACATCAATTCAAGGAGGTACAAAAGTTGTAAGAAAGTGGAAAGAGTTGGTTTCAACCGGTCAAAAAGACACGGACTATTTCAAAAGTTCAAAATTTGAACTTCCAACATGCTAGGCATATAAATCAGATTTTTTCAAACAAAAAATCATAAGAGACTAAGTAACGCTATTCATGTGACAACGTACTAAAGTAATTTTACAAAATTCATTACCAAATTGAGAAGGAAACGATTTAGAAGAACAACGGCAACATAGAAGCATCTGAAAGAAAGTGGTTGTGAAAATGCATACACAACTCGATTGTTAAATTAAATAATATTAGAACGATTGTGTGGAGTGTATCTTAGTCTCCTACAACACAGGTGAGTGAATAAATAATTGTATGCGTACAGTAGTTAAAAAGGTGGGAACTTATAACTCGATTTCGGGGGAGAAAGATTTCACAAACGGTTAAGCCAATCTGTAATTGTGAAATATGGGGAAGCAATATTGAAAGTGCTAGTAAGTTGCGCATAAAGTACAATTGCATAAAAATCGTGAAGAAGATGTTTTTAAACAGAGAGTAAATTTGGTGATGGAAAGATAACAGGGTATACGGCCGGTTTGGTCAACAGAGAAGTTGGCGGTTTGTGGGAACAATGCCATCCGCCGTTGTTTACTTTTATACAGAGCAAAGCAAAAGTTGCAACAGTTGTGATTTGGTCGAGGGAAGTGTCTGTCCAGGATGAAAACTATAGAGGTGACGACTCTTAAACAATGGGGCGGATGTAATACAATTTTGTAGGGTTGTAAAATTGCCTGCTAATTAAATACGTAAATTAGTTGGGGGGGTTTAGTTAGGGGTATTATAGTAATTTCACTTTTAAGTTTTTAGATATAGATGATTATTAACAACTTTGCATCTCAAGAAATTTAAAAAATAGATTTTATTAAAAAAATATTATTTTTTTTCTTAAAAATATAAAGCCTGTGTTTGATTTTGGTCTTAGGTCAGTAATGTGCTTGAGCCACTCATGGTGTCCACCAAAGACACGATGAAACTACCTTCCAGCATCTCTTTTGGACTTACTATCCCTTCTTCTAATCCAGCAACTTAGAAGGTTTGATGTGTGTTCTGACATAATCCAATTATTACCAGTGAAGCTAAAAAACAATGACCACAACTAGGCTGTCACTTTACAATGCAGGAACAGATGATTATTTGTCTCTGCAGTCTCATTACAAATCATCTAATTTGGTTAAACTTATTTGAGAAAGGCTGGTTCATAATTGGTGATCTTTTCTAAGGAAAACTCAAACCAGACCATGAACTTGCTGATATATTAACCTAAACATAGGCCGGAAGAGATAGAACCCTTATATTCTAGAGATATGTATAAACCTAATATATATTTTTCTACCCAATGGAGCAACCAAAGGGTTAAGAGAAAGATATGTAAATATTTTTATAAAGATATGACACTTCAAGCATAATTCAATCCCAAAAACTAGCTTAACGGGAAAGATTGTCTAAGTTCATATAAGCAGATCACCAGTCTATTTTCCAACCAATATGAAATTCTAACTTAGAATAACACTCCCCTTCACGCATAGACCCAACTGGAGCATAGACCGAAAGCTCAAACAAGGATGGACCTGATTCTAATACTATATAAAGATATGATACTTTAGTCTACTCAACCTCAAAAGCTAGCTCATGAGGGAATAATTGCCCTAGTCCATATAAGCAGACCACCCTTCCATTTTTCAACCAATGTGGGCCTATTACCCACCCTAATGACAAGAGGGAGTTGCTCGGATGATAAGCAAACCCTCACTTTCAATCCTAAAGTTGTAACTTCGAGTCACCAAGAGAGCAAAAAAGGTGGGAGCTCTTAGGGAGGGGCTTATAAAAAACTTACCCTAACAATTTAAATGTTATTCACTACATAAAAGTATGAAAATAAGGTATATGTACTCAATTAGGTAGTATCACATCACAAAAAAAGAGTCTTATGTTATCGACAATAATTTGTTGGGATATATTTATGTTACACTATATCATTTATGTTCACGATATGTCTTCAAACACCTGAAAGAGGTGTTTGAAGTATAGAATCTATTTCTACTTTCCAGTTCAATGTTTTGTGTGCATAACATTTACTTTAGTGTATAATATAAAAAGGAAACTTAAGAGTAAAATAGGAGGAACATTACAACTGTTAACTGGAAAAAATAACACAAGAAGTTTAGGAACTTCCTAATTCAATATCAATCAGTTGGCTAAATTAATAAAAGGGAAAGAGTTGTTCAAAAGTGCCTTTACTTTGGCTAAAGATGCAGAGACTTGTTGCATGGTTGGCCTATGTTGAGGACTCGGATGAAGACATGTAAAGGCTATCTTTGTGATCTTGATCAATTCTTCAGCCACATGAGAGGGAGGTAATGGCCGCTGATCAATCAAATCCTTTAAAAATATGTCAAGGATTTCTAATGTTGGTGAAAGTGATGATATAACTTGAACAAGATCAGCTGGATGTCGACCTAGAATCACTTCCAACGAGAGGACTCCAAAGCTGTAAGTATCACAACTTTCACTTACCTCCATAGTGTAAGCAAGCTCTGTATACACGTGTGAAAGGATTTAAATTATATACACTAACAATATAAATAATTCTAACGGATTATAGCAGATTATTTTATTGATTTTCTGTTTTACCAAATTGGGATTACCATGCACAGTTACCCGTGGTTGTAGGCTAATGTAAAGGTAATTTAACTGAATGAAGTATACAATTTGCCAACTTAAACAATAATGCAACTATGCATCAAAGGTAAATTTAAAACCAGGGAGATAGAGATTCTTCGAATTCGTGAAAATAGTTTAAACATATAGTGTTAGTGTAAACTTAAAACCAGGGAGATAGAGAATTAGATAGAGCATACCTGGAGCAACATATCCAAAAGTTCCGGCAAAAGAAGTCCAATTAGAGGAGTTTGGCCGTATGAGTTTTGCAGTACCAAAATCAGAAAGATGAGGCCTGTCTTCACGATCCAACAAAACGTTCTTACTCGATATATCCCGGTGAAGGATAGGAGGTGAACATTCATGATGCATATAAGATAATGCATATGCCACCCCTTTGACAATGTTCACCCTCTTTATCCAATCTAACTCTGTTGCTTTTTCATCATTCCTCAGTCTCTCTGACAAGCTTCCTCCTTCCAAGAACTCGTAAACCAAGAAAGAATGTCTTGCATGAGAACAAAATCCATAAAGCTTCACAATATTACGATGGCGGATTTTCAACAATGTTTTTGTTTCACTTTTAAAGCCTTTCAAGCTGTCCAATTCACCATTATGTAATGAATGAAATTTTTTTACCGCGACTACTTGCCTGCTTGGTAACTCAACCCTGAAGACTCTTCCCTGTCCTCCATTTCCAATGCAATATTTGCTGTTAAAGTCCTCTGTTGCTATGACAATGCTTTCGTAGGTCATCTTCCCATCAAAGCTCCAAATAGAAAAGAGATCCTTCATTTGTTCTCTTTGCTCAATTTGGCTCCTTCTTTTCCGAGATATGGCAAAAAGAAGACAAATTATCGCCATCGAAGTAAGGACGCCACCCAAACTACAAAGAATTGTGGAGATTTTTATTCCTTTGTTGGTGATTTTAGATGAAGAGCAAGGTTTCAAACCAATTAGACGGCCACACAAACCTTTATTGCCTTTTAATTCTTCAAGAGACGCATTCTGAAATGCCAAGTTGTTAGGAAGAGGGCCGATCAATTGATTGTTAGAGATGTCAACAAAACTCAAGCTAATGCACTGATTGAAACTTGATGGGATTGAACCAATCAACTTATTATGTGAAAGATCCATTCCCTCCAAGCTTTGTAATCGTCCCAGTTGCCATGGTATCTCACCACTCAGCATGTTGTGACTTAGATCCATATCTTGTAAGAAGCATAAGCTCCCCAAATTGGAAGGAATATTTCCTTTCAGCATGTTTTTGCTTAAATTCAAGCTCAGTAGTTGCACAACATGCCCAATCTGTTCAGGAATTATGCCACTGAGATGATTTGCTGCCAAGTTAAGTTTTGCAAGTGCGGAAAGCATCCTAAGTTGTGATGGAATACCACCTGAAAGTTCGTTACCAGACAAATCAAGCTCAAAAAGTAGCTTTAGGCTATCCAAGCTTCTAGGGACCTCGCCACTGAAATGATTGGAGGAGAGATCAAGCAGCTGTAGATGAGATGCATTTCCAATCTCAAATGGAATTGATCCAAATAAATTGTTGTCAGACATCTTCAAACAGGTAATTTTACTACAAAGGCCCCATTGTGATGACAACTCTCCATAGAGCTCATTGTGACTTAAATCAATGTAGTCTAGATTCGGATATACACCGAAAGCTTCTGAAAGTTTTCCTGATAGCTTATTGTTGTCAAGTCTGACCCTGGACAACTTGGAGCAGTTTTTCAAGCTTCTCGGGATACCACCAATGAAACGATTATTTTGCACTGATATTTCTGTCAGGAACCCACCTAGACAAACATTATGAGGCAAATGACCAGTGAGGTTGTTGTCGGCTAAGTGAGACATCTCACAGTTTGTAATGTTTTCCAACTCTACTGGAAGGGACCCATTGAGTTTATTGCTAAACAATCTCATATCAGCAAGTGATTTTAAATTCCCGAAGCTCGGAGGAATGGGACCATATAATCCATTTTCACATAAATATAGTGTGTTGAGCTTAGTCAAGTTCCCAATGGATGAAGGAATGGATCCTGACAGCCTGTTACCACACAAGGATAAAAATAGCAGGTTGCTTGAGTCTCCAATTGACGCGGGTATTTCACCTGTGAGACTGTTTTTGGTCAGAATCAAAGAGAACAACTTGCTGGAATTTCCAATAGAACTTGGTATTTGACCAGTAAGACTATTCATTCCGAGATCAACATCCATCAAATGAGTCAGAGACAAAACTTCCAGAGGTATAGGCCCTGAAAGTGAGTTGGTATGAAGATACAGGGACTCTAAGTTGGTCAAGTTACCAAAAGAAGTGGGAATAGCGCCAATAAACGTGTTTCTTGACAGAAAGAGATCTTCTAGGGAACTCAACATCCCTATTTCTTGTGGAATATGCCCAGAGAATTTGTTGTCATTAAGATATAGAAATCTCAAGCTACTTAAGTTACCAATAGATACTGGGATTGTGCCAGTAAGATTGGTTGCTTCTACGCCAAGAACAAGAAGAGACTCTAGCCTTCCCAACTCTTGGGGCAGAAAGCCATTAAAACGAGTATGGTCGAGCAAAAGGTACTTAAGATTTTTCAAGAACCCTATTTCAGGTGGAATCATCCCTGAAAAATCATTGTAGCCCAAATCAAGGTAACTCAGCTTTGAAAGATTGAATATGTTAGCAGGAAGAGTACCATAGAGTGAGTTATTCGACAAGTTGATTTTGAGGAGATAGGAGAATGATGAGAAATTGAGATGCTGAAGGGTACCGTTTATGCTATTGTTTGGCATATTCATCTCAGTAACTCGTCCAAGGTTGTTGCAACGAATGAAGTCCCAATGACAAGGACTAGTGCTAGTATTCTTCCAAGAAGAAAGAAGTAAGTGGCTTTCATTTTCAAGGCTGGCCTTCCAGATTGAAAGGGCAGCTACATTTGCACTTGATGAAGATTTTTCAGCAGCAGTATCATAATAGTATTTGGCAGAAACGAGTGGAAACGCAAAAATGATCAAAATTATTAGCAAATGTGGAGAAAGAAAAGTATTCAACATTGGTAAGAAGTGTTTTTTTACTAAGAGAAGACGTTTGTTTGTCATATTGGATCAGTAAAAACTACTATTTATAGGAAAAAAAGATGAACTTTGGTAATCTTTTTCTAATTTCAGAATTGTCTTCTTTATAAAAATTACTCCTCCATTCAAAATGAATGAGGTATTTTGACTTGGCACGGAGTTTAAGAAAATAAATAGAACTTTTGAATCTTGTAGTCATAAATTAAAGTTATGTCAAATGTACCAAAATGCCCTTTAATCTTGTGGTCTTAAACATGCCACAGGAAAAGTTGAAATTATAGTGTTGCCAAAAAAGGAAAGAGGTCATTCTTTTTTAAACAGACTAAAAAGGAAAGTAGGTCATTCTTTTTTAAATGGAGGGAGTATTGTTTTACGGGTCAAAAAGATCTCTTTTAGATTATAAGTCATCCACTTAACTTATAATACTGTTTTCTTTTCGATAACTTAGTTTATATTGTTATAGATAATGTGCTATGACAAAAATAAAGGGAAAAAGGTTACACGAAGAAAGACTTTGGAAAAGTCGAAGCAAAAGTATTTCCATAGGTTCATCCCACTAAGCAATCATCTCAATTGCAACAAACTTATTTCATATCAATCTAACTTACTTATCAACATTATTGTAGAACATCAACCAACTTAATCAAACTGAACAGCGTGCTGAACCTGGACCTACATTGCTGGGACTCTCCAAAACTTATGCTGCACCCATGTCGGATTCTTCAAAAATGTACGACTGTTGAAGAATTTGACACACACCAGTCGCCAAGAGTCCGAGCAGCATAAACCTGGACCATTACATGTGGATACATTAGACCGTCATAGTCGATAAATTAAGAAAGACGAAGCATAACAGCATCCATGAGACAACTTAACTCACTGACTGGGTACATACTTATTTTAGATTCTTTATAAAAATATGCAAGGATTGTTATACGCTTATTTTAATGTTCCACTAGCTGGCCATCATTCATTATTTTAGTATGACATGCTTTGTTGGTTGCTAATTTAAGCGCGTAACTGGGATTATGATCAATTAATGGGTGCTACTCGTATCACTCGTCAAGAATAACTTTTTGACTTGCACCATTTTATTTTTACATTGTTCATAGAATTCCCCTCTTCTTTGTAGAATAACTTTTGACTTCCACCAACAAATCTTGATCATGTACTGATTCGGCAGTTTATGATCAACATTCATGATGTCCAAGAAAGCCTTTTGTATCCATATTCTTACTACTTTTTTGTTCTTAATTCATTGGTTCTGAACAAAGATAAGCCCCGGGCTACTCCTAACCCGAAGACAATTTTGTAGAAATAACTACCTTTCGATCCTACCTTTAAAAAATAGTCACGATTATAGAGTTCCAAATTTAACTGTGGAATTTGAAACTCCATGACATTGATTATTTTGGAACAAAAATGTGGCTATTACCTGATAATTTGCTCAGTTTTGTCTAAGCTCGTTCAGTACCTAAGGTCACGCGATTAGTAACTACACCTGCTACGCGATCTTGCTATGTCCCATTTTATTGAGACGAATTAAGAAAGAGTGAAAAAGTAAGTAGAGAAATCAAAATGAAAATAATATTGTGTCTAAAGTACGGAAACAACCTCTCTACCTCACCTCTGAGGTAGAGGTACGGACTGCATACACTCTATCCTCCCCAGACCCCACTTTGATGGGAATACACTGGGTATGTTGTTGTTGTTTGCGTCTAAAGTATAATACTGCACTTGCTTATTATAATTTATAATTAATAGTTGTTAGCTTGTAGTATTAATTGGGTAGCTTTTACTTTTAGGAAAGGTTGTTGGTATTTAAGCACTCGTTTTATGAAACTTTTGTATGTGTTCTTTTAACAAATGTATTTTGTCCCATGTATCCTCCCCCTTTCTGGAAGACTACTTCCTACTTCCTGGTTTCATATTACTTTGACTTGACCCGTACTAAAAATAGTTATTTTAATCTACTTGTCCAATTTATGAAATCTAAGAGAATTTTATTATCATTTCTATCCTTAGGATGAAATAACTATATAAAGTAACAGTAATCAAATTTAAAATTCTAAAGTATCATTAATAAGATTAATTTAATAAAATACACTCTAATTAAAACTTTCTTAAGGGGTGTGTTAAGCCAAACAGGGGTCAAGTAAAATGTAACGGAGAGAGTATTATAATCTCCTGCTTTTGGAAAACTGCTTTCTAATAGGACGGCAATTTAGCTAACAATATTATCATTATGAATGAGGTTCGTGTGTTTAGTAATCATCTTGAAACTAAGCATTCCGTGACAGTTTATTGGACTAATAATGATCGATTCGATAAAAAGGAAGGAATAGTCTGTATTTTTCGTTGGGAATTTCGGGAAAAAATCGCCCATCATTATTAGTCCAATAAGCTGTCACGGAAAATATTAAAATGTAGATATCCAATATTAATATAATATGATCCCAAAAAGTTGAAAATTAGCAAAGAAAACCACTCATCCATCAAATTTCTAATAGAGTTTTTTCCAAAAGCAAACCATAACAACCAGCAAAAAAAAAAAAAAAGATTAAATTTATGTAACAAGGAGTAATGACGCTAAAAAAAAGAACCATTTCTTAGTTTTTGACTGACCTTCACAACGCGTAAACATATATTGTGAATTCCTTGATATTAAGCCCAATTTGGATTTCTATATTGCTTCTCTCTTCCATGTGAAATGGAGCCTTGGAGTAACCGATAAAGTTGTTTTCATGTGACCAGGGGTCACGGGTTTAAGCCGTAGAAATAGCCACTTGCAGAAATATAAGATGAGGTTGTATACGATAGACACTTGTGATCTAGCCCTTCTATAAACTCATGCATAGCAGAAGCTTTAATGCATCAGTCTTCTATCCCCCCATTTCCTCTCAGATAGGTATAATATGTGGAAAATCCCAATTTTTTCTTTTCCCTAAATGCGTTGGTTGCTCATTGATTTTATCAATTAGGGCTGCTAAATCCATATGAACCTGTAACACCCCGAAAATCCCAAGCTACGATTAGAACTGTGTTTCAAGTATATGTGTATTTAAACTTCATATTTCAGCTACATAAGAAGTGATTTAGACATGTATTCAGGTCACGAGTAACTCCTAGCTCATAGCCAAGTTGAAACTTTCCTTACCGGTGGTTTAACGTGAAAAATCTTGCTATAGTTAACTTCAAACGAGTATCCCTCCTAGGTTCTGGGGTATTTTTGAGCTCAAGACCCACCAAATGATAGATATTTGAATTACCTTTCTAACTCAACCAGATTCACCCTAATCCGATGTCGGAACTAAGAGTCATGGATATTTTAGTGAAGCATTATCCAGCAATAAGAACACACGATCGTAGGTATGATCGTGGTTACATTGTACGATCGTACAATGCTCCCATCTAATCGAAACAGCCCCAAAAACCTAAAGGTTGACATGTATACCCTCCAACCATGAAAGGGAAGCACGATCGTGCTTTGAAACCACAATTAAAGGGACGATCGTGACTTTGAAACTTGATCCGGCTTGAACTTCTAAGCTATGAACCAAGACACGATCATGAGTGGGTCCCACGATCGTACCATGGCTCATCTAATCATGTTCATAGAACCCAAAAGTCCAGCCCATACCACGATCACAACCCACGATAGTGGGAAGGTCTCGTGGGTTCCTCCCAACAGTTTTTCCAGTACAGTTTTATAAGGGTACCTTGGTCTTTTACCACTCTTTTAACATCAAAACTATGTCGTTTAAGCCTTCCCAAGTTTGATTATTAAGCCTAATATCACCCTAAGGTCTCATTACTCAGAAAACAATCTACACCTAGCATTCATAAGAGAAAAGAGGCGATTTCTCTCATCTTCAGGCAACTAGGGTTCATCTTCTTCAAGCTTCCAATTCTAAAGATTTCTCCAAGGTTTTCATCTCCAGGTATGTGGAATTTCATCAATGGGTTCATTTCATCCATTGAGTCCCCAAGTTAACTCAAATTCCTCAAGTTTGATTCACCTTTCAAGCCTAGGATTTTCATGGAAAGTGTGAATTCATTTAGTTTTCAGTTTCTTGCTTTGAATGAACCATGAATATATGTTATCCCATGAATTTGAGCACCTTTACATACTCATGATTATGAACTCTCATTATATTGAAGAATTCTTGATTTTGGGCTTGAGTTATGAAATTCCATATTGTGGCTAGTTTATAGAATTTACATTTATAGTTGCATTCTTCTGAGATGGCGGGTTATGAACACCCGATGACCTAGGATATCATGCATTTTTAGTTGAGTTCTCAATCATTCAGTTTTCATGATTTAGAATGCTTTAAGATAAAGCACTTATCTTTCAGTTCGAGAAAATCATTATTCTTGAGCATTTTAGTATATCAGTTTACCTTCAACTAGGAGTAGTACTTAGCACCAAGAGGACACGGGTTCAGATAACCTAAGTCCCAAAACTACGTTGCCACCGTAGGTTAATATTATAGTCATTTTGGACATCAGTTAGTGGATCCACATCAGCCAGTGTTCGTACCCTTGGCAAAGTACTGAACCCCCATCTAACTGGGGTTACTAGTCCTATTTAGCTCAGATGGGGTATGTCGGTTAATAGTAGCTTCCACAGTTTAGTCTCAGACCTCGCTTGACCATGTATTCAGTATTTCAGCTTATCTATCAGTACATGTTTATTTCTTGCTCTTGCATTAGTTTATTCATGTCACATGCATTATGTTCAGCCTACTTCAGTTATTTTCCTATCACATATACTCAGTACATTCAAAGTACTGATCGCATAATTTTCTTTGTGTTATATTGTCTTATAATATAGGTTCCTAAGTTCAGTATCAGGATCGCGCCTAGTATGATCTCCTATCATATCAGTTGCAGTATTTTGGTGAGTCCTCATCATTCAAGGACTAGTTATCAGTATTTTATTTAATACTATTTTAGTTTTAGACAGTTGGAATTAGTTGGGGGTTTGTCCCAACAACTCATATGATTTAGAGGCTTTTAGACAGACAGTTAGATTTTCAGTGTATTATTTATGTCAGATAGTCAGTTAGATTATGTTTTCAGCTTTATAAGTTGTATTCAGATATTGTCACTTGGTCATTTTGCCAAACTTATTATCCAGATTATTAACTTCCGTAGAAATGATTTCCAAAATATTTAAGTATTTATAGTATCATGCCAGGCCATGGGTTAGCTTAGGGTCACTTGTGGCTCTAAGCATCGTGTTATGACTAGGGAGTAGTCTCAGGTCGTGACAAACTTAGTATCAAAGCATTAGGTTTAAAGTGTCCTAGGGTGTCTGAAAGCCTCGTTTAGTAAAGTCTTGTTCGTGGGTGTGAAGCACACCACACTTATGAGTGAGAGGTTATGAAATGTTTTAGGAAAAAGTTTCACTTCTTTCATGTTCATATCGTCCGATAGAGTGTGAACTCTACTAAAATCTTCTTCTAACTCGTGCTCTATGCATTTACAGAAAATACCTCCCAAAAGGGCCAACGGTAGAAGGAATAAAAATGCAGATGGTAACATGAATGGGAATTTGCAAGCACCACCAGTTCCCGCAGACCCTCTAAATGAACAAGTCTCGCATGCTAAATTCAGGGCAGCCATCACGGTGCTAGCTCAGGCCATGTCCGCCCAGACTAATCAGCAGGGTGTTACCCCAGCTAACCCACTGGTACCGCGACAGCGACTAGGGTCAGAGACTTTACTCAAATGAATCCTCCTGAGTTTCATGGTTCTAAGACTAAGGAAGATCTGTAAGAGGTTTTTGATGATATTCAGAAGGTTACAAAAATTATGAATGTCACTCTAGTTAAGAGTGCTAACTTGGATGCTTATCAGTTGAAAGAAGTAGCTCACACTTGGTGCAAATAATGGAAATATGATAGAGGTGAAGAAGCAAGACTGGTAGAATGGGATGAGTTTGTCGTTGCTTTTCTGGACAGGTTCTTCCCACTTGAACTAAGGGAGGCTAAGGTGCAGGAATTCATTAATCTGAAACAGGGCAGTATGAGCGTGAAAGAGTATTATCTTAAGTCTACTCAGTTGGCAAAGTATGCTCCAGCTATGGTTGCTGACTCTAGGGACCGAATGAGTAAGGTTGTGTCAGGTGTTTCTAAGGACGTGGTCAAGGAGTGTAGGACTGCTATGTTAGTTAAGAAGATAGCTATCTTCAGATTGATGGTTCATGCTTAGTATATTGAGGAAGATAAAGTCAATGAAAGAAAGAGAGATAGCAAGAGGGCTAGGATAGGTAGCATTAATTTCTCTCAATAGAGGTCAGATGGTGGTAACCATTCTCAGTTCCACCAGAAGTCATCAGTTCCAGCCCCATCCTCTGCTAGTGCTCCAGTGCCCAAGTTCAGGAAGGATAATCGGGATAGAGCACCAGGCTCTAAATCCCAAGGTAGCATCACTAGTGGTTGTACTAACCTGGTATGCAAGAGGTGTGGTAAGAATTACCAAAGAGAGTGTATGCCCAATAGTGGAAATTATTTTGGGTACGACAATCCAGGCATCGTTTGAAGGAGTGCCCAAGTGTAAATCAAAAGGGTGGAGATGCTCGTCAGCAAACTCAGTCCAACACTTCAGCAGCTCTAGCAGGTCACCCCACTCAGCAGGGTGCCTCATCTAGTACAGGTGGCGGTTAGCGTCAAAATAAGTTTTATGCCCTTCAGACTCGACAGGATCAGAAGGGTTCCCCTGATGTAGTCACTGTTATATTATAGGTCTTTCAAATTCATATTTATGCATTGTTAGATCCCAGGTCCACACTTTCCTTTGTGACCCCCTATATAGCAATAGACTGCGGTGTTAGTCCCAAAACTCTTTCAGAACCTTTCTCAGTCTCTACTTCAGTTGGTGATTCAGTCATAGCTAGATGGGTATACACTCTCTTGGGCATACACTCTCTTTGGTAATTCTTACCACACCTCTTGCATACTAGGTGGCGGTCAGCGTCAAAACAAGTTTTATGCCCTTCAGACTCGACAGGATCAGAAGGGTTCCCCTGATGTAGTCACTGTTATATTATAGGTCTTTCAAATTCATATTTATGCATTATTAGATCCCAGGTCCACACTTTCTTTTGTGACCCCCTATATAGCAGTAGACTGCGGTGTTAGTCCCAAAACTCTTTCAGAACCTTTCTCAGTCTCTACTTCAGTTGGTGATTCAGTCATAGCTAGATGGGTATACAGAAATTGCCCAGTCATAGTTTCTCAAAAAGTCACCTCAGTTGATCTTGTAAAGGTAGACATGCTAGATTGTGATGTTATTCTTGACATAGATTGGCTCCACTCTTGCTATGCCTCTATTGATTGTAAAAAGAGAGTAGTCCAGTTTTAGTTTCCAAATGAATTAGTCATAGAGTTGAAGGGTAATACTTCAGTGCCTATAGGTCGGCTTGTCTCTTACCTTAAGGCTAGAAAAATTATTTCAAAAGGGTGCATCTATTATCTTGTTCGGGCTAAGAATTCAAAGTCTGAGATCCCAACTCCTGAGTCAGTTCCAGTGGTTAATGAATTCCCAGAAGTGTTCCCAGAAGATCTGCCCGGAGTTTCTCCCTAGAGGGAAATTGGCTTTGGAATAGATCTCCTCCCAGATACCTAGCCGATCTCAATTCCACCCTACCGAATGGCTCCAGCTAAGCTTAAAGAATTAAAGGAGTAGCTAAAAGATCATTTAGACAAAGGTTTTATCAGGCCCAACATCTCTCATGGGGTGCTCCAGTTCTTTTCGTGTGAAATAAAGATGATTCTCTCAGAATGTGCATCGACTACCGTCAGTTGAACAAAGTCATGGTCAAGAATAAGTATCTCATTCCTAGGATTGATGACTTGTTTGACCAGCTTCAGGGTGCGAATTTCTTATTTAAGATAGACCTTAGATCCAACTATCATTAGCTCAAAGTAAGAGGGTGTAACATTTCGAAGACAACCTTCAGTACTCGGTATGGTCACTTTGAATTTGTTGTTATGTCTTTTGGACTAACAAATGCTCCCGCAACATTTATGGACTTGATGAACATGGTGTTCAAGCAGTACTTGGACATGTTCGTCATTGTCTTTATTGATGACATCCTCGTTTATTCTTGAAGTGAGGATGAATATGTAGACCATTTGAGGATTGTCTTGCAGATTCTCAAAGATCGCCAGTTATTCATGAATTTCAGTAAGTGTGAATTCTGGTTGAAATCAGTAGCATTCCTTGGTCATATCATTTCTGGTGAAGGCATTAGGGTTGATCCTCAAAAGACTGAAGCAGTGAGGAATTGGCCTAGACCCATCTCTCCATCATATATCAGAGTTTCTTGGGTTTAGTGGGTTACTACAGATGATTTGTAAAGGGATTTTCCTCTATTGCTTCTCCCATATCTAGCTTGACTCAGAAAAATGTCAAGTTTCAATGGTTCGATTCTTGCGAGAAGAGTTTTCAGGAGTTGAAAACTTGACTCACCTCTAATCCAGTTTTAACTCTGCCAGAGGGTTCAGATGCTTTTGTGGTTTATTGCGATGCTTCCAGAGTTAGTCTTGGTTGTTTGTTGATGCAGCATGGCAAGTTATAGCATATGCCTCTAGACAGCTCAAGCCTCATGAGAAGAATTACCCAACTCATGATCTGGAGTTGGCAGTTGTCCTTTTTTCCTTAAAGATTTGAAGGCATTATCTTTATGGGGTCTATGTTGATGTGTTCACTGATCACAAGAGCCTTCAGTATGTGTTCAGTTAGAAAGATCTAAATCTTCGCCAGAGGAGATGGCTAGAGTTGTTAAAGGACTATGATATGAATGTATTACATCATCTGGGTGAAGCCAATATTATGGCCGATGCTCTCAATAGACTTTCTATGGAAAGCATTGCTCATATTTAGGATGAGAAGAAAGGGTTAGTTCATGAGGTTCACCGGCTTGCTAGATAGGGAGTTCGGTTGGTTGGTTCAGTCGAAGGTAATATTTTGGTTCAGAATGGTTCAGAATCTTCCTTAATAGCTGAGGTAATAGAAAAACAAGATAATGATCCCATGTTGCTTAAGTTGAAAGAAACAGTCAAGAGTTAATAAGTTGAGGTTTTCTCCCAAGGGGTAGATGGTGTTCTTCGTTGTCAGGACAAAATATGTGTTTTGAATGTAGATTACTTGAGACAACGAATGCTAATAGAAGCTCACAATTCTCGATATTCTATTCACTCAGAAGCCACTAAGATGTACCATAACCTATGAGAAGTCTATTGGTGGAACGGCATAAAGAAAGATATCACAGAATTTATGGCTAAGTGTCCAAATTGCCAAAAGGTTAAGGTTGAGCACCAGAGACCTGGTGGTAAGCTTCAAGATATCAGTATTCCTACTTATAAGTGGAAAGTGGTGAATATGGACTTCATTACAGGGTTACCTCATACTTGTCATCAGCATGATTCCATTTGGGTCATTGTAGACCGAATGACTAAGTCAGCCAATTTTCAGATAGTTAATACCTCAGACACAGCCAAGGATTATGCTAGACTCTATCTTCGGGAATTAGTAAATTTACATGGTGTCCATATGACCATCATTTCAGATAGGGTTACTCAGTTCACCTCTCAGTTCTGGAAGACATTCCAAAAGGGTCTTGGTACCTAAGTTCACCTCAGTACAACTTTTCACTTGCAGACAGATGGCCAAGCAGAGCATATCATTCATACTCTATTTCAAAGGTAGTTGGGAAGATTATTTGCCTTTGATTGAGTTTGCTTATAATAACAGTTATCATTCTAGTATTCAGATGGCCCTGTTCGAAGTTGTCACGCCCCGAATCCCAACGAGGCGTGATTGGCACCCGAAGCCGACAAGGCCCGAGAGAACCAAGCTTTGTCTCTATCCAATCATATGCATGCCATAAGAATCACACCATAGATATAAATACCAACAATGGAATGCATGGAATATGATATATATATATACATATGCGAAACTTGGCCGTTGAGGCCACCAAGTCAAGAACGACATACCCCTTTTTCATTTATACACCCATATCCGTCTACAAAAGCCTCTAACAAATACATTGACCAAAATGAACTCAAAGTCGGGACAAGTTCCCGCTTTATACACTATGTACAATACCAAAACATATGAACAACTGCGACTCGGAGAATCCCCAAACTAACTGGAGCTCACCAATGATCTGCAATTACTGTCAACCTACGGTAAAGGTCTACTAGTGCCTGCACCTGCAACATGTAAGGTAAGTTCCCCAAAAGAGGTCAGTACGGAATAAGTACTGAGTATGTAAGGCTCAAATGAAACTGTACAATACATGAATATTTCAATGAACTCAAATGCCTATGAATAATCAATATAAATAAGTAACCATTCTTCATTTTTGGAAACCATGTGTATTGCTTTCATTACTTTCTTTGCTTTCTTTACTTCAATGCTTGCTTGTCAATACATATGTCACAATATACCAGGGCCCCTACTGATCAGTGGGTCTTTACATAACATATCCTTATGTTGGGATCGGGTCTAGCTAGGCTTATGCCCCTAGACCTGCCACCCATAAATAAATACATTGGGATCGGGTCAAGCTAGGCTTATGCCCCTAGACCTGCCACCCATAAATAAACATATCAGGTTTGGCTCGAGCTAGGTTTTCACCCCCAGAGCTGCCCCCTGTCAGGTTTGGCTTTTGCTAGGCTTTCGCCCCCAAAGCTGCCCCCTGATCCAATAATCTCGGGATCGGCTTGAGCTAGGCATTTTTGCCCCCAAAGCTGCCACCCATACTCAATCATTAACCACGTATGAATTACTTTATTTCTTACTTTTGAGAGATTCACACCTTTAATTGTGAGAGATTGATTCATTCACTTTTGAGAGATTGATATGTTCACTTATGAGAGAGTGACCTATTCACTCATGAGAGATTCGCGTATACATACATAGCCACCACCTTATTGGAAGCTCAAGAACACAACATGATTAGGACTTTTGGAACATGTCTGTCATTATGTAACTCATGAACAACAATAACTCATGAATGAGGAATATGTGACTCAACAATAGATAACATTATTGAAACCATTAGACACAAGTCAATGAACAAGAGGTATGTGTATAGCCACTATTGGCACTTTGGATCATAACCTTTTTGGGCTTTTGGAACATCGACTAATGAACACGAGACATACAATTCCCAATTGAGCAAAGGGTAGGAAATATGTGATAATAACCATTTCTAACCGGATATAGAATACCTTAGCACATTTCGGGATAGTACAAATGTAATGTCAATGTGAATACTATTTACCGTAGAAAGATACGGACAAAGTAACCTTACATACCTTGTATTCTCAATACGAATATACCACCCTAGATGTGTATACAATGTCCCACTCCTTCATTATGTTTCACTCTACAACACAAACACATAACGGGATTTACATTTACCACCAACTACTTTACAAATGCATATAACGTGAATGAGTTACATGTTTGCCTTTAAACATGTCATTTCCCCTTGACAAAACCATTGATGAAATTTTTATTCCAAAAATCCCCCAATATTACCAACATTGACCAATACATGATAATCAATACATTTCACCATAACACTTCTCTTTTACACTTTCTTATCCACACCACATCACAATTAATCCATCAAAGTACCTTAATACACCTCATAGCACATATTGGCCAAGATCCCACAATTTATACTTATATGAAAATAACAAGTTAAATAACAAAATGACACCATACATGTTCATATTTTATCCATACCATGCTCTTTCATCAAAGGCACAAGTCCTAATTCAAGCTTGAATCTCATGGATCACAAATCTTATATAGAAACACAAGGTACCATGTCCAACATTTCCAAGCACATACTCTCCCATGCATATAATATTAATCCACAAAAATAATCACTTACCTAGGCTTGGAATATGATGATCTTTCTCCAAAGGTTGGCTTTGAACTCTTAGGGTTTGAGAGAAAAAATGGTTGAGAAAATATTTCCAAAGGCATGTGATTTCCAAATGAATAAAATCAGCATTTTTCCCTTTATATAGGCCCTTAAATTTTCATCCTTAGCCACTTTGATTCAATAATTGAGGTGTCTTACTTAGTCAAATGGAAGAATGGGTCATGTGACCCATTGGACCATGTTTCATGTGACCCATTGGGCCATGTTTTCTTTCACATTTTGGGTCTTTTTGGGGCCTAATTCACTTCACCCAATAAAATCAATAATTTCTCGTGTTCAAATCATCGCATACGTGTTACAACAATATTCCCCCTCACGCTATTCATATCCATAGCCTCAATCTCAAAAACAAGTGATTCGAGCCACGTATGGCCTATTTTGATCGTAAGGGTAAAACCGTCATTTTGAAGCCAAATTCGTTCTCGAGTAATTTTATCATACCAATATAATAATTTACTCATTTCATGTCTATGCTCATGATTGTAGAAGCAACGTGGCAAAAATTGGCTCAATACGTCCCCGGGAACCCTTGGGACTTGAGAAAATTTCCAACTTTGAAAAAGTGGCAAAACCAGTGTGGCACGCCCCTGGGCGCGCCAACTTGCTGCGTGGCACTCCCTCCAGCGCGCCCCACACTTAGGTTTTTTAAAAATTTCATTTTTCGACTTTTCTTCACGGGTTCGGTTAGATACTTCAAGTCCTATTCTTTAACTCACTTCTTAACCTTAACATACTTTGTTTAGAGGTCCTATTAGACTCGTTTTGAACCCCACAAATGCTCCATGAAAATCACAAAACACCTCCTACGAAGGGCTAATCACATGTACGAGGCCAAACTTCAATTTTCTTGTCAATAACATTACAAAATACATTTGTATGGCTCTCGACACTCAAGTATACATTGTTCAACGTCTTCAAGTAGGGTTGGGAAGGTACGGAGTGTTACATTCTTCCCCCCTTAGGAACATTCGTCCTCGAATGTTAGTAACACTGTCTCATTGTAACACTTAAGTCAAAGTGAATTCTTTACATTCTCATATACACCCATAACACTTGTAAAGACTTACTTATTATAACGCCAATTATGTATATTGAACTTTTTCTTCCATGTACAACAATTACGAGTGCTTTAGATTTCATTACTTCTTCAATTTCCCTTGTGATTTCTTCTATGTTCTAAGTTCTCCAATAGTGCCTTTACGAAAGCTACTTTTGCATCTCTTCCTTCTTTCACTTATCTATTTAGAATAACACAGGTAATAATAAGTACATAATGGAACCAACATTAACCACCAACTACCTTACAAATGCATACAATAACAAGAAGTCACATGTTTGGCTTTAGCATGTTATTTCTTTCTCTACAAGACCATTTACGGCATAATCGTATCAACAATACCACAACATGCCCAAGATTGACCAAAGTATCATAAACCCCTAGTATGTCACACCAAGTTCATGCTTTCCACTTTCCATCATTACAACATCATAATTACACCATCAATTACTTTACAAAAGCATAGAATATCAATGAGTTACATGTTTGCCTTTAAACATGCCATTTCCCCTTGACAAATCCGTTGACAAAATTATTATTCCAAAAATGCCATAATATTCCCAACATTTACCAAGACATGATAATTGATACATTTCACCACAACACTTCTCCTTTACACTTTCTTAGCCATCACACATCACAAATAGCCCATCAAATGACCTTAATACAACTCATAACACATATCGGCCAAAATCCCACAATTTCCACTTATAGACAAGAACAAGTTTAATACCAAAAATAACACCATACATGTTCATATTTTGTCCATACCATGCTTTTTCATCAAAAGCTCAAGGCCTAATTCAAGTTCAAATTACCAAGATGACACATCCTTCACCAAAGGCAAAATACACTATTCACCACCTTGCCAACATAACTAGAATAATATACATAATCTCCCATGCATATAAGATGTTAATCCATGAAAATAAACACTTACCAAATCTTGGAATAGGATGATCTTTGCCAAAGAGTCCAAAGGATATTTTGCTTTAGGGTTTGGAACTTGGAGAAATATTGGAGAAAATAGCATAAAGGCATGAGAGCTTTGGACAATAAAAAATCTGATCTTGGGGCCTTTATATAGACCCCAAGTCATCCTTAGCCACATTTGGAATTAATTGATAGGTTTACTTGGTCAAATCTTGGAAGAATGGGTCATTTTTGCCTTTGGGCCTTCTCTTTTGTTCCATTTTGGGCCCTAATTTTGGGCCCAATAACACATATCCATGTAACCCACCAAATTTCATGTATTATTCACCTTATATCTCATGTTTACACAATTCCATAATGTCACGACAATATCCTCTTAAAAGATTCTTATTCGTCCTTTCGATCGCAAAAATAGGCATTCTAGTCGCCCTTGGTTTCATTGGACATTTTGGATCACTATTCACATTTCATGATTTGATCATGTAGGAGTATGTAGGAGTATATTGAAGTGTTTTAAGCTTTAACAATGCTCACATAACTCCAAAGAACCAAAAGAAACCATCGAGAAATCGTCGTAGAATTGCGTTACGAAACGACGCCGGAAAGGGCATAAGTGTTGTGCCTTGCGCCACACCCCCTGAAACAGGGTAGTGGCGCAGGAAATGCAGCCTCTCTGAATTTTCTGCAGTCTGGTGGCTTGCGCCACACCCCTGAAACAGGGTAGTGGCGCAAGTTTCAGCATTTTGCTGAAATTTCCGGCCACTTATCCAACGTTTACGTATCGTCCAATCCCTTATCAAAACACTACAAAATACTTACTTAGTGATCTTAACCATCAATTAAACATGACTTAAAGTCACCACATGAGGTTAAAATGTATACGGGGTATCACCCAAATGCTCCACGAAATCACAAAACACTTCCTATGAAAGGCTCGTCACATGTACAATGCCAAATTTTAATTTTTCTCATCTTTAACATTTCCAAATACATACTTATAACTCTCGACACTTAAATAAAAATTATTCAATGTCGTCAAGTAGGGTTGGGGAGGTACGGGATGTTACATTCTTCCCCCCTTAGAAACATTCGTCCTCGAATGTTAACAACGTCGTCTTATGTGCAACGAATGCATCTCAATACCTATACTCATATAGATACTTACTTAGTCTTTCTCGACTTTCACACTTTTGAACTTTTCCCTTTCGTTTGGAGTAAATATGGGTACCTTGGTCCCATCACTTTGTTTTTAGCTTCTCATCATTTATTTACTAACCCTTGCACTTGTCGGTCTAGAATAGCCATAGGTATCTCTCGCTTGGCAATCTTTGTGGCATACAAGAAACCAACCACTTCATAGTCATTGCAACACACAAAAAAAAAAGATCTTCTATTTCATATCCATAAAATCAACCATCTCAACATGATCACAAACATTTCCTAGACCATTACGATCTAGTCTCCTTATCTATAATAACTCCTCTTCGACAGGCATAGATACCTGCTTACCTTTACCTCTATCTCTTCTCGTGATTGTCATTTTAGCCAAAGAAAAACAATTCCCATGGTCAAATACAATTGAACGTACAACACTGGCTCTATGGCACGATCTGGAAGTGAAGAAAAGAAACAACATCCTAAATGTCCCGTAGCCTCCTACTTATAAATGTGGTGCACAACACATCGATAAGTAAGACTCTACTCAGACACGACTTTGTAGACACCCTTAGAATGAACTGCTCTGATACCACTTTTGTCACGCCCCGAATCCCATCGAGACATGATTGGCACCCGTAGCCGATAAGGCCCGAGAGAACCAACCTTTGCCTATGTTCAATCATATGTATATCATAATCATAACCACTATTGCGTAAGAACATGGAAGACGCATAAAGTAAAATATGGGACATATTTATACATACATATGGTACTTGGCCGTTGAGGCCATCTAGTCAAAACAACATATGTCTTTTACACTGATACGCCCACATCCGTCTACAAAAGCCTCTAACAAATGCATTGACCAAAATGAACTACAAGTCGGGACAAGTCCCTCTTTATACATCGTAGACAAAAGCAAAACCCATGTACAACAGTGACTCGGAGAAGCCCCGAACTAACTGGAGCTCACCAAAGATCTGCAACACTGACAATTTACTATGAAGGCCTACTAGTGCCTGCCCCTGCAACATGTAAGGTAAGTCCCCAAAAGGGGTCAGTACGAAGAGTGTACTGAGTATGTAAGGCCATAAGAAAAACTGAATCAGTGCATAAGAACTTCAATGGAAATCATTATAAGAGAAACTTAATGTGTGGAATCATGTACCTTTCCTTCATTATTATCATCTCCAATGATACATACATAATAAAATAACCATGGAATCAACATAAGAGAAACAGCAAGTGTGAACAAACTCTCTTTCTGTAGGTGGGATACCATGTACATTACGTTCTTTCTTTCCCTTGCCTTTACTTTACTTTACCTTTACATTGCTCAAAAGCCGCTAATTATTCAACGTACATCCACTCTATGGTGGGCAATGACATACATCCACTCTATGGTGGGTTAACATACATCCACTCTATGGTGGGCAATGACATACATCCACTCTGTGGTGGGCAATAACATACATCCACTCTGTGGTGGGCAATAACATACATCCACTCTATGGTGGGTTAACATACATCCACTCTATGGTGGGTTAACATACATCCACTCTATGGTGGGCAATGACATACATCTACTCCATGGGTAGGTTAACATACATCCACTCTATGGTGGGTCAATAACATACATCTACACCATGGGTAGGATTAATATATCATAACATTGCTTTCTTTACTTTCATTCGTCATTACCTCACTTCACACTATGAGTGGTACTTTGATGATAGAAACATTCTTGAAACTTGAAACACAAATATACATTACTTCACATCTTTACTCTTGTAAGAGTGGTACCTTTACTTGTGAGAAATAGATACATTAATTTGCACATTACTTCTTTCATTACTTTTGAAAGGTTGGTACAATGATAGTCACAACCTTGTTTGAAGCTTTGGATCCATCATCAATGAGTAAGAAACATGTGAACAAGCATTAAAACATAACACTGTTGGAACCATTTGACAATGATCAATGAACAAGATACGTGAGTATATCCACTATTGAAACCTTGGGACATGACCTCATTGGACTTTTGGAACATTACTAGACATGTGCATAACTCTATTGGAACTTTGGATCATGACATTAATTGGAACACACCCATATACTTTACCTTACTCTTGTACTTTATGAGATTAACACCTTAGCCAAACACGTACTTACATGCACATCTCACTTCACCCCTTTATCTCATGAGATTGACAATTTCACTTATGAAGTATACTTATACTAACTTGCACATCACCTCTCTTATTACTCTTATGAGATTGATACTCTTACAATTGGCACAAGGATAATCATCATACCATAGGACTCATAACATGATTGGAACAATGATATTCAACTAAACAAGCTCTCTTTACCTCATTGCTCTTATTGGGATAATTCTCTTAGGATCTACAACATATGACAACTTAAGAACTTCCGCCCATAAATAAGAACTAAGTGATTCATGATTCGTATAGGAGTAAAACACATATGACTATCAATATATCAACCCTAGTTGGAATACTATAGAACCCCCTTGGTATAGTGCACTTTTGGAACCTTAACATAATGATCACTAAATACGATACCTGTGGATACTAACTATTCACCACCCTGCGATGCAATACCTTAGACCATTTGGAACTTTTGACATATTATCCAATGAACGTGAGTCAACCAATGAACATGAGTCAATCAATAAACATGAGTTATACGATTCACCATTGACCAATGAATAAGGAACATATGAGTAACTCTAGCCAACTATCGAATATGAAATACCTTAGAGTATTTCGAAATCAAGTGAGTGCTATGACAGTGTGAACATCATACGTTGCAGAAGGATATAAAAGTAACCTTACATACCTTGTCCTCTCAATGTAAGTACACAATCGAATATGTGAGCGCAACAATTCCGCTCCTTCTTTACGTTTCACTCTACATCACAAGTACATAATGGAACCAACATTAACCACCAACTACCTTACAAATGCATACAATAACAAGAAGTCACATGTTTGGCTTTAGCATGTTATTTCTTTCTCTACAAGACCATTTACGGCATAATCGTATCAACAATACCACAACATGCCCAAGATTGACCAAAGTATCATAAACCCCTAGTATGTCACACCAAGTTCATGCTTTCCACTTTCCATCATTACAACATCATAATTACACCATCAATTACTTTACAAAAGCATAGAACATCAATGAGTTACATGTTTGCCTTTAAACATGCCATTTCCCCTTGACAAATCCGTTGACAAAATTATTATTCCAAAAATGCCATAATATTCCCAACATTGACCAAGACATGATAATTGATACATTTCACCACAACACTTCTCCTTTACACTTTCTTAGCCATCACACATCACAAATAGCCCATCAAATGACCTTAATACAACTCATAACACATATCGGCCAAAATTCCACAATTTCCACTTATAGACAAGAACAAGTTTAATACCAAAAATAACACCATACATGTTCATATTTTGTCCTTACCATGCTTTTTCATCAAAGGCTCAAGGCCTAATTCAAGTTCAAATTACCAAGATGACACATCCTTCACCAAAGGCAAAATATACTATTCACCACCTTGCCAACATAACTAGCATAATATACATAATCTCCCATGCATATAAGATGTTAATCCATGAAAATAAACACTTACCAAAGCTTGTAATAGGATGATCTTTGCCAAAGAGTCCAAAGGATATTTTGCTTTAGGGTTTGGAACTTGGAGAAATATTGGAGAAAATAGCATAAAGGCATGAGAGCTTTGGACAATAAAAAATCTGATCTTGGGGCCTTTATATAGACCCCAAGTCATCCTTAGCCACATTTGGAATTAATTGATAGGTTTACTTGGTCAAATCTTGGAAGAATGGGTCATTTTTGCCTTTGGGCCTTCTCTTTTGTTCCATTTTGGGCCCTAATTTTGGGCCCAATAACACATATCCATGTAACCCACCAAATTTCATGTATTATTCACCTTATATCTTATGTTTACACAATTCCATAATTTCACGACAATATCCTCTTAAAAGATTCTCATTCGTCCTTTCGATCGCAAAAATAGGCATTCTAGTCGCCCTTGGTTTCATTGGACATTTTGGATCACTATTCACATTTCATGATTTGATCATGTAGGAGTATGTAGGAGTATATTGAAGTGTTTTAAGCTTTAACAATGCTCACATAACTCCAAAGAACCAAAAGAAACCATCGAGAAATCGTCGTAGAATTGCGTTACGAAACGACGCCGGAAAGGGCATAAGTGTTGTGCCTTGCGCCACACCCCCTGAAACAGGGTAGTGGCACAGGAAATGCAGCCTCTCTGAATTTTCTGCAGGCTGGTGGCTTGTGCCACACCCCTGAAACAGGGTAGTGGCGCAAGTTTCAGCATTTTGCTGAAATTTCCGGCCACTTATCCAACGTTTACGTATCGTCCAATCCCTTATCAAAACACTACAAAATACTTACTTAGTGATCTTAACCATCAATTAAACATGACTTAAAGTCACCACATGAGGTTAAAATGTATACGGGGTATCACCCAAATGCTCCACGAAATCACAAAACACTTCCTATGAAAGGCTCGTCACATGTACAATGCCAAATTTTAATTTTTCTCATCTTTAACATTTCCAAATACATACTTATAACTCTCGACACTTAAATAAAAATTATTCAATGTCGTCAAGTAGGGTTGGGGAGGTACGGGATGTTACATAGATAGTGTTCGATAGTTGATCAAGTTACCAAACGATTAAGATCAAGAAAAAATAAATAACTCAATTAAACAATATAATATGATATTCAACCACAACTTTCATGTCTTTAACCACAACCCTAGATACTAAAAGTTTAGCTACTCAGGAATTGATTACAAGCAATCAAATTCATGAAATAATGTAGTTTCTATGATTAAAGAATGGAATAATAAAGTAAAATCCTTACAAATCTTGTCCTTCCACTCTTATCTGAGTTTCCACTCTTCAATTATGAATAAAAACGACCTGAGGAAGGTTTATATTGAGTCCCAAAGATTCCGGGTTGGGTCTAGCCTTTAAAAATCGAACCAAGGTGAACTTGGCCTATTTTTGGCTTGAGGAGCTTGGGCAGCAACCAACTTGGTACAAATACACTACATAAGTGTAAATCACATCAAATAAGCTCAAGACGTTATTAAAAATAGAACATATGTGAGGCAAATTATCATATAAAAGCATGACTTTTAGCCTCACATCAATAATATTGTTCAAAATATAGAAAAAATAAAAGATTAACAAATTTAAAGGGTAGGCAGCTAATTTATGGGACAATTCATCATGCAGTTTCACTATTTTTTTTAAAATTTGGTAAGCCTAATCTTTCTTAAAGTATCTATAAATAGGAGAGGAATGCATATTGTTTGATCATCCACATATTAAACATCAGCATACTTTTATAAGTTAAATTCATCCAAAATGGCATTCAAGGCAAATGTTTTGCTAACTTTTTCTATGGTTCTTCTTATTATATCATCAGAGGTTATTGCAATGGAGATAGTTGAGCCTTCACTTCCCTTGCTTGAGGGTGTGTTTTTAGTTTTTTTTTTTTTTAATTGTAGTTTTAAGAACTATTTACAATTTCGTATGACAAATTAATTAAGTGCATAAGGGACGATGGTAAAAATACTTTGCAATACGAAATATTTGTCTTACCTTCGGTTTATATTGTCTGGTATTACCCTTGATGCTAACGGAACTTTACCGTTACATATAAAATAGGGTGGTTTTTGCTATAATCAAAAGCAAATGAGTAAATTTGTACCTTTTTTCCCAAATTATATTAACATGTGACTCACATAGCCTATATTGAATCTCATTTAAAATCAACATAAAAAATACGAGACAATTTATTAATGCAAGAGTATAAAAAATATCACTGAAATATATGATTAATATAAGGGTAAAATTAAGATAGGCCATATAGTAGATATGAAAATTTAACTCTTAACATTTGTCTTGTCTAAGTAACCATTTGATCCCATATGAAAAGGGTGGTATTTGACTATAGAAAAAAGAAAATCATATAATTATATCAGAAATAACATGGGAGAGGAAAAATATATAAATTTGCTATTGTTATATAATATTGGTTGTCCATATCCATTTGTGTCCAAGTAAATTAGATCAACTTCATGCCCAAGTAACTCAATTTTCCGCCCAAGATCGTTGACCAAAATTGATGCCCAAAGTGGCTACTTTGTTGTCAAGAAAGACAAACTTATTTATCAATGTTCTTAGCCTATATATACAGCCCCCCTCCGTTTGTAATTGTAAGCATAGACACACAAACAATAATGAGAAGAAATATTGCCACTATCCTAGTGTATTGTCTTTAGTTTGCTTTCAATAGGTTAGTGCTTAGTCTTAAACTTTCATTATTTAACACGTTATCAGCACAAGACTTTGCCATCTCGAGCAAACACTTTTTTAGGTAATAAAGGTAAGAACTTATTTTTCCTAAAATAATGTCGAATCTATCTAAACGTGAATTTGTTGCCCTAGATATATCGGGCAAAGCCTACTTATCTTGGGCACTTAATGCCGAAATCCATTTGAATGTGATGGGTCTGGCAGACACCATCAAAGATAAGAATCAGGCTTCGAGCCAAGACCATGCCAAAGCTATGATATTTCTCCGTCATCACCTCGATGAGGGCTTAAAAATGGAATATCTCACTATTAGGGATCCTCTTATACTGTGGAATAATTTGAAAGATAGATATGACCACCTGAAGGTGGTCATTCTTCCACGGGCACATTATGAATGGACCCATTTGAGATTACAAGATTTTAAAGATATAACTGCGTATAATTCTACCATGTTTAGAATTGAATCACAGTTAAATTTATGAAGGGAAAATATCACAGATCATGATATGTTGGAGAAAACATTCTCCACCTTCCCTGCCTTGAGTATGTTCCTGCAGCAGCAATATCGAGAAATAGGATTTAAAAAGTACTCTGAATTAATTTCGCATCTCCTTGTTGCTGAACAACATAATGATCTTTTGATGAAAAATCTTAAAAGTCTACATCCTGGTATTGCTCCATTTCCTGAAGTAAATGTTGCATATTTTCACTAATCTAGGCGTGAAAGAGATCCTGGCCCCAATCATGGTCGTGGTCGTGGTCGAGAAAGAAATTTCAATCATGGTGATCGTCTTGCACTGAATAATAACCCTCAGGTCCAGCAGCGTAAAAAGAAGGGTAAAAAACCTGAAGCAGTACAAAGGAAAAATATAGAAACTAGATGCAATCAGTGTGGAGGAAAAGGACACAAGTCACGTACCTGTTGTACGCCAAGGCACCTGGTTAATCTTTATTAGGCATCCCTCAAGAAGGTGGATAATACTGCAGAAGCAAACTTTATCTTTGAAGATAATATTGAGCCTACGTAGTTAGAAGTTGCATATTTCTTTGAATTTCCCGAAGGAAATATAGATCAACTTATCGGTGACGGATCTGTAATAATCTACGTATTTTACTTCTCTGTTGGTTATATTAGTTTACATTTCAGTTAGTTGTGTTTCTCTAGACTTGTAAATAAATAAAGTTGTGTAATACATTGTTTGCTAGTAATACTATAATGTTTACTTTGTTTATATTTTCATCTTGAAGAATATATAGATACTCCTCAAAATTTATTTGGGTCAATGATCGATCGTGAGGATATTTGTGTAATTGATAGTGGAACAACACATGCCATATTTAAAGATGAGAAATACTTTTCTCAGTTGCTTAGAAGAAAAGCAAATGTTACAACAATTTCTGGTAATTCAAAATTAATTAAAGGCTCCGGAAGAGCTACTATATTTCTACCTAAGGGGACGAAACTTGTTATAGAAAATACACTATTCTCTTCTAAATCCCCGAGAAACTTATTAAGGTTTAAAGATATCCGTCAAAATGGATATCATGTTGAGACAGTAAATGAAATGAATGTTGAATATCTTGACATTACCAAGAATGTCTCAGGCCAGAAATATGTGTTGGAGAAATTGCCAACTTTGCCTTCTGGCCTATATTATGCAGAAATTAGTACAATTGAAGCACACTCTATCATAAACCAGAAGTTTACTGATTTGAATACTTTTGTGATTTATCATGACCAAATGGGTCACCCTGGATCAATAATGATGAGACGAATCATTGAAAATTCAAATGGGCATTCGCTAAAGAACCTAAAGATTCTTGCAAGTGATGAATTTTCGTGTGCTTCTTGTTATCAAGGCGAATTGATAACTAAGCCATCGCCACTGAAGTTTCGCGTCAAATCCCCTATTTTTCTAGAACATATACATGGGGATATATGTGGACCTATTCACTCATCCAGTGGATCATTTAGATACTTTATGGTCCTAATAGACACATCTTCAAGATGATTGTAACAGCCTGTACGTTTCTGAGTCTAGCTGACAACCGTAACATTTATGAAAATATGGAAACATGAGAGAATTGATGAATTATGTATTAATATGTGGGCATTAATAAGTCCTATACAGTTGGGCCCAAAATGAAGCCCACAACAATTATAAGAGAAAGACATGGCCCAAAAAGGGATTTTTTGACCCATTCTTCCAAATTTGGTCCATTTGACCAATCAACATTGCATTAAATGCTAAGGAAAAGATAAGGGAGACATGAGGGACTATATAAAGAGAAAAATCAGATTTTTATTGCATTGGACTCTCATAACATTTTCTAGATTTTTCCAACATTATCATCTTGTCTCTCAAGAACCCTAAGTCACTCCTTTGGCTAAGATCATCAATTGGTAAGACTTGGTAAGTGTTTATCATGATGGATTAATATATTTTATGCATAATATATGGTGTATGTTATGTTGGTCATGTTGGTGGTACATTGAGAAGTTCACATTAAGTGAAATGTCACATGTTGCTAAATATGAGGGTGGTTTGTCTTGTAGACTTGTATATGCACTTGTGGTCTTGAAGGAAATGAACTTGGTGGGGTAAATATTGACATGTGAGATGTTTTTATAGTCTTACTTTGTTTAACCCTTGTGTATAACGTTTGGAATTGTTATTGCAAAATTGGTTATGGTTTTGGTGCCGTATTGGCCGTGAAAGGTGGTTTTGGATGTTGTTATGTGTGTTGTGAGACCATGGCTGAATTGTAACACCCCGTACCTTTATAACCTCACTTTATACCTTGGTTTCATATCTACCTAGGTGTTGAGATGCGCAGCAGTGGCGCAAGGCACAAATATTGTGCCTTTCCGGACTCGTTTTGTAACGCAATTCTACGACGATTCTTGGATGGTTTCTTTTGGTTCTTTGGAGTTATTAGAGCCTTGTTAAATCCTAAAACACTTAAACACACTCCTACATACTCCTACATTATCAAATCATGAAACATAAATAGTTATCCAAAATGTTCAATAAAGCAATGGGCGACTAGAATTCCTATTTTTGCGATCGAGACGACGAATGAGAATCTCGTAAGAGAATATTGTTGTGCTATTATGGAATTATTTAAACATGATATATATGATGAATTATACATGAAAGTTGATGGGTTAAAGGGATATGTGTTATTGGGCCCAAATTGAGGCCCAAAACAAGGCCAAAATGAGAAGCCCAAAGGAAAATGACCTATTCTTATCTTATTTAAGGGACCATGCCATTTAATGCCAAATAAGTGGATAAGGATTGACTTGGGGGTCTATATAAAGGAACAAAAAAATCATATTTTAGTCATTACAAAGTCTCATCACTTTTTGGATATTTTCACAAACATTTCTCTCATTTCCAAACCCTAAGGCAACTATCCCTTTGGACACTTTAGACAAGACCATCACTTTGCAAGCTTGGGTAAGTATTTATTATTGTGATTTAGCATATTATATGCATGAATTATTGTGTATATCATGATGGTTGTGTTGGAAAGGTTGAATAGGACACTTTTGCCCTTTGGTAAAAGATGTGCCATTTTGTGAATTAAACTTGACAAGTGACTTGTGGTTTTGATGAAAGAGCATGGTATGGATGAAATATCAACATGTATGGTGTGATTATGTTACTAAACTTGTTATTTTCTATAAGAGTAAATTATGGAATTTTGGCCGATATGTGCTATGAGGTGTATTAAGGTGACTTGATGGATTATTTGTGATATGGTGTGAATGAGAAAGTGTAAAGAAGAAGCTTTGTTGCGAAATGCTATTGGTTATGATGTTTGGTCAATGTATGGCATGTTGTGGTATTTTTGGTATGGTCATGCCAAAATTTCATTGTAAAGGGGGAAATGACGTTATAGGCAATTATGTAACTTTTGTCGTCTTTTGCACTTGTAAGGTGGTTAGATGTTGACGTAAACTCCGTTATGTGATTGTATTGTAGAGTAAGGGGCTGGATCATTATATTCGTTAGGATTGTGGATTCTTATTGAGAGTCTAAGGTATGTAAGGTCCCTCTTTCCGTATTATTCTGCAGCATATAGTGTACACCTTGTTATGGTACTTACTCATTTCCGAAATGTCCTAAGGTATTTCATTTCGAGTTATCATTTATTGTTAATCACATATATCTCATTCTTGGTCTAGTATCGTTCTAGTGTCATATAATCATGAATATGGTTCCAAGTTCCAATAATGTTATATTCAAAAGTTCCCAAAAATAAAGTAACCATTGATTAAGCTATTTCAAAGATTTAAGAAGTGATGTTGTAAAGAGGAGAGATGTTTCATGGGTGGTATCCCAGGGGTTAAATAATCTAGCATGGGTCGATCCCAATATCTACGGATGGTATCCCAGGGGTGAGAAGAACACCTAGCAAGGGTCGATTCCGCTATGGGTGGTATCCCAGGGGCAAGGAAAAGCCTAGCATGGGTACATCCCGATTAATATTGATTACCCACTGATCAGCGTGGGGCCCGGGCATTATATGAATGGATGAATGAGTGATGGATAAAGGAAAGAATGTAAGAGTAAAGAAAGTAATTCACATAATGTGTACTTTTTCCATATATGAAAAATGGTGACTTATCCATATTGAGTACTCATTTATATTTGATTTCATTGAAGTTTTTATGTATCATTCAGTTTCATGCGGCCTTACATACTCAGTACATTCTTTGTACTGACCCCTCTTGGGGGATTTACCTTACTTGATGCAGGCGCAGGCACTAGTAGACCTCCCCAGTGAGCTGCAGGACTTCCATTGACCTTTGGTGAGCTCCAGTTGGTTCGGGGCTTCCTGTGTCACAGTTGTATATGTATTTTTGGTATTGTAAAGGTTATGTAAAGCAGGGCTTGTCCCGAATTTAGGTTGGTCGTGTATGTACTTCTGTTAGAGGCTTTTGTAGACGTACGTGGGTATAGAAATAATGGAAAGAGAAGAGATGTGTGTCGTTTGACGTGATGGCTATGTCGGCCAGGTTCCTCATATGAATATTTATATATATATCCTATATATTCCATGATTTTCGATGTTAGCCTATTATGTTCTTACGTGATGGTGGTGTTTCTTATGGCATGTGTATGAATGAATGTAAGTGAAGCTTGGTTCTCTCGGGCTTTGTCGGCTACGAGTGTCAATTCGTCCCGATGGGGTTCGGGGCGTGACACGAATGTTGGTGTTTAAGATGATCAAAAATATGTTCAAATATGTTTGATTGTGATCATGGATCATTCATGGCATTAAAAGACCCAAAAAAAAGTCATTTCGGACCAAAACGGGCATCCGCCCCCGCAGACGAGGGCATCTGCGGGCGCAGATGCCAACGCAGAAGGCCCTGGAATTTTCCATGGGCCATCTGCGCGCGCATATCAGCCACCTGTGTGCGCAGGTGGCAGCGCAGGTCACTCTAGATTTTTGTTTTGGGTGCTTCCGTCTCTAGTTGATCCCCGAAGACCCCGATATCCTTTTTGGATGTAATTATCAACTTGTGATGTTGTTTTAATGACTTTAAAGTATCCTATGGAGGTGTTTTGGACTGTATTAAGTATGGATGGTTGTTCATATGTTGTTGTGAAGGAGTAATTGAGACGGGATATAGAGAAAAGCGTAAAGGGTAAGTGTGATGTGAAAGGCTATCGACGTATGATTTCTTGGTTAATGTGTGTAATGTTATGGTGTTGTGGATATGAAAATGCATAGGATTGTGTTGTAAGGTGTGACATGATGCTATACGACTGTCATATAGTTCATTGTCGTCTTGTACTCCTGTATAGCAACTAGTTGCTAATGTATGCTACGATATGTACTTATATTATAGAGTAAGACGTAAAGAAGAAGCTGGACTATTGTGTTCATACATAGGCTTGTGAATTCATACTTGGAAGTAAAGGTATGTAAGGTTACTCTTTCCATATCCTTCGGCATCACATAGTATCACATTGTCATTATACTTGTTCCATTCCGAAATGTTCAAAGGTATTCCATTTCCGGCTATTAATCATTGTTACTTACATGTTCCTTATTCATTGACCAATTGTGATTCACATGACTCATGTTCATTGGTTAATGTTCCAATAATGTTTCAAAATTCCAATAACATTGTAACCACTAATGTACCAGTACCAATCTCGTAACAAAAGAATTAAAGTAATGAACACTTGTTGAGTATGGGTGGCAACTCGAAGAGGCGTAAGCCTAGCTAGAGGCGATCCCGAATGGATATTGAGTATGAGTGGCAACTCGAAGGGGCAAAAACCTATCCAGAGGCAATCCCAAAAGTTCATTGGAAATGGGTGGCAACTCAAAGGGGCGAAAGCCTAGCTAGAGGCGATCCCGATTATTATGTTATTCCCACTGATCAGTTAGGCACGGGCATCACATGATTGATGATTACATGATTGATGATGAAGTAAAGTAAAGTAAAGGAAGCGATGCACATGATCCCACATGTTTAACCTATGATAGTTTATTCACATGATGTGTTCTCTTGTACTTGGTTTCATTGACGTTCCTATATATCATTCAGTTACATATAGCCTTACATACTCAGTACTTTCTACGTACTGACCCCTCTTGGGCGATTTACCTTACTTGTTGCAGGCACAGGTATTAATAGGCCCCCACAGTAGGACTTGGATTTTTCTGCGGATCTGTTGGTGAGCTCCAGGTTTCTTCGGGGCTTTCCGAGTCCTATGTATATATTGGTTTTGATATTGTATCACAGTTGTCTAAAGCGGGGACTTGTCCCGACTTTAGGATGGTCATGTTCGAGTATGTATAGAGGCTTTGTAGATGATGTGGGACAAACGAAGGATGTATGTTATGTCATGATGGCCCTAACGGCCAAGTTTCGCATGTGTATATATTTATCAATAGATCAAATATTCCATGAATTCCGATTTTAGTCGTTCATGTTCATATGTGATAGTGGTGTTTCCTATGGAATGCACATGATTGTATAAAAGCATATCTTGGTTCTCTCGGGCCTTATCGGCTATGGGTGCCAATCACGCCTCGTTGGAATTCGGGGTGTGACAAAAAGTAGTATCAGAGCATGTCGTTCTACGGGTGTCTACAAAGTCGTGTCTGAGTAGAGTCTTACTTATCAATGTGTTGTGCACCACATTTATAAGTAGGAGGCTACGGGACATGTAGGAGTTGTTTTATTTCTTTCTTTTCTAGATCGTGCATTAGAGCCAAAGTTATAGGTGGAACTGTATCTGACTGTTGAAATTGTTTTCTTACATTATAGAAAAATACCGATGAGAAAAAGGGGTAAAAGTAAGAGGTTAGACAAGATTGTTGGGGAAGGAACCAGTAGAGCCCCGCCTGAGCCAGTTAATCAAGGCGGCGCTGAACCAGAGATGGCACCACAGGCTTCTTTTACTCTTCCAATTTCAGAAGAGTCAAGAGAAAGAGAAATACCTGCAGTACCACCAGTGAATACTACTGACCAGGACTTAAAGAATGCAGTACAGATGTTGACCCAAATAGTTGTTGTATAGGCTCAGGGGTAGGGTGGTCCAACCCCACATGATGATAGTGCAGCCAGAGCAGCTAGTAGACGGACACAGGACTTTCTGAAACTAGACCCTCCTACCTTCACTGGATCGGATCTGAATGAAGACCCGCAGGATTATATAGATCAAATCCAAAGGGCATTGGAGGTAATGCATGTGTCCAGTGTGGAAACGGTCGAGCTTGCGGCCTATAGGTTGAAGGGTGAAGCTATACTGTGGTATGAAGATTGGAGACGGTCGCGAGGCATTGATGCACTTCCATCTAGTTGGGAAGAATTTAAAATGGCATTCTTGGATCACTATCTCCCCTATGAGGTTCGAGAGGCTCGTGCAGACCAATTCTTGAATCTGCGACAGGGAAACATGAGTGTTAGAGAGTATAGCCTCAAGTTTAATTCCTTGTCCTGGTATGCTCCGAATGTGGTTGCAACTATGACCGATAGGGTTCATCGGTATGTGGACAGATTAGAGCCATACTTGGTCCGAGATTGTACTATTGTTGTGCTAAATAGAGACATGGACATTGCAAGAATACAGGCCTTTGCGCAGAAAATGGAAGATCAAAGGCAACGAAGAAGAATGCAAGGGTTTGAAGAAGGGCCGTCGAAGAGGGCTAGATCTACGGGATAGTCTACGGCGTCCCAAGGAGAGTTTAGACCTCGGAATTTCACTAGGCCGCCTAGACCCTCATTTTTCTATTCCACAACAGGTACATTATCTATATTTTCGCATAATGTATATGCATTGATTGACCCGGGTTCTACACTGTCCTATGTTACTCCATTGATTGCGACGAAGTTTGCAAAGGCACCTGAATTATTAATTAACTCGATTGAAGTGTCTACACCGGTTGGTGAAAATATTATTGCAAAGAGGGTGTTTCATAATTGTGTGGTGACTGTGTGTGGTCATGATACACTGGACGATCTCATCGAACTAGACATGATAGATTTTGATGTTATCATGGGAATGGACTGGTTAGCCTCTTGTTATGCCACGGTGGATTGCCGAGCCAAGAAGGTACAATTTTGTTTTCCGCAAGAAGAAGTTCTCGAATGGCAGGGTAATGTAGGGGCACCACGAGGAAGGTTTATTTCCTATTTGAAAGCAAGGAAAATGATTGTCAAGGGATACATATATCATTTAGTGTGGGTGAAAGATAATAGTGTGGAACCACTAACTCCGCAGTCGGTTCCAGTGGTCAATGAATTTCTAGATGTGTTCCCAGAGGATCCTCCAGGCTTACCCCCAGAACGGGAAGTAGAATTTGGCATTGATGTGATTCCAGGCACTCACCCTATTTCTATTCCTCCATATAGAATGGCTCCAGCAGAATTGCGTGAATTGAAGGAGCAATTGAAAGATTTGCTGGAAAAAGGCTTCATTAGGCCTAGTATGTCCCCGTGGGGTGCGCCGGTATTATTTGTACAGAAGAAAGATGGCACGTTAAGAATGTGCATCGACTATAGGCAATTGAATAAGGTAACGATCAAGAACAAATATCCCCTCCCTCGAATTGATGATTTGTTTGATCAGTTATAGGGTGCGAAGTGTTTTTCAAAGATTGACTTAAGGTCGGGTTACCATCAAGTCAGAGTTAGAGAAGAAGATGTGCCCAAGACCGTTTTTCGAACACGGTATGGCTATTATGAATTTTTAGTTATGTCATTTGGACTAACAAATGCACCGGCTATGTTCATGGATCTGATGAATAGGGTGTTTAAGCCATTCCTAGATGTGTTCGTGACAGTATTTATAGATGACATCCTGGTTTATTCAAGATCACCAGAAGACCATGCTAATCACTTATGGCAAGTGTTGCAAATCCTCTGTGAGAGTAAGTTGTATGCAAAATTCTCCAAATGTGAGTTCTGGTTAAAATCAATTGCATTCTTGGGTCACATTATGTCAGATGAAGGGATACATGTTGATACACAGAAGATAGAAGCAGTGAAAAATTGGCCAAGACCTACGACACCCACAGAGATTCGTAATTTTCTTGGATTAGCAGGTTATTACAGGCGATTTGTGGAAGATTTTTCCTCCATTGTTGCACCGTTAACAAAGCTTACACATAAGGCAGTTAAATTTCAGTGGAATGATGTGTGCGAGAAAAGCTTCCAACAGTTGAAAGATAAATTGACCTCCACTCTAGTTTTAGTGCTTCCCGAAGGTATTGAGGGCTATGCAGTATATTGTGATGCTTCCGGGATTGGTCTCGGATGTGTGTTGATGCAGCATGGTAAGGTGATAACATATGCCTCACGACAATTGCGGCCACATGAGAAGAATTATCCTATTCATGACCTTGAATTGGCAGCGGTAGTATTTGCTTTAAAGATATGGCGTCATTATCTATATGGAGTTCATGTTGATATTTACACTGATCACAAAAGTTTGCAATATATCTTTAAGCAGAAGGAACTCAATTTGAGGCAACGAAGATGGTTAGAGCTCTTGAAAGACTATGATGTTGATATTCTATACCATCTAGGGAAGACAAATGTAGTAGCGGATGCATTGAGCCGTAAGGCAGCAGGAGTTACTAGTAGCCAATCACCGGAAAAGAAAGAGATAATCAAAGACCTATATCAATTAGCCAACTTGGGGGTTCGTCTTCTTGAATCCTCAGATGAAGGAGTTATCGTCCAAAATGCAGCTGAATCCTTATTAATAGCTGAAGTAAAAGAAAAGCAGTTTGCAGATCCTATGTTGTTACAGCTAAAGGAAAATGTACAACAGAATTTGACAAAGGCATTTGATCTTACACAAGAAGGAGTACTTCAATGCCAAGGTAGATTATGTGTACCAGATGTAGATGAGCTGAGGAAACGAATTATGACAGAGGCGCATCATTCGCTCTATGCTATTCATCCTGGTGCTACTAAAATGTACCATGACTTGAAAGAAGTATATTGGTGGGGAAATATGAAGAAGAACATTGCAGAATTTGTCGCTCAATGCCCGAACTGTCAACAAATAAAAGTAGAGCATCAGAAACCAGGAGGTTACATGCAGTGTATCAATCTTCCAGTTTGGAAATGGGATATGATTAATATGGACTTCATTACATGTTTTCCTTATACATTGCGAAAAAATTGATTCTATATGGGTTATAGTGGACAGGTTTACCAAATCAGCACATTTTCTACCGCTCAATACCACCTATACAGCTGAGGATTATGCGAAGTTGTATGTGAAAGAGATAGTACGATTACATGGTATTCCACTTTCCATTATATAAGACAGAGGAGCACAGTTCACAGTGCACGGAGATCTTTTCAGCAGAGTTTGGGCACACAGGTGAATTTGAGTACGGCTTTCCATCCTCAGACTGATGGACAAGCAGAACGTACTATTTAGACACTTGAAGATATGCTACGAGCTTGTACGTTAGATTTTCAAGGCAGTTGGGATGACCATTTTCCTCTCATTGAATTTGCTTATAACAATAGCTATCATTCAAGTATTAAAATGGCACCATATGAAGCCTTGTACGGAAGGAAATATAGATCACCCATTGGATGGTTTGAAGCAGGTGAAACTGCTTTACTTGGGTCGGATCTTGTTCATCAGGCTATGGAGAAAGTTAAAGTGATTCAACAGCAATTACAACTGGCCCAGAGTCGACACAAGTCCTATGTTGATGTTAGAAGAAGAGAACTTGAATTCGCCATAGGTGATTGGGTATTCCTGAAGGTGTCACCGATGAAAGGGGTAATGCGGTTCAGAAATAAAGGGAAATTGAGTCCACGTTACATAGGACCATATGAAATCATTAGAAGATTTGGGAAAGTTGCGTATGAGTTGGCACTACCCCAGGAACTCTCCACAGTTCATCTGGTATTTCATGTGTCAATGCTTCGAAAGTGCATAGGGGATCCATCTCGTTTTACTCTTGTCGATGATGTACAGGTTACAGAGGATCTTACCTACGAGGAACTACATATTTCCATTCTGGATAGACAAGTGAAGAGGTTGAGAAACAAAGACGTTGCATCCGTAAAGGTACTTTGGAGAAATCAGCAAATAGAAGAGGTCACATGGGAAGCTGAAGAAATGATGAAATCCAAGTACCCTCATTTGTTTCAAAGGGAAGAATGAAAAGTAAGTATTTATAAGCTTTGAGTATATCTCTATATAATGACCAAAAAAAAATGCTCCTATACTTGTAATGGTTCACTTGGCTATTCACACTAACATTCGAGGACGAATGTTTCTAAAGGGGGAAGAATGTAACACCCCGTACGTTTCTGAGTCTAGCTGACAACCGTAACATTTATGAAAATATGGAAACATGAGAGAATTGATGAATTATGTATTAATATGTGGGCATTAATAAGTCCTATACACTTGGGCCCAAAATGAAGCCCACAACAATTATAAGAGAAAGACATGGCCCAAAAAGGGATTTTTTGACCCATTCTTCCAAATTTGGTCCATTTGACCAATCAACATTGCATTAAATGCTAAGGAAAAGATAAGGGAGACATGAGGGACTATATAAAGAGAAAAATCAGATTTTTATTGCATTGGACTCTCATAACATTTTCTAGATTTTTTCAACATTATCATCTTGTCTCTCAAGAACCCTAAGTCACTCCTTTGGCTAAGATCATCAATTGGTAAGACTTGGTAAGTGTTTATCATGATGGATTAATATATTTTATGCATAATATATGGTGTATTTTATGTTGGTTATGTTGGTGGAACATTGAGAAGTTCACAATAAGTGAAATGTCACATGTTGCTAAATCGGAGGGTGGTTTGTCTTGTAGACTTGTATATGCACTTGTGGTCTTCAGGAAATGAACTTGGTGGGGTAAATATTGACATGTGATATGTTTTTATAGTCTTACTTTGTTTAACCCTTGTGAATAACGTTTGGAATTGTTATTTCAAAATTGGTTATGGTTTTGGTATCGTATTTGCTGTGAAGGTGGTTTTGGATGTTGTTATGTGTGTTTTGAGACCATGGCTGAATGTTGGTGTTTAATATGATCAAAAATATGTTCAAATATGTTTGATTGTGATCATGGATTATTCATGGCATTAAAAGACCCAAAAAAAGTCATTTCGGACCAAAACGGGCATCCGCCCTCGCAGACGAGGGCATCTGCGGGCGCAGATGCCAACGCAGAAGGCCCTGGAATTTTCCATGGGCCATATGCGCGTGTATCTCAACCACCTGCGTGCTCAGGTGGCAGCGCAGGTCACTCCAGATTTTCGTTTTGGGTGCTTCCGTCTCTAGTTGATCCCCGAAACCCTTTTTGGATGTAATTATCAACTTGTGATGTTGTTTTAATGACTTTAAAGTATCGTATGGAGGTGTGTTGGACTGTATTAAGTATGGATGGTTGTTCATATGTTGTTGTGAAGGAGTAATTGAGACGGAATGATATGGAGAAAAGCGTAAAGGGTAAGTGTGATGTGAAAGGCTATCGACGTATGATTTCTTGGTTAATGTGTGTAATGTTATGGTGTTGTGGATATGAAAATGCATAGGATTGTGTTTTAAGGGGTGACATGACGCTATAAGACTGTCATATAGTTCATTGTCATCTTGTACGCCTGTATAGCAACTAGTTGCTAATGTATGCTACGATATGTACTTATATTGTAGAGTAAGACGTAAAGAAGAAGCTGGACTATTGTGTTCACACATAGGATTGTGAATTCATACTTGGAAGTGAAGGTATTTAAGTTTAATCTTTCCATATCCTTCGGCAGCACATAGTATCACATTGTCATTATACTTGTTCCATTTCGAAATGTTCAAAGGTATTCCATTTTCGGTTATTAATCATTGTTACTTACATGTTCCTTATTCATTGACCAATTGTGATTCACATGACTCATGTTCATTGTTTAATGTTCCAATAATGTTCCAAAATGTACCAATCTCGTAACAAAAGAATTAAAGTAATGAACACTTGTTGAGTACGGGTGGCAACTCGAAGAGGCGTAAGCCTAGCTAGAGGCGATCCCGAATGGATATTGAGCACGGGTGGCAACTCGAAGGGGATAAAGCCTAGCTAGAGGCAATCCCAAAAGTTCATTGGAAACGGGTGGCAACTCAAAGGGGCGAAAGCCTAGCTAGAGGCGATCCCGATTCTTATGTTATTCCCACTGATCAGTTGGGCCCGGGCATCACATGATTGATGATTACATGATTGATGATGAAGTAAAGTAAAGTAAAGAAAGCGATGCACATGATCCCACACGTTTAACCTATGATAGTTTATTCACATGATGTGTTCTCTAGTACTTGGTTTCATTGACGTTCCTATATATCATTCAGTTACATATAGCCTTACATACTCAGTACTTTCTACGTACTGACCCCTCTTTGGGGATTTACCTTACTTGCTGCAGGCACAGGTATTAATAGGCCCCCACAGTAGGACTTGGATTTTTCTGCGGATCTGTTGGTGAGCTCCAGGTTGCTTCGGGGCTTTCCGAGTCCTATGTATATATTGGTTTTGATATTGTATCACAGTTGTCTAAAGTGGGGACTTGTCCCGACTTTAGGATGGTCATGTTCGAGTATGTATAGAGGCTTTGTAGACGATATGGGACAAACGAAGGATGTATGTTATGTCATGGTGGCCCTAACGGCCAAGTTTCGCATGTGTATATATTTATCAATAGATCAAATGTTCCATGAATTCCGATTTTAGTCGTTCATGTTCATATGTGATAGTGGTGTTTCCTATGGAATGCACATGATTGTATAGAAGCATAGCTTGGTTCTCTCGGGCCTTATCGGCTAGGGGTGCCAATCACGCTTCGTTGGAATTCGGGTGTGACAATGATCTCATGTATGCCTCTTATCGTCTAGCAACCTGGCGTTTGCTAAATTATTGGCACAGATAATACGATTAAGGGTGCAATTCCCAAATTATCCTACTAAGGTTATTCGCCTCGATAATGCTGAAGAATTTACATCTCAAGTTTTTGATGATTATTGTGTATCAGTTGGGATAAGAGTTGAACATCCTGTCACTCGTGTTCATACGCAAAATGGCCTTGCTGAGTCATTCATTAAGCGCCTACAATTGATAGCAACACCACTACTTATGAAAACGAAATTGCCCACTACTGTTTGGGGTCATGCTATCTTACATGCAGCATCACTCGTTCGTCTCACACCGACTCATTATAATAAATACTCTCCGTCACAATTAGTCTTTAGTCATGAACCAAATATTGCTCATCTACGAATTTTTGGTTGTGCTGCATGCGTGCCAGTAGCACCACCACAGCGCACTAAGATGGGTCCCAGAGAAGGTTAGGAATATATGTTGGGTTTGAGTCACCCTCTATAATTCGCTATCTTGAGCCATTGATGGGAGATCTATTTACTGCTTGATTTGCAGATTGTCGATTTGATGAAACAAATTTCCCGCAATTAGGGGGAGAAAAATAGAAACTCAAAAGAGAAATTGTGTGGAACGTTCCATCATTATCTCATTTTGATCCATGTACCCCTATATGTGAACATGAGATCCAGAAGATCATTCACTTAAAGAAAATAGCAAATCAAATGCCAGATGCATTTACTGATTTGAAAAGGATAACTATGTCACATATCCCTGCATTGAATGTACCTTTCTGAATTGATGTCCCAAAAGGACCACCCACTAGTGTCATAACTTCTGAATCCCAAGCACGCCTGAAGCGTGGTAGACCATTGGGTTCGAAGGATAAAAATACTAGAAAAAGAAGCACAAAAATAATAAAGTGACACTATAGAAGATTCTCATGAAGAGACCCAAGATCTGATTAATACTGATATTCCTGAAGAAATCAATGAACTCGAGATTCAAGTGAATGAAGAACTTTCAATGAGTTCTACCGGTGATGAGATAAATTTAGATCGATTAAAAATTATGGTTGATAATGTTTTTGCATATAATGTCGCACTTAACATTATGCAAGACAGTGAGGATCTTGAACCTCTATCTGTCGAAGAATGTCGACGAAGAAATGATTGGTCAAAAAGGCAAGAGGCAATTCAATCAGAATTGAACTCACTTGCTAAACGTAAGGTTTTTGGACCTGTAGTCCAAACCCCTGATGGTGTAAAACTAGTTGGTCATAAATGGGTCTTCGTGCGTAAAAGAAATAAGAGAAATGAAATTATAAGATACAAGGTACGCCTTGTTGCACAAGGATTCTCTCAAAAATCAGGAGTCAACTATGAAGAAACATATTCACCCGTTATGGATGCAATAACATTTTGATATCTCATCGGTTTAGCTATACATGAAAACTTTGAAATACATCTAATGGATGTGGTTACAGCTTATCTTTATGGTTCACTTGATAATGAAATTTATATGAGGATCTCAGAAGGATTAAACATGCCTGAAGCATATAGTTCAAAGTCTCGGGACATGTGTTCAATCAGATTACAAAGATCGTTATACGGTCTAAAACAATCAGGGTGTATATGGTATAATCACCTTAGTTAGTACTTGATAAATGAAGGTTATATAAATGATGTCATTTGCCCTTGTATTTTTATCAAGAAAATAGTATCAGCATTTGTTATACTCGTTGTTTATGTTGATGACATAAATCTCATTGGAACTCCAGAAGAGGTCTAATAGGCAATTGAATATCTAAAGAAAGAATTTGAGATGAAAAATCTTGGAAAGACAAAACTTTGTCTTGGTCTGCAAATTGAGCATTTAGCAGACGGGGTCTTCATCCACCAATCTGCCTATACTAAGAAGGTATTAAAATGATTTTACATGGACAAAGCACATCCATTAAGTAATCCAATGGTTTTCCGATCACTTGAAGTAAACAAAGATCCGTTCCGACCTCCAGAAGAGGATGAAGAGATTTTTGGTCCTGAAGTATCATATCTCAGTGCTATTGGTGCACTTATGTATCTTGTTAACTCTACAAGGCCTGATATAGCATTTTCTGTTAATTTACTAGCAAGGTATAGTTCTTCCCCTACATGTAGACATTGGAACGGAGTTAAGCATATATTGCGATACCTAAAGGGGACTATTGATTTGGGTCTGTTTTATACTAACAAAGATAGTGCAGATCTTGTTGGTCATGCGGATGCAGGTTATTTATCTGACCCACATAAAGGTCGATCTCAAACAGGCTATGTGTTTACATACGGAGATACTGCTATATCATGGCGATCTACAAAGCAATCTATTGTTGCTACTTCTTCAAATCATGCTGAGATAATAGCTATCCATGAAGCAAGAAGAGAAAGTGTATGGTTGAGATCGGTAATACATTTTATCGAAGAGGGATGTGGACTAAAGTGTGATATCAAGGTACCCACAATTCTATTTGAAGACAATGATGCATGCATAGCCCAATTAAAAGGAGGCTTCATAAAAGGAGATAGAACTAAGCACATCTCGCCAAAGTTATTCTTCACACATGATCTCCAACAGAATGGTGATATTGATGTACAACAAATCCGTTCAAGTGACAATCCAGTAGATTTGTTCACTAAATCTTTACCAACTTCAACTCTTGAGAAGATGGTACACAAGATCGGAATACGAAGACTGAACCATCTAGATCGTGGTCTTCATCAGGGGGAGTAAGAATACGCGTTGTACTCTTTTTTCCTTAATCAAAATTTTATCCCACTGGATTTTTCTGGTAAGGTTTTTAATGAGGCAACAAGCAAGTTGTATTATATGGACATGCAAGGGGGAGTGTTATATAATATTGGTTGTCCATATCCATTTGTGCCCAAGTAAATTAGATCAACTTCATGCCCAAGTAACACAACTTTCTGCCCAAGATTGTTGACCAAGTTTGATGCCCAAAGCGGCTACTTTGTTGTCAAGAAAGACAAACTTATTTATCAATTATTTATCAATGTTCTTAGCCTATATATACAGCCCCTCCCTTTGTAAGTGTAAGCATAGACACACAAACAGTAATGAGAAGAAATATTACCACTATTGTCTTTTGTTTGCTTTCAATAGTTTAGTGCTTAGTCTTAAACTTTCATTATTTAACAGCTATATTTAATTTTTGAACATATTCCATTTTTTCTATTATCTAATAGAGTTGTACACACGAATTTTGGTGCAGGAAGAATATCGATTGGGGAAAGCAGTTCTCTAAAGCAGCATGTTCACAATGAGATTGCTCAAGCAATAATAAGAAAAATGATAATAATATTAACATCAGTGGTTTCATCGGTGATGTTTGTCAAATCAAATGCTGTTAGAAACAAAAGGATCACAGGATCATTTTCTTCCCATTCTCTACCCAATATAATACACTTTGTGTAATAATATGAGGTTGGTTGAAATTTGAATAAAGGAAAAGTTTGAATTATCCTCATATTACTTTTCATTTTGTTTAATTTGAAATAACAATACGAGTTGTTATAAATTGTACAATTCAGTAGCAACGTTTACTATATTAGTAAATGAGTAATTTATCTTTGGTAAAAATAATTACTCAGGCGAGGGGCAAGATCATGACTTTTTTGGGAAAGTTACACAAATATTAGTACATGAGAAAAATATATATATACAATGTGTAGATAATATATACTTTATATAAAATACACACACACAACCCCTTCCTATGAGCTTACACACTATATTTACAGCATATATCAAATAAATTTATACGTCAATTTTTATAAATAAAATTTTATGTATACATATAACAGATTAATTTTTTCTTTTACACACACATATATACTAGTTTAGTGTACGTGCTTTGCATGTGTGTCTCATATCAATTAATAAAATTATATAAGAAGGATAAACAAATTTTGTGCATATATTATTCTCCATTTTCTTTGGTCTTCCATCAATAATTTAGAGATATGCTCTACATTACTTTAAATTGTCTTTTCAAACAAATTCTCTAAATTTTCACAATGAAAAATCACCAATTCACTATCTGAAATCCCACAAACACACACAAAAATAAAAAATAAAAAAAAATACCCAAATTGAAACTCAACAAATGTCACAAATTATCCTTAAATTCTATACATGAAAGTACACTCTAAATAATAAGGTAAAGGAAAAATGAACTACATTATTTATGAGAATAATACACAACTATTTGTAACAATAATAACATAAAGTATTATGATAAAGTAGAAGATAACAACATAAAAGTAGCGATAGAAGAAAATTGAAGGTGATCTACCAAGAGGCTATACTTTTTTATATTTGTCTAAGGTCATTCTAGCTTTTAATATCAATAAGTATAATCCTTAAAAAGTATATAATATCATTAAATTGTGTATATCTGTTGTGCGATTGTTAACTTACATTTCGAAAGTATTTCTAGAATTTAATATTGAGTTAAAAAGTATAATAATTGTGGATGTTAGATTACAACAATAATAACTAAGCTTGAGTCTCAAGCAAATTAGTGAATATGAATTTGCATTCCTTTCTTTAAGTTCATCTCGTATTAGGTTGATCGAATCTAATTATAATATTTAGAGTTAATGATTAAAAACACACCTAATTATAATTTAAGTAAGAAGTCTCCCAACAAATAATTTAGTTTTTACCTTTTAAGCTTAAAAATCCCATTGAATTCTAATATCATCTATATATATTGGCCTAGGTCTCTAAGTATCATTAGACTCTACTTTTCTTTTTGTACTTTAGTTTTTATTTTCTTTTATTTGTTTCTACGTTTTCATATTTTTATTTCTTTCATAATAAACATTAAAAGTGACTCTGATCACAGGCATATTGTTTACGGGATTTAATCCAATAAATTTAACAAAAAATTAACAAATAACACCTGAAAAAAGAATATCTCAATTTTCATTGTATACACTTATTTAATGTGGTACTAATTAAGTTGTTTCTAATCTTCACGTTGCGTCTTTTAAATGGTATAAAACATTAAAAGAATCGGCATAATTTCTACAAATATTATTCAATCTTGTTATAAAAAGAACTCCAAATAATGAAATAATATGCAACATTATTATAATAGAGATGTCGTAATTTTAACCAAAATAAAAGAAGCATTGGCCTATTTCATGAACTAAGATAGTCTAATCAAACAAGCTAATTCCTGAGTTTCAATTAGCCTCCACAAAAAGAATACAACTACCCTGCTATAATAGCTCTATAAGATCAATATTTTAAGATGTATATTATCATCATATTAAAATATTGATATGATAAAATTTAAATTTATAGCTTTATATATAGTTTTTGAATATCTAAATTTTAATTTTAAAATACGTAATTAATCTAATCTAATTTGGCTTGAAAAATTAGTCAATTGACTCATGACAACTATTTGGAATGGAAGGAGTAAATCCGTGAGCCTGCGCAAGCTAAAACGTCACCTTGGATGATTGAGCAGGGCCTCTAAGGGAAGAAAGCAAGAAGTAAAGATGTTGTTCCCCCAATTCAGGGTCTGAATGACAAAAAAATCCAGCACGAGGCATGCCATTGTTCACTACAATTCCGATGATCGATGGATCCAAACCTAGCAACAAACAACTAGCGTACTTTGCTCAATGATAAAATATAATCATCAAATTGATAATATGAAACACACAAACACAGCTTCAGACTAAGATACCAATTAATTAAGCATTACATGATCAACCATTCTAATACCATCAGAGAAGTATTAACAAAAAATTATGAAAACAAAACACCCTTCGTTCAATTTTCAAGCTTTAATTAACCAATACTCAATCTTGAAAATTAATTTATGAAAACAAAGCATCCTTCGTTCAATTTTCAAGCTCAAATTATTAACCAATACTCAATTTTGAAAACTATTATCCAAGAAATCAACTTTACGAATGATCACACAGAATCACCATTATAAAAAATCATGAAAAACATAGGGGATATAAAATACACCCTTTTCCTCCATGTCCAGAACATGATTTAATACTACTCGTTACCTAAGAAAAGAGTCCTAAACATAGAAAAAGAAAAAAAAATTACTTCTAGACTAATTAAGTTCCTACTTATAACCCTCAAGAGAACTTCTAAACTAATTAGGGTTATATATATAAATTATTTTATTTAAATTCTTAACATATTTGTACGTGTGACATCTTAAGGGCTACGATAATTAAACCTACACTAGTTAAGACTACTTGTCCTATTATTTCGTGTGTGTTTTTTACCTACGGCTTGTTTTAAAAAAAAAAAAAAGACCTAAGACAATTAAACCTACTAAAGATTAATTGTTTTCCCATTGGTTTAATTTTTACCTACGACAATTTTGGTTCCTATCAATATATTTTTTCTTCTTTTTCCATTTTTGTAGTGCAATTATAGAAACTTTATATATAAGGTGAAATTCTAATTAATTTAGAAGTGTTAAATTTATGATTTTTTACCTAGATCAAATAAGGATTACAATTAATTTCGAAATCTTAAATATAAGGATAATAATTAAATAATAAAATGCTTTATAAAAATAGTAAATGACGATTTTATCTATTGTAGAGACTTTTAATAAAAGGCAAAAAATTCAAATCTAATTGATTTAGATGTAAGGGTGTGTTTGGTATGAAGGAAAATGTTTTCCATGGAAAATGTTTTCCTAGAAAATGTTTTCATGGAAAACAAGTTAGTTTCTTACTTATTTTCTCATTTTTGGTTGGTGAGTGGAAAACATTTTCCGAAAAATAGTTTCTAGTGTTTGGTTGGTGAATGAAAATCATTTTCTAGAAAATATTTTTTAGTGTTTGGCTAGAGAGTAGAAATTACTTTTTAGAAAAATAGTTTCTGACCCGAGAACCAACTTCAATGACCAATCTGGGATCCGACCCCGACACCCGAATAGGGACACAACCCCGACCCCAACTCTCGATCCGAAAATCGATCCCAACTCCTGACCCTAACTCCCGACCCCAACACCTAACTCCGACTCTCGACCCAGGACCCAACCCCAACACCCTACTCCCGACTCGAGCACCCAGGAACGACCCCGAATCCCGATCCATGACCCCACCACGACACCCAACCCCGACTCAGGACTCGACCCCAACTACCAACGAACACCCTGAATCGGTACCTAAACCCGACACCAGACCAGGGACTTGACCCCAACACCCTACTTGAGGCCCGACCCCTATACCAGACTCGAGATCTGACCCCACCACCCTACTCGGGACTCGACCCAGACACCCCACTGGGACCCGACCCCAACACCCAACTCGGGACCCGACACCCGACCCTAACTCCTGACCCGAGACCGCTACTTCCAACCCGAGACCCGACCCCTGACTCGACACCCAGGACCTGACCTGAGATCCTATCTAAACTCTCGACCCGAGACCCGACTCCCAACCCGAGACTGGAACCGGACCCAAAATCTCCACCCGAGACCTGACCTCGACACCCGACTCGAGACTCGACCCTGACTCTCGACCCGAGATCGGACCTCGACTCCCGACCCAGGACCCGACCCGAGACCCGACCCCGACTCTCGACCCGAGATCCAAAACATTTTCCAAAACATTTAAGTCAACCAAACATGAGAAAATTGGAAAACATTTTCCAGAAAATGTTTTCCTTCATACCAAACACACTCTAAATGTAGATACACACATGTAGTTGCAATAATAATTGATAGACAAGTTAAATGAGGGAGTGAGATATTAAATTCCTAATATTACGCCGCTTAAAAATAGGGATGAAAACATAAAAATTGTGTTCTTTAGTATTTGGCTGATTATTGCCAATACTTTTAGGCCTAAAATTTTTGGGAAAAGGCTCAAATATGCCATTGAACTATTGAAAATGGCTCATTTATGCCATCCGTTAAAAGTTTGGCTCATTTATGCCATCACCGTTACAAAAAAGGCTCATTCATGCCATTTTTTTAACGGTGATTTTTTAAAAAGGGAAAAGGCTCAAATATGCCATCGAACTATTGAAAATGGCTCATTTATGTCATCCGTTAAAAGTTTGGCTCATTTATGCCATCGCCATTACAAAAAATTCACCGATTATAGAATTTTTCTGATTTTTACTTCAAGTACAATTTTTTAAGAATTTAAAAAATTGTGTTTCAGTAACTAATTGATTCGTTGTTTGAAATAGTTGATGTCTGTTTCGGGCTTGAATTGGTCTTGAGATTTGCAGAATTGTGTTCGGCGATTCCGAAGAAATTAAAAATGGATGAACTCTTTACAGTGCCTATAAAGGAGTTACAAAATGCATAGAAATATTTTGGCCGGAGAAATCGATATTTTCTTATTAGGAATTTTAAAATTTCTTTGGTTGATTTAATTAATGATGTGGAAGAATTATTGTTGGCCACGTGTACAAAATGGTTTTGTAAAAAATCCCCCAAATTGGACTGTTAAAAAAAATGGCATGAATGAGCCAAACTTTTAACGGATGACATAGATGAGCCTTTTTTAAAAGTTCGATGGCATATTTGAGTCTTTTTCCTTTAATTAATGATGTGGACGAATTATTGTTGGTCACGTGTACAAAATGGTTTTGCAAAAAATCATCAAGCCGGACTGTTAAAAAAAATAGCATGAATGAGCCTTTTTTGTAACGGCAATGGCATAAATGAGTCAAACTTTTAACGGATGGCATAAATGAGTCATTTCAAATAGTTCGATAGCATATTTGAGCCTTTTCCCTTTTTAAAAAATCACCGTTAAAAAAAATGGCATGAATGAGCCTTTTTTGTAACGGCAATGGCATAAATGAGCCAAACTTTTAACGGATGGCATAAATGAGCCATTTCCAATAGTTCGATGGCATATTTGAGCCTTTTCCCAAAAAAATTTAATATGTTTTGGGTTATAAAGTTGTCAATTCTATATAAGACTTATACCTGTATGACAATCCCTACCCTAGATAAAATCATATTCCAGTGATCGATCAAAAATAGCTTTCCAGTACTCCATTTGTTTATGTGAAAATATAATTATCAAACAACTATTTCCTCCATTTCCTCATACTTGGCTATTATGCTAAAAATAGATGTTTCATTTTACTCCCTCCGTTGATCTTTACTTGCTTAGTATATTAAAAATAGTTGTCCAATTTTATTTGTCCAATGTGAAAATTCAAAAGATAATTTTACCACTTTTGTGTCTATTTTACTCTTGTTATTAAATAACTATTTATTTCCAACATTTAGATGACTTATAATTAATAAGGGTGATATAATAAAATTATTTTTTTTATTTATTGTTTCTTAAGGGATGTGACAAGTCAAATATAGATAAGTAAAGATGGAAGGAGCGAGTACTTGTTTATTTTAGCAAATTAAGAAAATTTTGTCACCTTTTTTTCATACTACTCTTAATGTTAAATACATAAACTAATAATAATCAAATTTAGAGTTCTAAAGCTTTATTACTAAGGTTAGTTTGATAAAATACACTTCTAATTAAAAATTTTTAAGGAGCATCTCAAGTCAATAGAGGTCAAGTGATATGAAGCTGAGGCAATATAAAAGCAACCCACATGAAACTACCAAACTAAATACTCTTATGTTTGAAGTATTTTCAATTTTCTTGGAAAGCATTTATTTTTTCCTTCTCTGTATTTCAACGTGAAATTCGGATTTCTTTTTTTAATTTAAGACGGAATGTATACACTTTACTCTTTTTAGACCTTATTTTATGTGAATACACCAAATATGTTGTTATTGTTCTTCTGACGGGGTATAAACTCAAGTACAAAACATGAGTGACAGTTTAGTTGCAAACCCCAAATAAGCTAAAAGAAAGTTGGGCCACATGGAATAGAAGTTTGGGCCTCAAACATCAGGTTGGAAGTTCACAAGCCCACTTGAAAATGCTACAGTTTTCTGTATAATAGTTATCCTCTATAAAAATGTTTCACGATAATAGTAATATTTTTAGTGGAACCATCTTTTAACATGTTATGTTATATTATATGATTTCTATAGCAATATTTTTCTATTGCAATCAAAAATATATCGGAACAAATAATACTATTAACGAGAGATTTGACTATTTCTCTGGGTACCTCAAAAACTCTGTTAACACGATTATTTGCCTAAAAAGAAAGTAGATGTGGATTATTGTGTAGTATGAATATTAAAATGAGGATTACTTTATAATTTAAAGTACCTAAATACATTGATCACGGTATTTCATTAAAGTTAAAATTACATTGATCTATCGGAAGAATTTATCTCATAAAGCTTTGGGTTTCATAAATTGGGCAGAAATTAAGAAAGCCCACTGAAAGAAAAATATGATTTTTTGGAAAAGAAACCGCTAGAAGGAGGGCTTGAACCTCCGACCTTGTGGTTAACAGCCACACGCTCTAACCAACTGAGCTATTCCAGCTTGCTGTGATATGTATCAGCCAAATCAATATTATATCTGAACAAAATAAATAAATAAAAGGTACTATAAGATGCTTAAAACAATCTTCTGTTATATGTCACAGCATCGTTTACGATCAACTTAGTTCACCACTAATGAAGATCCACCTTATGTAATACAACTTTCATCCACAATTTATGTTATCTACTGAGAGTCGGTTTAAATGAACTTATAACCTATGATTTATAAGTATACGTTATAAGTTGAGTCAAAAGTTCATGTGGACTAGTATTTTAAAGCCACATATTTAATTTAAAAATTCATCCATGTCTAATCCCTCACAACCTCAAGGCGGATTTAATAAATAAATAAAAACATCCATCTCATTTCATAATTCCGTAAAAAGGAAGTGCATTTTTAATCCTAAAAATAATCTAAAGGACATTTCTACTCCAACTGATTGAAGGAAAACATTTTAAAACTATTTTCTAGATGTTGAGCGCATTTTTAACTCTTTTATCTTATAAAAATATATTAAATATCATACTCTTTCTTAATTTGATGATTATTATACATTAAATCAAAAGTATTACCATAAACTTAAAGGAAAACATTTTAAAACTATTTTCTAGATGTTGAGCGCATTTTTAACTCTTTTATCTTATAAAAATATATTAAATATCATACTCTTTCTTAATTTGATAATTATTATACATTAAATCAAAAGTATTACCATAAACTTAAAACTATAGCTCCAATACTTGAGCAGTAAGTGATTGAAGAATCTGGTAAGACCTGTGTTAGTCAAACTTACACGTCCTTTTAGCGGAAATATGTGTACAAATAAAACGTCGGTTTGATAAAAGTTTATTTTTCTTTTGTTACGACTTCTACTACAAGAAAAGAAAGACGGCAAGTATATTATTAGGTATAAGTATTTATCCATGATTCCATATTTACTTCAAATTAAGTGATTTAATCTCATTTGTTAAAAATTAAATCAAGAATACGTGCACTTGACTATGATTTAGTGAAAATATTTCGATATAAAAATCGCATGTTTGGTATTCATTAATTTAATATAAATATTAAATATCGAAATAGTTTTACCGTGACTATTAAGAGTACGTGCACCTTGACTATAGGGGTGGACGTTTGGTTCTTCGGTTCGGTTTTTCGATTTTCGATTTTGAAAAAGTGTGCACCGAACACCGAACCAAATTATTTCGGTTCAATTTAGTTCGGTGTTTTTAAATCGATTTTTTGGTGCAAAATAAAAAATAAAATGAGAACTGAATCAAAATATAAGACACTAAAAAAATCTAAAACATTGTAAATAGACTATCAAGTGAGGACAACTTCAAATACATATCATTGTAGTGCTTCATTTTTCATATCACAATACGATGGTAGTATTTGTGTGTAAATTTTGAGGAATTACAGTTAGAAATTAGGAGTATTTGTATGAAAATTTTTAGGAATTACAATTAGAAATATAAGTATATTAGGAATTAAAATTAAAAATTATGAAAATGTAAAAATAATAAAGATGGAAGGTAAATATTAATGGGGTAATTGGGTATGGACTTTGAGGCTTGGTCTTGAAAAGTTTTGGGCCAAACATGAGTTAAATGAAAATTTTTAAAAAAAAAATCTAAAACCGAACCGAACTAATTCAGTTCGGTATGATTTTTCGGTTCTCCGATTTTTATGTCCACCCCTACTTGACTATGGTTTAGTGAAAATATTCCAATATGAAAAATCGGATATCTTAAATTCATTAATTTGGTGTAAATAGCAAATGCAGGTATATTTTTAGCCTAAATACTAAAAGTGTACACTGTACACGTGTCGATAGCCTGTGACAATCATGGGTTGATTTGTCAAATTTTTAGCATATTTTGTGGTAATGGGATTGGTTTATCACCATAATATACTAGGTGCCCAACTTGACAATTGTAACAACTTACAAGTCTAATACGTTTTGGTTGTTAAATGAGACTTTGAATCTAATTTTGTTTAAGGCAATTAGTGCAGCCACATCTTACTAGCAAAATCACTTTTGACTTTCTCTTAATTTTATATCTTTTTTAGGTTAGAACTTGAAACTAGCTTCCAAAAAAAAGCTTATTCTGAATGACTTTCTAATTATAACCACAAAGAATAATGGAGAAAACTATTCAAACGACGGTTTAAGAAAAGATTGAAAACACTATTAAGTAAATAATAATTGGTGGAAGACTACAATTGAGCAACAGAAGGAAAACAAAGGAGGAGATATTAGCATCTCGGTTGGTTCTGAATTTTTATCTTGTGGATAAGGGTTCAATTTTCCACTTTGTAATTTTCCTTCCCCTACCCTCTATGTAATAAACTAACAAATTTTAAACAAGAAAGAATTAAAGAATAGAGCCACATGGGTGCAAGAGGTCTATCAACGAAAAATCACATTGCATATATAAGGTTAAATTTTCTTTATATATATTGTAGATATTGAATCCGTTTTTCTTCTTCATGTATTTACTTCTTCATATTTTGAACCTCTTCCTGAAAATTCTGACTCCACCATTGCTTTCGTCGTCTTGATTTTGTTTACAATTTTATTGGTGTGGTGTGGAGTAGCTAGCAACTTTAAATTGATTTTAACATATGATCTGTTATAATCTGAGAATTAATCAACCATGACCTTCAACCATGCAATGAGAATCATGAAATATACATTTAGGTAGTAGTGGAAATGAAAGGAAGAGGAAAGAAGAAGAAGAAGAGAGGGAATGCAGTGGAGATAATCTTCACTGCTTAAATGTGTTATTCATCTTAACCTCAATGCACAATATGCTGAGTTATATATAATGTAGTATTTGTTGACACCAAATTTTGACCTCCCGATATTCCTCTTGGACTGCTATTTTATCAAAATATTAGCTTTAAATTATTATTTTTGGTGTCAAATAAATTCTGACATTTCATATTCATGATATTAAGGTACACAATTTATTTTTATCATTTAATTTTATATTCTATAATTTTACAAATTTAAATAGAATATTTTACATAACTTTATAAATATTTGTTAAATTATTTCCACAAATATGCATACTCATAATTTACAAACACATGGTCCATAGTTTGTTACTATTACTATTATTATTATTATTATTATTATTATTATTATTATTATTATTATTATTATTATTATTATTATTATTATTATTATTATTATTATTATTATTATTATTATTATTATTATTATTATTATTATTATTATTATTATTATTATTATTATTATTATTATTATTATTATTATTATTATTATTATTATTATTATTATTATTATTATTATTATTATTATTATTATTATTATTATTATTATTATTATTATTATTATTATTATTATTATTATTATTATTATTATTATTATTATTATTATTATTATTATTATTATTATTATTATGATTATGATTATGATTATTATGATTATTATGATTATTATTATTATTATGATTATTATGATTATTATTATTATGATTATTATTATGATTATTATTATTATTATTATTATTATTATTATTATTATTATTATTATTATTATTATTATGATTATTATTATTATTATTATTATTATTATTATTATTATGATTATTATGATTATTATTATTATGATTATTATTATTATTATTATTATTATTATTATTATTATGATTATTATGATTATTATTATTATTATTATTATTATTATTATTATGATTATTATTATTATTATTATTATGATTATTATTATTATTATTATTATTATTATTATTATTATTATTATTATTATTATTATTATTATTATTATTATTATCATAAGCCTTTTCTTAAAATTCATATTCATAATTTATCGGCGCCTAATTTATTTCAAATTATTATTATCGTCAATTTCAAATAATATATTATGTGTCGTTAATTTTTATTATAAAATTTATAATTAATTGGAGAATAATTATTTTATGACATTGATTAATTTTGGTAGATATTTTATTATATATTTACCAATTTATTACTATATTTACAAATATCAGTCTAATTCAATTCAATTTCTTCAATTTATTCAATTGTTAGCCTGATTTTTATGCAATTAATGTCAATCTTAGCCTAAATTGAGCGTAATCTGGCCCAATTTTAAACCCCAATTCTATTTCAATTGACCCAATTTAAATAAATCAATTTTTTGACCAATTCTTGCAATTTTTAATCACAGTCGTTGATCAAAATTGATCCAACGGCTGAGATTAATTCTCACTCTTCCTTCCTTTTTAATCCTTCAGCCCCCCAAATAAAAAAAAAACTAATCATTTTCCTTCATACAACCGTCTCTCTCTCTCTCTTTCCCCAACCTCTCTCCTTTTAACCTCCCGCCGCCGCGCCACCACTGCCCAGTTCCCTTTTCCCTTCATCGTCATTGTTGGATTCACCAACCACCAAGAACCCACAACCACACACTCCGTTCACCACCATTGATGATACGCCGCCCATTGACTCTCCCTCTTCTCCACTGTTCTGAGCTCCGGCGCCAAATAGATCTGGCCAAAATGGGTCAAAACACCGACGAACAACAACCAGTGAGCTCGAAGCTCTGCGACACCGACCATGAGATGGTCGGAAGTTTCAACGTAATCAAAGGCCATCTCCAACCCATGTCCTATCTCCTCTTTTCTCCTCATTTTCTCCCCTCAACACCCCCATCGCCTCCTCGCCACCCTCGGCCACCACCAGCCGGTGGACTCTCTCATCACCCGCCGGCGGACCAACCAAGCAGACCCGCACTATGTCTGCACCTCTCCTATATCTTCAATCTAATTCCCAAAGATTCTCTCCTCCTCGTCTAAAATTCGAGATGATCGAAAAACTTCGAAAGTCATCCATTTCATTTCAGTTTTCGTTTAGGCTTCAAAGGGTAATTTTAAGTCGGATTCTCACGAATCTGTCCTCGGTATGATCTCTTTTATTTATTAATATGTTCAATTGCTACCTTTGGTACCTCGACTTATTCTGAGATTTAAAATTTCCCCATTTTTTGTTTGGGGAACTTTTGGTTAATTTTGGTGATTCTTATTTGTTTATCCATTTGGATTATTTTCATATATGAAAATTCCTTGATACTGATTTTAATTTCAATCCTAATGCTCTATTATGACAAATTGGGTTACTGTGTTCATGTGTTACTTATCCGAATTATATGCTTGCTATAGAAACTTGTGTTCCCTTAGGGCCAATTACATGGTGACTTTGAATAATTATGCCTTTCTTTGTCTCTCAAGTTCAATTCAGTAAGCTTAAATACGGTAACCCGAGATTTTCTTGTTTGTCTAATTGACCCACAGCTTAGTATTCGTTTATACTTGGTAAGCTTTGGTTCTTATACCGTTAGTGATTTACTCAAGATGCAATTAATCTCTTCGCTTTTAGGACAAGTTTGATACTTACTCTTTTATGGTAAAAATGACGTGTTGGTTTTGTCTAAGAGAAAAAACATTCTTACTTATCTCCTTTAAAGTTATAGAGAAACCTCGGTACTATGTGATTATGGAAAACCTCTAGCATGCCTCCAATTGATTTTCTTTCCTTTTACCAAAAGATTATTTAGACAACTCAATATTTAAGGCAACTGTGAGCTGTCTACACTGCTCTAATTTGATTACGTTTAAGGAAAAGATTTCCTTGATTCGTTATATTTTTTTTCGTGTTTGAGGATCCCTTTCTTTAATCATGAATACTTTATTATATTATCAACCTTTTCCTCTCATTCATGAAAGGCTTTCAAGCATTGCTCTCTAATATACTAAAAATATATTTTTAAGTTTTATTTACTGATTTGGCTGGCCATACACAAATACTGAAATTCTCATCATGTTTGAGTTGTGGGTGTTTGGTTCTCAGTCTCTTCTTGCTTCACTGTTGCGTGTGGATTTAAAAGTTTTAATTCTTTCTGGTTTTGCTGCTATTGGTATGTTCTCTTAAACATGTTATGTTCTACACTTAATTTAATTGTTCTAGTTGCCTCCTAAACTGTCGAGTCATTGAATTTGATTGGTTCAGGTTCACTATTTGTTTTGTGTGTTTTAAATGGACTGTTACGGATCATTCGGAGGTTTTATTTTTTTGTGCATTCGGGTATGTTTTTGTGTTTAACAGGTCTTTGATCGAGTTTGGTTGAAAACTGTCACGCCCCGAATCCCATTCGGGACTGACTGGCACCCGAAGCCGATATGGCCCGAGAGAACCAATCTTTGCTCATGTCCACTCATATGCATGTCACTCAATAAGCAGAACCATCACGTTGAGATATAAGATATCAATTGCGAAAGTTATGAAAACATGCAATTTATACATATAAGGAACTTGGCCGTTAAGGCCACCAAGTCAAAATGGATATACATCTCTTACAATACATCTCTTCCATTCATTTTCCCACATATTTCTACAAAGCCTCTAATAGATACATAACCATGCTTATGCAATATTTAAATAACAACACAAAAACCCATGTACACATGTGACTTGGAGAAGCCCCGAAGCAACTGGAGCACACCAATACTCAGAAAAATATCAGCACCCTACTGTGGAGGTCTACTAGTACCTGCGCCTGCAGCAAGTAAGGTAAATTCCCCAAAAGGGGTCAGTACGAAGAATGTACTGAGTATGTAAGGCAAATAGTAATTGTGCAAGATATAAGAACTTTCAGGAGTTCAAGTACAAGTGAATGATTAATGTAAAATAAACCATGATTCTATGTACATTTGGAAACATGTATCTTGCTTTATTTGCATTTGCATTCATTTGTCATTAATCATTATCACGTGATACCCGGGCCCCAACTGATCAGTGGGTTATAACATATCATTGGAATCGTTCCAGCCAGGCTTACGCCCCTTAGAGTGCGATCCATGAATAATAATAGTGGGAGCGTTCCAGCCGGACATATGTCCCTTAGATTGCACTCCCCAATTGAACAATTATGCATTACTTCTTTACTTTTGAGAAATCAATACATTGGTTACTATTGCATTATTGGAACATTTGGAACAATATTGGAATATTTGGAATAATATTGGAACATCTATGTAACACATGAATAATAAGTGATCAACATATGAGGAACATGTGAGCAACAAGATAACTACTTGAGTTGGACTACTTTTGGACATTTCGAAATAATACAAGGACATTTCCAATGTAATCAATATGAGCTGCAGAAGGATACGGACAGAGTAACCTTACATACCTCGTCTCTTCAATATGAATATACAATCCTATATGTGTACACAATATTCCATCTCCTTCCTTTCGTTTTACTCTACAACACAAATACATCCCGGAGCTTATATTAACAACTAGTTACCATACAAGACGACAATGAGCTATAAGACGGTCGTATATCGTCATTTCACCCTTTACAATACCATTTACGGCATTGGCATATCAACAATACCACAACATGCCCAATATTGACCAAAATATCACAACCCAGTAGCATTTCATATCAAGTTCATTCTTTACATTTCTTCATTAACACGACATCACAATTACTCTATCAAATCACCTCAATACACCTCATAACAACATATCGACCAAAAATCCCATAATTTACACTTCTTACACTTATGGAAAAATAATGAGTTTAGAAACATAATCACACCATACATGTTGATATTTCATCCATACCATGCACTTTCATCCAAATCTCAAGTCACTTTTCAAGTCCAATTCACAAAAATGGCACATCTTGAACAAAAAGCAAAAGTGCCCTATTCAACCTTGCCAACATAGCCAACATGATCTACACCATCCCTCATGTATATAATATATTAAATCACAAGAATAAACACTTACCAAAGCTTGAGAAATGATGATCTTGCCCAAAAGATGACTTAGGGTTTGAAGAGCCAAAAGAGAATTGTTTTGAAAATTCTAGAAAAGTGATGTGTGTCTTTTGGAATAAAAATCTGATTTTTACACATATATATAGGCCCTCAAGTCTTCTTGGCATTAAATGCCATGTTTAATTGGTCAATGGTAGAAGAATGGGTCATTTGGCCCATTTTGGCCATGTCTTTGGCTTCTTTTTGGGCCTTAATTGAGCCCAATAACACATATCCATTTAACCCATCCAATTCAATGTTTAATCAATCATATATATCATGTTTAAATAATTCCATAATGTCACGACAATATTCACCTACGCGATTCACGTTCGTAGCCTCAATCGCAAAAATAGAAATTCTAGTCGCTCATGGCTTCGTTGAACATTTTTGGTAATTACTTGTGTTTCATGATTTGATCATGTAGGAGTGTATTGAGGTATTTTAAACCTTAACCATGAGTAAAGAAACACCAAATATCCAAAAGAAACCAAGAAAGAATCGTCGTTGAAATGCGTCGCAAAACGAGCACGGGAAGGGCCAAAGTGTTGTGCCTTGTGCCACTTGCTGCAAAGCAAGTAGTGGCGCAAGACTTGGCTGCTCTCTGAATCAGGGGTCTTGCACCACACCCCCTGAAACAGGGAGTGACGCAAGTTTGGCCATCTTGCTGAATTTTTTTCTACTCCGTCTAATTCTAGCGTATCATCCAATGCCCCATCCAAACACTACAAAATACGTACTTAGTGATCTTAATCATTAAGTAAACATGACTCCAAGTTACCAAATAAAGTTGGAATATGTACGGGGTATTACAAAAACAAAGAGTTCGCCTGGAATTGGGGGGACTTTAAAGGCTTTTCAATTAACCTGATCCTTAGCTTCTGTTTATTTTCTCCGTTTTATTCATTATTGGCATGCAATAAATTTGTATAAACCTCTATTATTGTATAATGAAATATTGGGATGCTATGGGGTGGGGATTCTATGTGTTAAATGTTTTATCACTTAGAAACCATGCCTATAGGATTATCTAATAGATTTCAGGTATTAATTAAATTATTTTTATCACGTAGGCAAACATTCTAGGATTATTAATCGTTTTATCGCTTAAAATTCATGTTTAGGATTTTCCATTAACTTTCATCACATTAGCATTAATTTTGAGCATATCAATAATTTATAGCATGCTAATTGATTTTCGACATATTATAATTAATTTTCAGCATTCTATTTATTTCAGCATCTTTAATTTAATTTCCACCATGTCTACTCAATTCTTCAGCATGTTTATATAATTTTTGATATATTTACCTAATTTTCTGCATAAAATAATAATAATAATAATAATAATAATAATTAATTTCAGCATTTATCAAAACAATTTTTCAGCAAGTTTAGATAATTTTTTGGAATTTATTAAAAAATAACTTCCAGCAAGTTTATTTAATTTTCAACATATTAAATTACTTTTCAGAATTTAAAATATTAATTTCAGCATATTAAATCACTTTTCAGCATCTAAAAACATTAATTTCCAGCATATTAAGTTACTTTCCAGTATTTAAAATACTAATTTCCAGCTCTTCTGAAATAGGTTTCAGCCCTTTAAATTAATTTCTAGCACTCGTAATTAATTTACATCATTTTAAATTAATTTCTTGCAAGAGTGAAATTAATTTTCAGCATTTGTTAATTAATTTCAGCACATTTAAAGACTATTTTTAGCATCTTAAATTAATTTTTAAATATTTTTCAGTGTATTAAAAATAATGCCCAGCATGTGTTACGATTAATTTCCGGTGTTTAATTAATTTTTTCTATAACTTAATTCAATTTCCACCCTCTTAATCAATTTCCGGTATTTTAAAATCAAGTTTCTGCACTTTTAAATCGATTTTCTGTGACTTAGATTAATTTTCCACAACCATAAAAAATCAATTTTTCTGCACTTTTTAAATCAATTTTCTGTGATTTAAAGTCATTTTTCTTCTTTTTCTGTTCAATTTTCCTACACTTGTAATCAACTTTTCCTCTCTTAAATCAATTTCCTGCATATTTAAACCAATTTTCAGCACTTTCAACTAAATTTCCAGCACATAAAAATTATTTTTCAGCATATATAAATTAACTCCCAGCATTTAAAGTTTAATTTCCAGCATCTTAATTTAATTTTCAGCATACTAAAACTGATTGTTGCATGTTTAGTCAATTTCCAGCACCTTTAATTAATTCCAGCATTTTTAATCAATTTCCTGCATATTTAAAATAATTTCCAGCATATTTAAATCAATTTTCTGCATATTTAAATTAATTTTCAGCATATTTAAATCAACTTTCGGCACATTTAAATTAATTTCCTGCATGTCTAAATAATTTTATTTTTTTTACATATTTAAATTCACTTTCAGCGTTTTTAACTTAATATCTAGATTAATACGTCTCGCCTAGAAATCATGCCTATAGGTTCTAATTATACAACGTGAATAATTGTTTTTAAGCATGTTAATCGCCTAATCACTTTGATTAATCAAAGAGGCTTACTTGAAACAGTTATGTGCTAATTGCTTAGTTTTGTTTGTTTTGTTCGACGCTAATCCCGAGTCTAATTAGGCAGCCTAAGATTTTCTTTATGCCTAGACCTTTATCCAGAATAGATCGTCCAACGCCTCTTGGACATTAAATTGGGACGGGTAGGCATTTTAGGGAATGTTAGTTTTATTGTTTTCTTTAGAACGTTTTTAGGCTTAATAACTAAACTAGGCGGGTAGATAGTCGGAAATGATGGAAGTTGCCCCGAGGAGAATTCTACAATGCAACATACGACATTGTCATCCGTTATAAGCCGGGCGCTGATTCGAATAGGATAAAAAATTAATCTTTGTCTAAATTTGATTGAATTTTATTTTAGCATGCTTTTGTTTGGGGTTGTTTAGGTATAATTTAACGAATCTTTTCATTATAATTTGTGTCTTTTCTATCTTCTCGCTTCTCCAATTCCTTTATTTATTTATTTACGCATTTTTTCTACTTTATCGCGTAGTTAATTACTAATTAGATAATAACTAAGTCGTATGTTTAATTTGTTATATCTTTTAAACGCCTAGTTAAACGTTAAGTTAATAATGGACCTTTGCTTATCACGTAAGATCCCCCACGTAATATACGAGTTCGGTCAGGACCCACATTTGTAGACCTCGAAAGGTGCCTAACACCTTCCTTTTGAGGCAACCTAAACCTTTACCTGAATTTCTGGTTGACGTAGACTAATTAATTAATCGTAATTAGTTTAGAATGGTGCCCTAGCGCACCTTAATTCGTTAGGTGGCGACTCTTCACTTTTAAAGCATGTCAAAGAGAGTTGTTATGTCGAATCCCGCTTTTCGCGAGAAAATGGGGCGCGACAGTAGTTAGCTTAGTAACTACCGGATTGTAACAGTTAATAGCCAAGCTAACAACTATAACTAACTACATGATTAAGTTAGTTGATTAACTAACTTTAACTAACTTTCCTTTTTTCCTCAACACTCCCCCTCAAGCTTGGATGTCTTGATCTTCTGAATGTTTTAAACTTCCATCAGTTTTCCAAATCTGTTTAACTCTTAGGAGGCATAAACAAGTCAAGAACTCCTAGCTTGGATTTTAAGTATTCATTCTAAACTTTTTTCAAGCCTTTAGTCAATATATCAGCTGGTTGATCTTTAGTAGCAATGTACTGTGTCTTAATCATTCCTTGTTGTATTTTTTTCTTACAAAGTGACAATTAATCTCTATATGCTTGATCCTTTCATGAAATATAGAATTAGCTACAATTTGCATTGCTGCTTTGCTATCACTGCATATAGTCGTAGGCTAAGTTATCTCCATTCCTATCTCCTTTAGTAGACCAAGTAACCAAGTTAACTCTGCAGTAGTTGTGGCAAGGCTTCTGTATTCTGCTTTTGCAGAGCTTCTAGACACCACAGTTTATTTTTATAATTTCCATGATAAAAATGAATCACCAATCTTTATCATGAACCCTGTTAAAGACCTCCTTGTTATGAGACATGCATCACAATAGCAGTAACTGCATTCTTGTAATTACTGGACAATAGCAAATCTTGACCAAATTGATGCTTGATGTATTTCACAACCCTGAGTGTAGCCTTCATATGTGGTGCCTTAGGTTGTTGTAGAAATTGACTTAAAGTTTGTGCAGCAAATGAGATGTCTGATTTTGTAACTGTCAAATATAATAGTTTTCCAATGAATCTTTGGTATGCAGCTTGATCAACTAGCTGATCTTGTTCACTCAGCTTCACAGTTTCATTATATTGCTTGGTAGTAAGTTTCTCATTTGTTTCAATTGAACCAACAACTTGTTTAGCACCTACTAAACTAGTCTCAAATACTAGTTTCAATGAATACTTTCTCTTATGCATCACAATTCCTTGATCTGATCTGACAAACTCAATGTCTAAGTAATACCTTAACTCACCAAGATTTTTCATCTTAAAGGCTTTTTTTAGAGCATCCTTTGTTTCTTCTATTAATTCCAAACTGTCACCTGTCACTAGCATGTCATCCACATACACTAAAATAATATTAATTCCTCTGTCAGACCTCTTTGTGAATAATGAATGATCATACTCTCTCTGCTTAAAATTGAACTTGATCAAAGCCTCAGACAGTTTTGTGTTCCACTGTCTAGGAGTCTGCTTTAAACCATAGAGGGATTTAACTAGTCTGTAGACCTTGCTTGACTCCCCCTGACTATTAAATCCCTTAGGCATAAACATAAAGATCTCATCATATAAGTCATCTTGTAAAAAGGCATTGTAGACATTCATCTGATGTACATGCCATTTAGATGTTGCAGCTAGTGACAAAATTGTTCTAACAGTTACCATTTTCACCACAGGTGAAAATGTCTCTTGATAATCTATTTCTTCCTTTTTACTATACTCTTTAGCAACCAACCTTGGCTTCTACATCTCTATTTGACCATCAGCCTTATATTTTATCTTATACACCCATTTACAGCCTATTGGCTTCTTTCTTTTTGGTAAAGTCACTATTTCCCATGTATGATTATTCTCCAAAGCTTGAATTTCCTCCTACATTACTTGAATCCACTTAGGATCATGTGCTGCTTCAGAATATGACTTAGGTCCTGTAGTAGAAGAGAAAGCAGCAACAAATGCTTGATACTTCTTGGACAATTTGTCATAGTCAACATACTTATTGATCTCATACTCACTTGTATCTGTAATATTCAAAGATACAAAATCTTTCATCCAAATAGGTGGTCTAGTACCTCTACTGTATTTCCTTGTCATAACAGATTGAGCAGAAATGATCTCTTGAGGATTTTGTTGATCAGGAACCATTTGCTGATTTTCAGCAATCACAGGTGAATCTGCATTGTCTAATATTGCATCACCTATTCCATCTACACCATAACCATCTTGATCCTCAACATGAGGTTGAGTAGAAGCAGCACCATTTAGTGAACCAAGACCACTATTGTTGTAGAATCAACTATCTATTTCTGCAAACTTATTAGTGGTATACATAAACATCAACTTTGGAACACTAACTGACTTGTGGAAGGAAAATATATCTTCCTTGAAGACAATATCTCTATTGACAAAGAATACATTGTCAGTCAAATCTAATAAAACATAACCTTTTTGAACAGATGAATAGCCCATATGAATAGCAGTTCTAACTCTTGACAACATTTTGTCAGTTTGAGTTATATCTTTTGCATAGCATAAACAACCTAAAACTCTAAGATGAGTCAGGTTTGGTGTCTTATTGTACACCTTTTCAAAAGGAGAAACATTATTGAGAACAATAGTAGACAGTTTATTAATCAAGTAAACAACAGTTAGTACACAATGTCCCCAATATTTGATAGGAATATGTGCTTGAAACATTAAAGCTCTTGTCACCTCTAAGATATGTCTGTATTTCCTCCCAGCAACACCATTTTGCTGAGGGGTATACACACATATTTTTTGATGTACTATCCTTAGCTATTTAAATAAAGTATCACACACAGAATTGAGAAATTATGTGTCATTATCATTTCTTATTATCTTAATGCATTTGTTAAATTGATTTTTAATATAGGCTAAGAAATACTTAAGGCATACACATATATCAGATTTATATTTAAGTAAGTATAACCAAGTAAATCTTGAGTAACCAAGTAAATCTTGAGTACTCATCCACAATTGTTAACAAAAATTTATTGCCATCAAAAGTAGGTATTTTGTAGGGCCCCCATACATCTACATGAATGAAATCTAGAAAGAAACTACTATGTATGCTACTTGAAGTAAATGGTAGTCTGACTTGTTTAGCACATGAACATACAGTACAATTGTTCAGATGTATTTTAATACCATGCAAACTAGTAGAAAACATCTTATTTAGTACTAAAGATGGACATGTCCAAGCCTTATATGCCATAGATTGATATCTACAATATCCATAATCTTTGGTTTCTAAACAGCTAGATTGATATTCATTCCATTAGTGTCATGATGATTAAGCAAGATATAAAGATCAACTTCTTATCTACAAATCTCATTCACCCTCCCAGTGAAGAGATCCTGAAAAAAAACAAAAGTCAAGAAAAAATGATATAAAGCACTATAACTCTTTTGTTAACTTGGAAACATACAACAAGTTATAGTTAAATTGAGGAATATAGAATACATTAGAAATGTTACTTCTTCGTGAGATATCACTTCTGCCTCTGTGTGTCACCAATTATATATCACCATTAGGTAAATGCACTTGTGTAGGATATTTATTCTTATGTACTGATTCATAAGGAGATCTAGTACTGATGTTATGTGATTAGTTGCTCCAGTATTTATGATCCATTTGTGAATATTAGATACCAGCAAAGCCACATGCTTATCAGGTGTAGTTGATACAATACCTGTTGCATTAGCAGAAGCAGTTGTGGAAGTTGAGTGTGAAGTGCTTTGTTGTGGCAACTTGACAATCTCATCATATTGTTCCTTTGAGAAGACATTTTCTCCTATCTGATTAATTTGAGAGACTGCTAATTGTCCTCTTAACCCTTCACCAATGTAGTTTTATGAATTACCAGGAATTTAACCATTAGTAGGAACTACTGAACTTTGTCCATAATCATATGTGATAGTAGAACCTGAATTGCACACTTTATTTCTAGTAGTATCAGTAGTGTCAAGCTTGTTATTAGTAACTACACTATAAGCAACCTCCCCATGAGTACCAGTGTTAGTCAAACCCTTTTTCTTGGACTTAAATTCAGTAGGATATCCCACCAATTTGTAACAACTCTCTTTGGTATGGCCCTTACACTTGCAGAATTCGTAGACCAAATTATAGTTGCTAGCACTCTTCTTGAACCTGTGCACACCAGTGTTGTTGTTACCATTAAACCTAGAGTACATGGTTATATCAAGATTACCAATTCCAGACCCTGGATTAGCACCAAAACACCAGCTGCAGATGTAACTGCTTTTTAACCTTCAGCACTTACTATCAAGGTATAAGCCTGATTAACAGAAGGTAGTGAACTCATCATAAAAATATGTCCACTTGCTTGAGTATAAGAGTCATTCAGACCCATCAAGAACTGAAATAGTTTAAACTTTTGCAAATGTAAGATGAAATTTTTGGAGTTTTCACAATAACAACCAAGAGCAGGAACTAAAGCCTCAAACTCCTTCCAAAGACTTTTCAATTTGGAGAAATAAACAAAAACAGAAGAACTGCCTTGTGTGAATGCAGCAATTTCTTTTTGAAGATTGTATGTCCTAGATCCATCAATCTTATTAAATCTTTCAAACAAGTCTTTCCATACAACATGATCCAAGGAGGCATACATCACAGCACCAAGTAAATTTTTTGCAACTGAATTCATAAATCAAGACAAAACAACAGCATGTACTCTCTCCCAATGATTCCACATTGATTCAGGAGACTTATCTTTATTGCATGAACCATCCACCAACCCAAGCTTATTTCTTCCTACAAGGCAATACACATAGATCCAAACCAGATTGAGAAGTTCTTAATACCTATAAGTTGATGTCACTCACATTAGAAGGGGAAAGAAATAGTGGATGACTATAGTCAATTCCACCAGATGCAACAATTGAATATAATTGCCAGAGTTTTACCCTGAGATATTAGGTGCAGTTCCTGGTTTGACTCCAAACTCATGAGACGAACCATTTCCTTGTGGAATGTCTATTTCTTGAATAGTAGCGGAAGCAAATCTTTAAAAAACTAGCGCAGAGAGGAATGTAAAACACCAGAACAGATATGAACAATTTCTGAGAATTGTTCTTGAACAGAAGCTCAACAATGTGAATGATCTTGAATCAATATCCAAACAACTAGATTCTTCTAAAGCATGATAGGCTCTGATACCATGTTATAATCTGAGAATTAATCAACCATGACCTTCAACCATACAATGAGAATCATGAAATACACATTTAGGTAGTAGTGGAAATGAAAGGAAGAGGAAAGAAGGAGAAGAAGGGAGGGAATGCAGTGGAGATAATCCTCACTACTTAAATGTGTTATTCATCTTAACTTCAATGTACAATATGTTGAGTTATATATAGTGTAGTAGTCAGCTTAGTAACTACCGGATTGTAACAGTTAATAGCTAAGCTAACAACTATAAATAACTTTTGGACTACATGATTAAGTTAGTTGATTAACTAACTTTCCTTTATTACTCAACATGATCATCTCGTAACGTTGCATCGCATGTGTCTAATTAATTCATTTTAATCATGTTACCTACATATATATTACCTACAGAACTTAGCAATGAAATTCTTCTATTACAAGAAAGAAAGACGGCAAGTATATTAGGTAATTAGTAATATTACAAGAAATAAAAATCAAATATCTTGCATTATTAATTTGATATAAATATCGAATGTACACGTACCTTTATCCTAAATACTAAGAGTGCGCATGTGTCGATACCCTGTGACAATCATGATTATTCGTCAATTTTTAGCATATTTTGTGGTAATGGGATTGGTTCATCACCATAATATACTTGGTCATGCCCTCCTTTAGAACTTACAAGTCTTAATACTTTTTGGTTGTTAAATGAGACTTCGAATCTAATTTTGTTTGAGGCAACTAGTGCAGCCACATCTTACTAGCAACAACACTTTTGACTTTCTCTTAATTTTGTCTCTGTTTTATGTTAGAAGTCGAAATTACTAGCTTCTAAAAAAGGTTTATTCTGAATGACTAACTTTCACATTACAACCAACAAAACAATAATGGAGCAAACTATTCAAACAACGGTTTAAGAAAACAAAGGCTCTATCGAGGGGGGTAGCGACATGGTTGCGGGAGGGTTCATTTAAACACCATTCGAAGGAAATTTACATTGTATATACAAGATTAAATTATTTTTTGTATGTATTTATAGTAGATCGTGAATTTTCTTGACTTATTCGTGTGTTTACTTATTCATATTTTGAACCTAATCTTAAAAAACTAAAAATATAAAACACACCCCATCAAAATTCTGGTTCCACCATTGCTTTCGTCGTCGATCTTGATTTTGTTTATTTTATATAGGTGTGGATCGGATCGCTAGCAACTTTGAATTGATTTTAGCATATGATCATCTCGTAACATTGCACCCAAATGTCGAATTAACTCATTTAATCCTGTTACTTACCTATATATTGCATATACACAACTTCGCAATTAAATTCTTCTATGTGCTTTTAATTGGCCAAGTACTTGTTAGTTCGACAAGATGGAGTTGTTCGGATGGTAAGCACCCCTCACTTCTCCCAACCCCAACCCTACAAAAAGAAAAAAGAGAAATTAACATAAATAGATGTTCATTTTTTAAAAATACTATATGCAACACATGTTTTCGTTTTTTTCGTTTTCCTTTCATTTATTGTTATTCCAGTTGATAACAATTTCTTGTCTTTGCTAAAAAGATATTCCACGAGTTAAAGATTATTTTGCTGTATATTAGATTTAGATACGAGGAATTAATTCTTAGCTGACAAAGCAAAGTTGGTAGGTAAATATCAATTTCACTTTTAATTAATAGAACTCAGTTTGCAGGATTTCAATGGACACTATGCTTGTTCTTTACTAAAAATTCCTTAAGAGTGTTCAAGTTTTTGCATTGTTTGATATTTCAATATTGTAAATCAAAAAATGAGCATTTTTGAACTGTACAAACAAAAACCGTGAAACTACGTACGAAAAAGATTTATCAATTGCAACACAGGCAAAAGTAGGCTTTTGTCTTTTAAATTGCAAGACTCCATCTGGAAAGTTGAATGCCCATGTTCAATATAACCACATTTGACATCACTTAGAGGTGTAAACACCTGTAATAAATAATATTTTTTTAAAAAAAAAAAATCAGTTGTAATATAGCATTTTGTGTTCGACAAAGTCACAAATTTAACCTTTTTACTGTTACTTTTAATGAAGTCGAGATAAACAGATGAATCACATGTACAAAGTTGTAAAATTCTGAAGATATAGAAGGTGAAGTTTAGAATTATAGAGGTACTCCGATCCATTTGTTTTATTTTACTTGTGCTCTGTATTAAAAATAGCTCTTTCTTTTCTATTTATTTATTTTAATAAATTAAGAGAGTTTTATTATGGAGTATTACTTATTCCTATACTAATTTAATATTAAATAACTACTCCTACATAAAATAGTAGTAGCCAAATTTAAAGTTCTAAACTACTCCTACAAAAAGTAGTATGTAGTAGTTTAATAAAAGGGTGAAAATCGTTTACATCCCGAACTTTGCTTCAAAAATCAAACTCTCTCCTCAACTTTGAACAATAATCATTCTCCCCCCTTTATTGTAATTGACTTTTTAAAATGCTTATTTTACCCTTATATTATCAACCTTTATATCTTCTTTTAACTTCTTTACAATCATGATTTTATTTTTTTTAATTATATAACTATGAAAAAGCAAATATTATTTTTCAGATGAAAAAAAGAAGAAACACTAATTGAGTATATAAGTTAATGACATTCAATAATGAGATAAATGAACAAAATAATAATAAAAATATTAATAATAATTAATATTCTAATATCCATTTATACAAGTGAAGATCACAGATAATTATAACCTTATAATTATATATTTCAATGAAGGTAAGATAAAAATAATAAAAAATAGAAATATATTTTATAACAAATCCTAAAAGATTATTGTAAAAAAGGACAGTCCGGTGCGGTAAATCTCCCTCTATGCGCAGTGTTTAGAGAAGGGCCGAACCATAAGGGTCTATTGTATGCATTCTTACCTTATATTTCTGCTAGAGGATGTTTCCACGACTTGATCCCTTGACCTTCTGATCTCATGACAACAACTTTACCAGTTACTCCAAGGTTCCCCTTCTTAAAAATTTGTTGTAAATGAGTTTTAAACTATAATTTAAAAAATATTTCATTATTGAAAACCAAAACTCGTTTATATATATAAACATTAGAGAATAAGAGATAATTCAAACATACATCTATATACATAATTATATAAATACATACATACTTAATACATATAATATCAAAATATCAATCATAAAAAAAGCAGTACATTTTGTGATAAATTTATAAAGAATTATTCTACCTATAATATTGATGAATTTAAATACAAATGATAAATACCTAGGTAATTTTGTTTCAAGGGTAAAATAGAAATTACATAGGATAGAGGGGGAGAATGATTATTGTTTAAAGTTGAGGGGAGAGTTTAATTTTTAAAGCAAAGTTGGGGGTGTAAATAATTTTCACCCTTTAATAAAATATACTCTTAGTAAAAGTTTTCTAAACAATTATGCTAAGTCAATATGGACCAATTAAGTAATATAAAATAGAGAGAGTAATTCTTTTTGTAAGCATTTAACTACAGATAAATTAATAAAAAAACTTCTTACTTTCTAAGAATGAATACTCCTCCGTTCAATATTAGTTGATCATCTTATTAAAAATATATGTCCTAAATTATTTATCCACTTACTAAATCAAGATAAAATTAATTAAAAAAATTTCATTTTACCCTACAATTAATACTTTTTGGAAGTGTAAAAATAAGTTTGTAAAGTTCCAAGAAAATATCTTTAAGGATAACTTAATAAAATCATCTTTCTTATTTATAATTTCTAGCTTAAGAATCGTACAAAAATAAAAGTGACAATTAATATGGGACGAAGAAAATACTAGATAAGTCAAAAATATCAGTTATTATGAAATCGGGAGAGAATAATAAATAATAGAGTCGAGAAGACATGAATCAAAATCTTCATGTGATCCGATTACTTTGACAACTTGCAATTTGTTTATTTTTTCAAAATTTTATAGATCAATGTTGGCAAAAGAGTCGTGCTTTGACCGTACGGAACACTACGTTACAAATTAAATTAGATCGTTGAAAACAATATATATTAAATTATATCAATAACAAGTCATCTTCTAAAGCCGATCAGGAATAAATATATGGAAAACTCCAAAAGATTATTCAATCTTAAACTTTGACATTTTCTTATAAAATAATGGAGAGAGGTCTTATTTTTAGTGACGCAATTATAACTGATTTGTAAATCAATTACGTATAATAATAACGAGAAAAAAAAAAGCAGTACAATTAAATAGCATTTGTCATAATTAGAAAATGACTTTATTTTATCGAAAGGTCCGAATTAACTAGTATTTTCTTAGAGAATTAACTGAATAGAAATTTTAGAAAGGTACTTTTTCCATCTCAAATTATATGTCATGATTTTTAAAATAATTATCTTAAATTAGTTGTCATTTTAGAATTCGAGATAAAATTAATTATTTTTTAGCATTTTATCTTTAATAGATAAAATGACTCTTTTTAAAGACTACAAACACTTCAATAGAGTAATTACTAATTCTATAGGTTGGGGTTCTTTGCTCTTTAGTCGGCTTCACCTCCGGGAGAGGGGACAGGGGGCGACCAAAGATTTCTGGGATGAAATCTACTTTGTTATCAAACGAAAAGACGTGAGATTGACGTCAAATATTACTCTCAAAGCCAAAGCTTTAATTGGTACAATCCTTTCTAGAATCCACCCTTCTTCTACTATGGAGAGGCACTTCTAAAAAAAACAGAAAAATCAACCACTGTTGGTGATCGCAAAAAATTGACCACTTGAGGTCGGTTTTTCTTAATTTTTTAATAAAAAAACCGATCATAAGTGGTCGGTTTTGTATTCTGGAAACTAATTAAATTAACCCGCAAAAAAATAAAAATGCCAAAACCGACCATGTGGTCGGTTTCTTTAGAAAATAAAAATTAAAGAAAATCGACCGCATGTCGTCGGTAATAATAAAAATAAAAAAAAAAATTATTTTAAAATACTTTTTAAATTTTTATAGAAAATATATTAAATATTTTTTTTATTAATACCGACCACATGTGGTCAGTTTTGTATAAATAAATAAAGACCACATGTGGTCGGTTTTGTATAAATAATAATAAAAAAATACTATTAAATAAAACCGACCACTTGCGGTCGGTTTGATTTTTAAAAAAACTAATATAAATAAAATAAGTAAAAAACATTAAACCGAATTTATTTTTAAAACATATTAAATACTTTTTTTTTTACTTTTACTGACGAAATGTGGTCAGTTTTTGTTAAAAGAATTAAGAAAAATCGATCACTTGTGTTTCTGTAATGCCAACCACTTTTCAAGCACCAAATAGTCCATCCGAGGAAAGGGAAGAGGATTTATAACCCTCCATACCTCAGACACAATGTTATCAGAATAATGAAGAAGTACATGTTGTGTTTGATTCCCGTCATGAGCATCTCGAACCTTATGACTCACAAGATTCTCAACACGAGGCTTATCAGATTCAACCCTACTCTTTCCAACATGGTTCTCAAAATGAGGCTTACCATACACAATTCGGTTTTAAACATCGATCTTATCCGGTACGAGTTAATTTTCATCAACCAAAGAGAATGAAGCCTCGTACCTTTACTCCTTTGACTGATCCATTGGCGAGCATATTTGAAAGATTGAGGGCCCAAGGTATTGTTCAACCAAGAAGGGGATGGATTCCTAAGTATCCATCTTCTAACTTTGACCCATCTAAAAATTGTGCTTATCACTCAAATATTCAAGGTAATGATATTGAGGAATGTTCAGCAGTAACGTACAAGATCCAGAATCTGATTAAGAAGAGGGAGATAAAAGTACAGCGAGGCCTAATAAGCAACATCTACGACCCCATCATTACAGGTGAAATCATTGTTCAAGGTGATCCGACAAAAAATATTTCCAAGAGGTTCCCGAAAAAAGCGCAAAGCACGTCACATGAAGTGATAGGGACAAGATCATCATCAATCTCCATTAGTCCTCCCTACAACCAATAAATTTTTCTATTTTCTTTACCTTCCTTTGTACTCATGAACTACGTTTGACCTAATTTCCATTTGGACACGTAGGCAGTCCATTATTGGGCCCAACCTCAATGTAATAAAAATATCTTTTCCCTTTATATCCAATTCAAACACTTCGCACAAATCCAAATCTGAAATATCAGGCTAATAGGATCGACTCTTGAGCATATAAAGAAAGACTCGAATTGAGATCACGATGTTCAAATGTAAGGCAACCATTTCTTTTGAACTAATATTTTTCTTTGAGTAAAACAGGAATATAAGACTCCAAAAACAAAAACTGGGGCAAAATTTTTGAGGAAACCTCAAAAATTCCACAAGGAAGCAATATGTCAATTCACAAGGACATGCAAAAGGCATCTTTTATCCTAAACTGGGGCAGAAATTTTTGAGAATTTCTCTAAAATTTCACCATAAAGAATACAAGCCTAAATCTCTAAAATCAAAACAATGACGAGGAGCCAATCCAAGAAAAGGTATGAGTCAATCTTACTTTTCGACTTACAATTTTTCTTTGAGTGCAGAAAGCATGTACAAATGCGGCCACTACCTTGCAACATCATCAAACGAAACCCAAACTACAATTGGGAAAGAAGCTAAGTCACTTTATCTCCTTAACTTTGATGACATCAAAATCGACAATACATTGTATTAAGAATTTGGTATCAAACTTAGCATTGGGTTCCTTAACGGACCTTAAAACGACATTGTTATTCTTAACGGACCTTAAAACGACATTGGGTTCCTTGTTGGACCTTAAAAAGGTATTAGGTTCCTTGCCGGACCTTAAAATGGCATTGGATTCCTCAACGGACCTTAAAACGATATTGGACCTTAAAACGACATTGGGTTCCTCGCATGACCTTAAAACGGCATTGGGTTCCTCGTGGGACCTTAAAACGACATTGAGTTCCTCACGGGACCTTAAAATGGGATTGGGTTCCTCAACAGACCTTAAAATGGCATTGGATTCCTCAACGGACCTTAAAAGAGCATTGAGTTCCTCGCAGGACCTTAAAACTACATTGGGTTACTCGCAGGACCTTAAAATGGCATTGAGTTCCTCACGGGACCTTAAAACGGGATTGGGTTCTCCGTCGGACTTTAAAATGGCATTGGGTTCCTCAATAGGTCATAAAACGACATTGGGTTCCTCATCGGACCTTAAAACGAGCATTAGGTTCCTTGTCAAATCTTAAAATGAGCATTGGGTTCCTCGCCGGACCTTAAAAAGAGCATTGAGTTTCTCGACAAATGATAGACGACTAAAAAATTCTCTCTCTCTCTTCACTTTTGAAACATAATTTGTTATTCCTATATCTCTCAAAATGACCTAAATCATATTCACGCTCCATCTTTTACATTACTCATACTCCAATCTCATTAACTCATGCTATTTTTATCCAAATTTAATGTTCATCAATTTTTTTTAGGAATCTCGTTCGACCCTAACTACACACGGCCTGATTCTCGTGAAACCAGAGATACATAGGCAACGTAAAACCAAAGTCTCAGTCACACCATTTTAATAAGCCTCTCTTGCTTTTCGATTCCAGCTAATCATCATCTCAGTGAAACAAAATTGGCTACAATGTCAACATTTTTTTACCTCAAATTCATCCTTCATTTACGAGCAAAGAAGGGGTAGCTATTGACACCCAAATTTGACCTCCCAATATCTAGCTTGGGTTGCTATTTGACTAATTAATGTCGTTTAGACATTTTTCAAAAAATTAAATTTTTTATGCAATTATTTATACATTTAAACAATTAATTTCATAAATTATAAGTGTGTTTTATATTATTGTTATTAATTTCGTAGATAAATTCATATATTCATATTTTAGTTAAATAAGGTCTCGTTTCAAATATAACTTTCACAATTTTTGTACTTTATTTATGATTAATTCCAAAATAACATTTTATTTAATATTTATAGAGTTATATTTAATTTTCAATATTATTTATCTATGGTATTATATAGCAGGCTAATTCTATTTGATTTTCCCTAATTTATTTAATTTCTAGCCAGTTGTATACAAATTGATGTCAATTTTAGCTAAATTTGATTCCAATTTGACCCCATTTGAAATCCCCAATTCAATTCTAAATAAACCCAACTCTATGACCCAATTTCTTGACACATAGCCCTACCCATCCTAATTTTAATCTCAACAGTTCATCTAAATGAATCAACGGCCCATATCACATCTAATTTTCTTTTCCTTTTCCAATCTACCCAAAACCCCAAAAGCCCAAATTTATTTCTCACCCTCACCAACTCTCTCCATAGCGGTAACTCTCCATCTCAACCGATCCAACGATGCCAACCACCGCACCACCATCGGTCGCCATTCTCATCTCGTCCTTCAAACACCATGAACAACTAACGAATATTCCCTTCTATTTCCCTCACGCTCCATCATCACATCACCGGCGAATCTCTACCGATGAACTACCAGCCGATGAGCCACCGCCGACTCACTCTCCTTCCTCTCTCTTTCATTGATGCTCCACAACATCGTCATCATCTCTCCATCTTCGTCTTCTTCTATTTCTCCACTCTGACGGCATCACCGTCCAGCAAGCCGACGTCGCTACATACACCATCAGCCACCGCCGACCCTTCTTCCCTCATTGGCTGGTGAAGTCGTTCACTAGTAACCGCATCGTGAATCGATGAGCCCCGTTAAAGACACCACCGAGCCGATTTCCTTGTCCCGAACCAGAACTCAAGGTCCTAAGTGAATCTGCCAATAAAGCAAAACCCGCGTGGGTGTAAAGGATTTAATTTCAAGATCCTTATGTTGATTTTATAATAATCCATCTTCGGTAAGATCGTTCTTGTCTCTATCTTATTATTTAAATACTATCGACTCTTCTTTATCTTTGTTCCTATATGTGAAATTCGGGATGTTTGATTTCAAATTTCGGCTTGATTCTTTTTGTTTATGTTCGGATCAACATCCCCAATTTTATGAACATTGGCTTTGGATTGGACACTGTTTTGGGCTACTTTGGTAATATGTCTTATTTTTGATTGTCGGTTGATTACATTGACATTAGTATGGATAACACTTCACTACTTGGTCAGATTTCAAGTATTTGCTTCTTGAAAACTTTGCTACTTTGTTATTCTTCTGATAAATTCAAATTCATTCAATTTTTTATTTCTGAATTGAAATTTGGACGTGCTTTATCTAGTTTGCTTGATAACATGACTGTTTTCATGATGGTAAGTAATTTGATTGTGAAAAAATCGTCCATGATTCATATTTGGTTCTAGGACAACTTTGGTACTAAGTCATTTATGGTAAAATGCTGATTTGTTTACATTTATTTGAGAATATCAGTTGGCTGATGGGTGTATGATTTGAAATTTAAATTGTGCGCCAACTTTGTCTTTTATTTATTTTGATAAATTCCATGGTCTTGTGATCTCTTTACTGATTCTCCTACCCATGCTCAAATTGGACATATTTTACTTATATATTTATGATATTTTGGGCCTTTAATTGATTTTCTGCCCATTTACTTAAGGAAAATATCTTCACTAACTGATTTTTGAATATTTTCTTCTCCTCTACTTCTTTAGTTTTACTTGATTAATTATGGTAGTCAAATATAATTTCTCCCCTTAATTGATCTTCCATAGTGGTTAAATAAAAGGGTTTTATTGATTGATTTCAAGAAATATTCTCCCTTCCTTTTATTTTTATGACCTCTCACAACTCTTTTACTATATGAACAAGCATTTCCTTCATTCATCTCAAGTTTTCAACCTCTACTCTCTCTACACAAAATAAAAAGAAAAGAAAACTTTTTTACGATTCTATTCTGGCTTCTCGCTTTTCACTTTGAAAGGTCTCTCTCTTAGGGTCATCTTGCTATTTTGATCTGCTATGCGTACTGTTCAAATCTTCTTATTATTGTCTACTTATTCCTTAGCCGGTTAGTCTACATCGAAGCAATTTTAATTCTTACATGTAGTCTTTTATTCGCTTCCGTGTTACTTGCATGATTTCTATTATATGTTTGTTATACGAAATTGTTTGCTTCTCGAATTCCTATTTTGTGCAATTTGGTATGCATAGCTCTGCTTAACAGGTCCTTGATCGAGTATGATTGGGAGAAATAAGAGTCGCTAAGGAGTTTATTAAGGACCCATTTTGAGTCTTCTAGACTTTCTTTTCTTTTCATATTCATTTCGGGTCTGTAATTATTATTGTATAAATACGAATATGTAATGAAATTATGGGGACTGCTTATGGGGGGCGGGGATTCTATGACTTGAATATTATATCACTTAGATACCATGCCTATAGGATTATTTAACAAATTTCATTATGTCAAATCATTTTATCACTTAGGCAATACATTCTAGGATTATTAATTAAATTATTTTATCACTTAGGCAATACATTTTAGAATTATTAATTAAATTGTTTTAACATCTAGAAACCATGCTTTAGGATTATTAATTAATTTCCTGTATAGTTTAACTAATTTTTCTGCATATTTAAACTAATTTTCGACACCTTCAATTGAATTCCCCGTATTTAAATTTGTTTTACAACAATTTAAAAAAATTTCAGCATTTAAATTGAATTTCCATCATATTTCAATAATTTTCAGCATATTTTAAATTTTCAGTATTTTAATTGAATCGCCAGCATAGTTAAACAACTTTTCAGCATATCTAAAATTAATTTTTCAGCATGTTAACCTAGCAATTTACATTTTAAAATGTTTGTGTATATCTATGATAATTTTCAGCATAGTAATTATCTCACTTAGATATCATGCATATAGGTCTTAATAATAGAAAACATTTAACTGTTGTTGACATGTCAATCACTTAATCACTTTTAATTAATTAAGAGACTTATTTGAAACTGTTACATACTGAATGTTTAGTCTTGTTTGTTTTGTATGACGTGAATCCGAGTTTAATTAAGTAGCCTAAGCTTTCTTTTTGTCTAGATCCAAATCTAAAATAGTAAGTCCAATGCCTCTTGGATATTAAGTTGGGACGGGTAGGCATTTTAGAAAACACTAGTTTTATTAGTTTCTTTAGAGCGCCTTAGGATTAATAACTAAACTAGGTGGTGTGGGTAGATAGATGAAAATGATGGAAGTTGATCTGAGCATAATCCGACAATGCGACATGCGACATTGTCATCCGTTAATAAGCCGGACGATGCTCTGAATAGGATAAAATTAGCTCCTTGTCCCAGTTTTTCTAAATTGGCTTTTCTTTATTTTATTTTTGAATGTTTTAATTATCTGGGTAGTTTAAGTTTGTTATTATTTAAGTATATCTTTTCACTATATAATTGTGTCCATTCTATCTCCTCGCTTATCTGATCCATATTTTGTTTACATGGCTTTATTACTTAGTTATTAATTATGACAAAATAGAAGTTTGAGGTTTAAAAACTTAGTTAATAAAAATTGACCTTTTGCTTATCACATAGAATTCCCCACGTAATATATGAGTTCGACCGGGACCCATATTTATGAACCTCGAAAGGTGCCTAACACCTTCCTTTCGAGGTAACTTGAATCCTTACCTAAATTTCTGGTTGACGTAGATGAATTAAATAATCATAATTAGTTTATAATGGTGTCCTAACGCACCTTAATTCGTTAGGTGGCGACTCTTCTCTCTAACCCATTCCAAAAAGAGTTGTCACGTTGAATCTTGCTTTTCGTGAGAAAAATGGGGTGTGACACCCTGATTAGAGCCTTGTAGTGATTCTATATCCTTGATTACCATAGTTTCCTAGGTTATGAGGCCTTATTATGTTGGTTACATATTATTGGGCTCGAGATCGTGGTTATGATACCAGTTGGACTCCAGGTGAGTATTTTATCCCTAAAGGGGGCATGATTCTAGATTATAGTTGCTTTGACGGTTATGGTTGTATTTTTTGTATACTGGTGATGACATGCATACTTTAGGGCGTATTTATTCTCACTTTGTGGTACGATTCCGACCAAAATCTTGATTTTACTACTGTTTTCTAAAAAGGGATTTATTCCCACTTTTCACTTATAAAATGGATTCTTTTACAATTGGAATCGTACCACCATATTTAATGAATTATGAGTTTTGGAACTAAAAATGTTGTTTTGGAAATTAGACCGAGGTTGATTCCGGTCCATTATTGATCCACTTCTTTTACCACTACTACTTACTTCGGTTGAGAGAGATTCCGACCCTTTCTATGCTATTATGCCGATTTAGTCCCGAACTTGATCTCAGGCAATGGATTTACAAACTTGAATTAGTCACGGTTCGAGTTCGTGTACTTATTATACTTATATATATCTCTGGTACTGGACGGAGCAGATTGATTATGATGATTATTGGAAGTCCTAGTTCACGACGGAGTAGATTGATTATGATGATTATTGAAAGTCCTGGTTCGGGACCAGGCAGTGTATACGGATATCCCGAGTCCCCTAGGGACCCCTTCATCTGTGAGCCATAGTGTCGGAGAAGGATGGTCGTCGTAGGTCCTGTCTTTGCGAGCAACTGAGCTGGAGGAGGTGTATACACTTGGTACATTATGGCACTCAAATTGGGTATGGTACTATTGGTTTATGTTGCATTCATTCATATGCATTACCTATCACTAGTATGATTGTTTGGTGCTTATATTTAGTGGTGTTATGGGGGGTTGTATAGGTATAAGCTATGATTGTTGTTTGCTGAGTGTTGGCTTGAACCTTCCGGGCTTATGGGGGCCCAGTTAGGTATTGTTTGTCCGGACTAGCCGGTTACTTTATTATTGGTTATTATGGTTAGTTTGTGGCAGGATGATTATGGACTGGTACCCGAGGTTGTCGGTATGTTCTTGATCCCTTTCCTTTTCTATGGTAAATTACATCATTGATAATTAGCTCACGGTTATACATTATGGTTAGGGACCTTGATTATGCTAGTATTAGCTTCCTGCTTAGTTATGATCCTCGAGATGTTAGGTTGACTCCCTCAGGTTATATATATATAGGGGAGGTAGTGACAATAAATAACAATACCGGGTTCAATGAGTCTGGTAATTAGAATGAGTATAATCTAAATCCCTTAATGAGGATCCATTGGAGGGCAAGTCTGGTGCTAGCAACCGCGGTAATTCCATCTCCAATAGCGTATATTTAAGTTGTTGCAGTTAAAAAGCTCGTACTTGGACTTTGGGATGGGCCGGTCGGTCCGCCTCTGGTGTGCACCGGTCGCCTCGTCCCTTCTGTCGGCGATGCGCTCCTGGACTTAATTGGTTGGGTCGTGCCTCCGGCGCTATTACTTTGAAGAAATTAGAGTGTTCATAGCAAGCCTATGCTCTGTATGCATTAACATAGGATAACATTATAGGATATTGATCCTATTACATTGGCCTTTGGGATCGGAGTAATGATTAACTGGGACAGTCGGGGGCATTCATATTTCATAGTCAGAGGTGAAATTCTTGGATTTATGAAAGACGAACAACTGCGAAAGCATTTTCCAAGGATATTTTCATTAATCAAGAATGAAAGTTGGGGGCTCAAAGACGATCAGATACCGTCCTAGTCTCAACCATAAATGATGCCGACCAGGGATCGGCGGATGTTGCTTTTAGGACTCCGCCGACACCTTATGAGAAATCAAAGTTTTTGGGTTTCGGGGGGAGTATGGTCGCAAGGTTGAAACTTAAAGGAATTGACGGAAGGGAACCACCAGGAGTAGAGCCTGCGGATTAATTTGACTCAACACGGGGAAACTTACCAGGTCCAGACATAGTAAGAATTGACAGACTGAGAGCTCTTTCTTGATTCTATGGGTGGTGGTGCATAGTTGTTCTTAGTTGGTGGAGCGATTTGTCTGGTTAATTTCGTTAAAGAACGATACCTCAGCCTGCTAACTAGCTATGCGGAGGTATCCCTTCGCAGCCAGCTTCTTAGAGGGACTACGACCTTTTAGGCCACGGAAGTTTGAGGCAATAACAGGTCTGTGATGCCCGTAGATGTTCTGAGCAGCACACGCGCTACACTGATGTATTTTATAGAGTTAGCGTATATCCCTCCCTTCTTTTGTCTATTCATATCGTATATGTGTTCTTTGGCCTTGTATACTACTCTATATCCTTCTTTCACTCTTCATTGGTATATTGGCTAGTGATACACGGTATTGTACTATAGTTTCTGAATACTGTTAGAATAGGATTGTGTATCCTTATTGCTCCATTAGCCTCATTATGCTTAGTTTTCCTGGATAGTTGCCTGCAATTATATTGTTGCTTACATGTTATTTATGTTTGCATTATCTTTGGATCTTAGTTGGCCGATGCCTACTGAGTACCATGTGTTTGGTACTCATACTACAGTTCTGCGGCTTGCAGATCATAGTATGAGTTCTTGCCATTGACGTGAGCATCGTGCAGAGCAACTATGGATCGGAGATTTGGGGTGAGCTCCTGACGTTTGGAGTATTCCTGCTCTCCCTTTTATTGATTAGACTGATCTCTATTTTGTGTTTCAGAGGCGGCTTGTACTTGTAATTATTTTGTATTTCACTTTGTACTCTGTTGTATTAGAAGCTCTTATACTGACTTCATCAAGTCTTGGGATTGTAAGCTATATATATTCTCTTTATTATATTCTTTTTCGAGACTTTCCTTATTTCTCTTGGTAGTTCGTTACTAGATGTTTCGAACTACGGGTTGGCTTACTACTGGTGGGTTAGAGTAGGTGCCATCATGACGTGAGAAATCGGGTCTTGACACACAAGTAGTCGGTTTAATTTTTTTAAAAGTAATATAAATTAAATAAATAGATAACATAAAACCTAATCTTTATTTTTTACTTACGTTGCAATAATATATTGTCTAATGAGTATATATATTCATGTATATCTCCTGTAGTAATTTACGTAGTAGTTAAAAGCTAACTGAATCTATCCAATTATATTGAATACATTAATATCATACAATCGAGGTAATAATATACTATTGTAGTTATAATAATGTAAGGTAATTAATCGATAATTCATCAAAGTATATGGAATACGTTGTATTTCGGGGTAATATACTAGTGCATGTGATGTGTATAGTAAGTATTCAGAAGTTCATAGTCGATGGAATATGTATATATATACGTATATCTTGTGTAGTGATATACGTAGTAGCCAAAAGCTAAGTGAATCTATCCAATTATATTGAATAATATGTTGATATCATACAATCGAGGTAATAATATAATGTTGGAGTTATAACAATGTAAGCAAATTAACAGATAATTCATCATAGTATATATATGAAACACGTTGTATTACGAGGTAATATACTCGTGTATGTGATGTATACAGTAAGTATTTAGAAGGAGTTGATGGAGTATATGTATATATATGTATATCTCGTGTATTAATGTACATAGTAGTGAAAGTTAATTGAATCTATCCAAATATATTTAATACGTTGATATCATACGATCGATGTAATAATATACTATTGAAGTTATAATAATTTAAGGTAATTAACCGATAATCAACGTATATATGAAATATGTTGTATTACGGGGTAATATACTTGTGTATTTGATGTATGTAGTACGTGTTTAGAAGCTGATAATCGATATATCCAAGTATATTTAATACGTTGACATTATATGATTGGGGTAATATATTTTGTTAGAGTTATAATAATGTAAGCTAATTAATTAACCTATAATTTATCAGAGTATATGGAATACACTGTATTATGGGATAATATACTCGTGTATGTGATGTATATAGTACGTATTCAGAAGCTGATAGTCGATGGAGTGTGTGTGTGTATATATATATATATATATCGTGTAGTGATGTACGTAGTAGTCAAAAGCTAACTGAATATATCCAGGTATATTGAATAATTCGTTGATATCATACGATCGAGGTAATAATATACTATTCGAGTTATAATAATGTACACTAATTAATCGATAATTCATTACAGTATATGTAATGTGTTGTATTACGAGATAATTCAGAAGTTGAGATCGACTATGTATAGTATGCATATATATATATATATACACACACACACACGTACTTCTCGTGTATTGATGTACGTAATAGTCAAAAACTAACTTAATCTATCCAAGTATATTTAATACGTTGACATTATATGATCAAGGTAATATATAATGTTAGAGTTATATAATATAAGCTAATTAATTAATCGATAATTTATCAGAGTATATGGAATACACTATATTACGGGGTAATATACTTGTGTATGTGATAAATATAGTACGTATTCATAAGCTGATAGTCGATGGAATATATATATACATATACGTATATCTCATGTATTGATGTACGTAGTAGACAAAACCTAACTGAATCTACCCAAGTATATTTAATACGTTGACATCATACGATTGAATAATAATGTAAGCTAATTAACTAATAATTTAGCAGAGTATATGGAATACGTTGTATTACGAGGTATATAGTACGTATTCGAAAGCTAATTAATCAAAAATCCATGCTGGTAGACGAAATATATTGATATTATTATACGATTGAGGTAATATACTACTTGTGTTAATATGACGTTGAATTAACAAATTATCCAATTTATATACATTGTGTTAAATTACTTTGTATGTTCCTATATATATTATATAAATTATTATACTTTAATTATTTTATTAAAATAAAAACTGACCACTTATCTACCCGGCACAGCCCAATAAGCCCTACACTCCAACAACAACCCTACGTCGCTCAAGTACACCAGCAACAACACTCCATCGACAACACCAACAACTCACCGTCGTATTTCATCGCCAACACCGGCTTCTCCAGCTATCCGTCGTCGGCTGTTGTTGCTGCTTCTCCGGCTGCTGCTGTTGTTGCTGTCATCGTCTGCTGTTGTTGTCGTCGCGCTGTCCAATCCATCGTCCAACTCCGCCAGCAGCTTCTCCAGCTACTATTGCTCGTTAACTACAACAAAGGTAAATAATATTGGTTTGGTTGATTTCAACTCGCCGTTTTAGCACATAGGGTCTTCAAAAAATTCAATTTTTTTTTTTGCTAAAATTATTGGTTTTGTTGATTCTTGTTGAGGTTTGAGCAGTTGGGTGTGTTTGAGAATTTTCAATTTAAATTTTCAATTGAACACACATATAGAACTGGAAAATCACAAGACAAAATTTGACTTGAAATATATTATCATATAAGGTAAAAAAGACCAAAAATGAGGATTGATACATGAGGATTGGTACCAGATTAGGGCTCTTTCTTTCTAATTGTAAAGCAATTACTTCATCTATTGGTTGTCCTAATTTTTAAATTCATTAAAAAATTTAGTTTCCGGTGGTGGCGTGACGATTCCGATAAAGGCTTGTAGTCTGGTTTGCTGCTTCAAAAAAGGTGATCACCTTTCTCTTTATTTTTCTTTTATACGTAGTGTTATGTAATTGTTCCTGAGATCTCACACTAGGTGAGAATGGTGGGATTATTTGTTGTAGAAGGCTTTGAAAGCCATAGATTTTGTGATGAAGATTATGGTTCACTGTTTAATTTAGCTTAAATGTTTCTGCTTTTGTTTTCTTTTTGATTCACTGATTTGGCTCAATATGTTTTGTTTCAAGATTTTAGCTCACTATGTTGGTATCAATATTTGTTTGTTGATGTTCTAGTGACTTGAAAATGGTTAAGTATAGTGACTTAAAATAGTGAACTAGTGACTTGAAAATGGTTAAGTGTAGTGAATTGAAAATGTGAACTATGACTTGGAAATGGTTAAGTGTAGTGTTTGAAAATGAGAACTAGTGACTTAAAAATGGTTAAGTGTAGTCACTTGAAATAGTGAACTAGTGACTTGAAAATGGTTAAATGTAGTGACTTGAATATGTGAACTAGTGACTTGAAAATGGTTAAGTGTAGTGACTTGAAATGTAAACTAGTGACTTGAAAATGGTTAAGTGTAGTGTTTGAAAATGTGAACTAGTGACTTAAAAATGGTTAAGTGTATTGACTTGAAAATATGAACTGGTGATTTGAAAATGATTAAGTGTAGTGTTTGAAAATGTGAACTAGTGACTTGAAAATGGTTAAGTGTAGTAACTTGAAATAGTGAACTAGTGACTTGAAAATGGTTAAGTGTAGTGTTTGAAAATGTGAACTAGTGACTTTAAAATGGTTAAGTGTAGTGACTTGAAATAGTGAACTAGTGACTTGAAAATGGTTAAGTATAGTGTTTGAAAATGTGAACTAGTGACTTGAAAATGGTTAAGTATAGTGACTTGAAAATGTGAACTAGTGACTTAAAAATGGTTAAGTGTGGTGACTTGAAAATGTGAACTAGTGACTTGAAAATGTGAACTAATGACTTGAAATTGTGATTGCTTGTGCAGATGAAACCTAATTATAGTTGAATGTATCAATGAAATAATGATAATAGAGTGGGTATGAGGGAGGAATATGCAGATGGTGTCACTCTATTTATCAAACATGCCAAGACACTTGATGATTGGTTATATTTCTGAATGATTTGACGTCCTTGCGAAAAATGTTTTGGTACAAACATTCTAAAAGAAGAGGTTGTAAAGAATCATCTTTTTAGAAAGGAGTTTCATGAAGACTATTTAAGATTGAATACTAGTCATGGAGAAGTTGGGCTTAATAACTTTGTTGTTGGTGAAAGTAGTAGGTCTGTGGGGTATAATGACTATCAAGATACTAGGATGAAAGAAATGGTACATAATGCTTTTGGGATGCATGAGGGGGTTTAATTAAGGGAAAATGTAGAAGATGTCCCCAATGTAGAAGCACACCATTTTTATGAAGATTTGCATACTGCTAGTCATCCTTTGTTTGACGGGAGTTTGCACTCTCAATTGTCTATTACTATTAGATTATTAAGTATCAAATCTGATTGGAATGTTGCTCAAGGAGGAATGGACTCTATGATAGACCTTATTAAATAATTAATTGACCCCGCTTTAGAGGTTCCTGATTCTTTCTATAAGACAAAAAGAATGGTGTCAAAGTTAGGTCTCTCCTCGATTAGAATTGATTATCGTGAAAATGGTTGGATGTTATACTTTAAGAAGGATGCTGAACTAGAGTCTTGTAAGTTTTGTCAACACCATCCTTATAAGTGTGGTTGTAGAGGAAATAAAATTTCTATCAAGGCGATGCATTATTTACCTCTTATACTAAGGTTAAAGAGGTTGTATGCATCGAATAGCTCAGCTCCCCATATGAGATGACATGCTGAAAATAGAAGGCCCCCTGGTGTCATGTCTCATCCATTTGATGGAGAGGCTTGAAAGCATTTTGATTGAACTTATACAGATTTCACAGCTGAACCAAGAAATATTAGGTTGGGTTTATGTGCGGATGATTTCTCACCTTTTTCTGTTGGTGCTGCACCATATTCATGTTGGCCTGTATTTATTACACAATATAATCTTCCTCCTAAAATATTGATGACTAGTCCATATATATTTTTGAATTATGTAATTCTGGCCTAATCCAAAAAGTTAGATAGATGTTTACTTGCAACTTTGATTGATGAGCTGCAATTGTTATGGCATGAGGGGGTTCAAACTTGGGGCATTTGACTTAAACAAAATTTCAATTTGCATGCTTATATAATGTGGACTATTAATGATTTTCCTGCTTATGGAATGTTGTCTGGGTGGATGACAGCTGGAAAGTTAGCTTGTCCATACTACATGGAAAATACAAAATCGTTCACATTGAAACATGACCGAAAAAATCATGGTTTGATTGTCACCGTTGTTTCATTCCACCTAATCATGAGTTTAAGAGACTCAAGAATGCATTTAGGAAGAATAGAACTAAACCTGATGGTCTACCTCCAAGATTAAGTGGTCATGACATTTGGGAGAGAGTTCAAGATTTTCCAAAGGTTAGAGAGAACAATTGTATAAGTTTGATGGGTATGGCGTTTCACATAACTGGACTAAGCAGAGCATATTCTGGGAGATAGAATATTATCCAGATAATCTACTTAGACATAATCTTGATGTCATGCATACTGAAAAGAACTATTTTGATAACTTGTTCAACACAATTATGGATGTGACTGACAAGATAAAGAATAATCCAAAGGCTAGACTTGATTTACCAGAATATTGCAAGAGTGGTGAATTATAGTTTCCTGGAGGGTCCCAATGGCAATTTTCTTAAGCCCAAGGCTAGTTATACATTCAAGTTAGATCAAAAACGAAAAATATGTGAGTGGGTCCAAAGCTTAAAGATGTCGGATGGATATGCGTCGAATTTGGGAATGAGGATTTATATGGAGCATGGAATCTTACATGGAACGAAAAGTCATGATTGTCACATTTTCATGAAACAATTACTTCCGATTGCTTTTAAAGACTTGTGTTCCACCACATTAAAAGAAGAAAATCTGGCTCGAATGGAAGGTAATATTATTGACAACACCAATAAGTTGGAGAAGATTTTTTCACCTAGGTTCTTTGATTTGATGGAACATCTTCACAATCACCTTATCCACGAAGCCCGTCTAGGCGGTCCAGTTCAAACTAGATGGATGTATCCAGGCGAGCGGTAAGCAAGTGCAATACATTTAATTTATTTCTTAATTGTTTAAGTATATATGTATTTTTATATATTAGCCACCTAACGTAAAATTATGCAGGACCATTGGAAAATTGAAAAGGGTCCTAAAAATAAATACAGGGTGGAAGGATATATAGTTGAAGCATACCTTGCTAGAGAAACATCCCAATTTTGTTCTTACTATTTTGCTGATCAAGTCACTTGTTTAAGAAACAGTCCTAATCGACACCAAGACGATAAGAATGAGCCCTATCTACAATCAATATCAATCTTCAATCAACCATGTAGTAGGTAAAAAAAGAGCAATTTTCGCCTGGCTCACTGCCATAGAGCACAGTTACATGTCTTGGTAAATTGTCCGAAAGTTGAACCTTTTTTAAAGTAAGGACATTAAATATTTACATAGCAGATTTAATTACTCGTTTCACTAAGTATTAACTAATTATATTTTCTATGTGAATCTTCAGATTATTTAAGGCTCAATTCCACCAAAATGCATTTATGAGTCATTTACAACATGGTATGCAAATCAGGTGAGTAATTTCAATAATAACACAATAAATTTAAAGCGTTTATGCATTCTTCAACTAAATATAATATACATATACATATATATAGGTATTCCATTCACCAAATGCGGCCACAAATAATCAGTTCTTCAAGGATATTTCTTTGGGACCGGTTAAAGTTTGTATAATGTCCCACTATATAGTAAATGGGTTTAAATTTTCCATCGAGGAACACTCCAAAACAAGGAAAACAAACAATAGTGGTGTTTGGATTAAGGGTAATGATGATGTTGATTACTTTAGCGTCATACAAGAGACTTTTGACATGGAGTATGCTGGTTGGCCAGTTAAAAAATAGTACTCTTTCGATGCAAGTGGTTTGATCCAAGCAAAAGAGGCACAAGAGTACTTAAGGAGCATAACATCATTGAATTTAAACGCGCTAGAAAGTATCATATTACGATCCTTTTGTTATTGCACAAAATATTAAACAAGTGTACTATGTTCCTAATCTGTTGTGCAAGGACAAGTCTGATTGGTAGGCTGTAATCAAAACCAAGCCTATAGGGTGGGTGGAAGTTGAGAATGTGTTGGAGACTGCATATTAAAATGAAATGCATAATTATCACCAATTAGTGGACACTGACTTAGTGGATAATTAAACCATCCCGGAATACATTTCGAAGAAGTTAGTGCAGAAGACGCTGAATGGGTAGAAGAGATTGAATGGATAGAAGAGAAGGAAACTTCCAAAGAGGGTGAATGGTTAAGTGGAGAATCTTCTGGAGAGGAGGATTAGCTCTTTATTAGTAGCATCTCTTTATTAGTAGCATTCATTATTTTTAATTATTGATGTCTATATGCTTTGTACTACTTACTTCTTATGCATTTATTCCCTCATTAGCATATTTGAAAAATGTCTTACTTTGGATTTAGTGAAACAACTCATGTTCACATTTTGAAAAATGTTTATGGATATGTTCCTTTTTTTTACTTATTAATTGATTGATTGATCAATTTCACAATCTTAACAAAATGACATTTAACAAACCATTTTTTGTCTTTAAATAATTTAGATGGTAGGTAAGGATGACAGGGGTAAGAAAATAGTTGATACTAGTAAGCCAAAAAAGGAAAAGGTACCTCTACTTTATAGACGACCCACAAGGATTCATATATCTGAGTCTCGGCCAGAAGACATTCCATCATGACCATCTTATTCTAGGTCATCACATCATTCATATAGTGCTCCTAAGAATGTGGATCCACTCCATGGCTCTACCGAGTCTTAGCCCGCTCCCATCGGCATGCCACCACCTTCACAGTACTACCAAACATTTGATGGTGCTTATAGTCATCTATCGTCGTCTGTCTTACCATCTGCTAGTAGTCAGGCAGGAACCACTGAATTGATTGGGATGACCGATCTTCATCTTAGAGACACACCATCCATTACTCCTGATACACCACGACAGGGCACTCAAGAGAACCTACTCCACAGTTAGGACAGAGAGATGTCAGTCGGAGGATGTATATTATCCCATATGAATCAGGGTATGATTTCAATATATAACAACTCTATTTATTTTTCATTTACTATATTATGCTCTATAATGTTTGATCTTGTATTGCAGGTTTAGGCCCAATGATAGAATAGCCAAAATCATCAAAAAAATGCATATGTCGCCACTATAAAGGTTATTGGACAAGTTGACAAAAGATACCAGAAAAGTATAGAGAGGCCATGTTCGTAGAATTTCAGGTAAAGATTTATCTTATCAATTAGTTAACACATTGTTACAATTAAGGATTGAATAGTAAACTATTATTTTTATTGTAGAAATATTTCTGGTATGATCCAAGGCACCATTTTTGCAATAAGGAAGAATTTTTTTAAAAGAGTCAGGCTTAGAATTATGGTCTGTTGGAATTAATAGTTTAGTTCTTTTTTTTTTTTACTTTACTTTAAATATAGTACAAATATATACTAAATATTAATGAGTTACGCAGTACTCAATCTCCCAAAAGTTAGCGGAACCGAATACTCGAAGAAGTAGAGGAGGAGTTCTGAAGAGAGTGTGTGGATTCTCCAGTCAGAGGTGTACTCTATGGCTTCCTAGGAAAAGTCTATACAAAGAATATTAGGTCTTGACATTGTGGATCCTCCTCTATCACAGATGATGTTGATAGAGAAACCGTCATTTCATTGCAGAATATGATTTCTCAACTCACTAGAGATCTTGATGCACAAGCTGAGAGGGAGAAGAAGAAAGAAGAGGAAAATGCTACGCATATGAAAATGATGTGAGAACTTGCTGCACAGGGTGAGAGGGCAAGGAAGAAAGAGGAGGAAAATGCTACGTAGATGAAAATGATGCAGGAGCAGATTAATAGTTTCCTTCAGTCTACACGGATTCTTCCTCCGTGTCCCGGTGATGCACCTGGGACTACGATGGGCCTAGGTCCACTTGAGGATTACACTATAGAGAAAGAGGATGAGGATGAGGATGAGTTGGGGGAGAAGGATGACAAGGTTCCACCACGTCGTTGTCGTCGTTGATACTTTTATATGTTTGTGGTTTGTAGTTTACTTTATTATATTTTTTTGTGTTTGTAGTTTACTTTATTATATATTTTTGTATTTGTAGTTTACTTTATTATATGTTTTTGTGTTTGTAGTTTACTTTTGATTTGTAAACTTTGATTTTAGTATGTTTGAATGTTTTGAATGTTTAGGTTTGAAAATTCTAGTGCTGAACTGGTTTTATGTAATTTGTATAGCAGGTTTATTTTGGAAATGCAGCATATATGCTGCAATTTTTTTACAAAATTACCAAGAAAACTAACCACTTTTAGCAAAATTATCAGGAGTGGTCGATTTTCGGCAAAATTACCCAAAAAACTGACCACTAGCGGTTGGTTTTTGTCAAAATTTCTAGATTTACCAACCACAAGTGGTCGATTTTTCTGGTAATTCTTTGCCAGAAATTAATAAATCCGACCACAGTGGTCGGGTTTATCAAAAAATAATTGAATAATTGTGGTCGGTTTTATTAAATAATTAAACAAAAACCAACCACATGTGGTCGATTTTTTTTAAAATAAATATTAAATAATTAAATAAAACCGACCACATGTGGTCGCGTTTTTTTTTAACATAATTAAATAAATAAATAAAAACCGACTACATGTGATCGGTTTTCGAAAACCTGCCACTACTTTTACGACCACAGGTTGTGGTCGGTTTTCCTCTTTTTTTTAAGTAGTGAGGCCGGCATCCTCGTCTCAATCTCATCCATTCTTCTTTTTCTTCATGAGGCAAAACAAATCTCTTTGCCTCCCTCCCTCTCCGATCAATACTTTGGTTCCCTTCGTCTCTTTTGACCTTTTAATCAAGTTTTTACATGTGTAGGGGAACTTTTAAACCTAATCAATAATTGTTAGGATGGATATCATGCGAGAGATATGAAATCTCTGAGCAAACTTAAATTCCTTACTTTAATTATCTAAAACTCTATGTAATTCAAACTAGTTGGGGGCATCGTAGCTCTCATAAAGTCTTTTAATTAGTTCGAAATATATATATCTTAAACTATATTTACGTCAAATTATTGATCATCCTAAATTCTGAATTTGTCGCTAATATAATTAAGTTAGTTTTATTTCTTCGTTTCAAAGTCAAATTATAAAAAAGAAAAAAAGAGACTCATTCAACACTTGAAAACATTGATTAACAATTAAGTATATACTGTGAGATTCAAATAACTTTATTGGAATAAAATCCCAAGAATGGATAGACGTGAAGACATATTCTTCTCAATGACTGCTTCAATATTTGTGTTCTTTCAATATAATTTTTGTTTTGATAAACATGAAGGGAGCCTTGGAGTAACTGATAAAGTTGATGTCATGTGATCAGGAAGTCACGGGTGAACACCTTGGAAACAACCTCTGGCAGAAATGCAAGCTAAGGCTGCATACAATAAACCCTTGAGGTCGAGCCCTTCTCCGAATCCTGCGCATAGCGGGAGCGTTAGTGCATCGTGCTGCCCTTTTTGATAAACATGAATGTTGAATATTATGAGAGAGCTTATAATGACTACTAGTATTTCAAGGTGTATTATGTACACTTATACAGTACTCCAATAAAAGTCAAACCTTTGAATATCTTTTCTTTGATTATGATTACAATAACGATTAGATCATAATGGTTAGTAATAACTTCTTCTTCTTTTTCTGTTTTTTAAATATTATTAAAATTGTTTTTTTACACCTTTATTGTCGTTTTCACATTTTTGATTGGAACATGAAGGAACTAACTAGCTAGACAATTTTAAAATGCAGTTACTAATATTCAAAATGGTGATATTGATGTTAAAATTATAACCTTAGGCGCTAAATAATTCATTAGAAAGATTGCTTGTTAGTTAGGCCGTTTTCAATAAGACTTGCGCTAGGCGCTCCCTTTTGTTGGCTGAGTCGTAGTTTATTACTCTTGAAGTAGTAATTGAACACACAAATGGACTAACGGAAAAGAAATAAACATGAAATTTTGGCAGATTATCCTTTTTTTTATAGCTGTTTGGTAAATATTCATTTCATATTTCTCTTGCAACTTATGGACCTTTTAGATAACATCTAAAGATCCTTTTTAGGCAAACTGAAAATATGAAAACATTAAATCACGATCCAAAATTTTATAAGTTATTGCTAAGGTTAGACGATAATCTAATATTTTGTTTGTAAGATTGACAATTTATGAGTAAATATTAGACGTGAATCTATTGTTATTTGGAAGGATAATTTCACCAAGACTATATCTATACAACTTTTCAAAACAAGGACCAGATCTAAATGATAGTTTAAAAAAGGGGCATTTGTTTAAATCAGTCAAAAAATAGATTTTGGCTAAAAGTCTCCAGAAGTTTGACCAACAAATCCTCACGATTCTAGCGCATCACCGTTAAATTCGTTAACTTACTTCGTTATAAATTTTTGACGATCGTCTAAAATTGGCCACCAAATCGTGTCTATTCTGAAGGATCACCATAAAATTCACCAGGCTGCTAGATCACAAATTCAACAATTGTCAAAATTGGCCACAAAATCATAATAACTCTAGCGGGTAGTCATAAACTTATTGTGTAGAAATTTCACCAGCACAAATTATCTTCAAAGGACTAAATTTGATATTCAAGTTTTCATACTAGTTTTAAAATTTTTTTATTGCTATATTCAACACAGACCTTCAAAATAAAAAAGATGCGCTTTGTCTTCAATATTAATCAAGTTCAATAAAATTCAATGATGACATTGTTCAAGTTTCTTCAATCAAATAATTAATCTAAAATAACCATAAATAAATAATATTTTGAAATTGTTAAAATTTTGTTAATAGGGCCAACAAGAAGAGTGAAGAAGAAGGAGGAAATATGAAAAAAGAATCTTAAGTTATAGAAGTTTTATCAACAAGGTAAAAAATAAGATCCATTTGTATGTTAATGTTTTTTACAATTAATATATATGCTGATTATTATTATTATTATTATTATTAGTAGTAGTAGTATAATGAAACACCATAAAATATTAAAATTTCAAAATCAAAATGGCACAAACTCGAATGGAAAGCCACAGATGGACTGGCCCATCATCAAGATTCAACTTGATGCCGAAGTGCAAGTCAAAGCCCTGTCATTAAAGCAAATGCAAATATCTCAAAATCCAATCATCATTGTTGGTAAATTTCATCCCATTTTAACCATTTTTTATTATTATTTTAATAATTCAAAATTAAAATTAACAGTTATTTTTTAATTATATCTTTAATATTAAAGAAATGATTCTTTTAATATCGCTAAAAAAAGAATAGCTCACTAAAGCTCGCTATGCGCGGCGTTTAGGAAAAGGCCGAATCACAAGAATTTATCTCTCAATTTTTCTAAAAGTATTTAATAAATAAAAGTAATTGAATAAATTATATATTATATTCATTATTTTTCTTAATAAAGTTGAAAAGATCAGCTGTTAAAATGGAATACTCATTAAAGTATTCATTTATTACATTTTAATTCGCTTAATCATATATTATTTGTCAAAATGAATCGTATGTGAAGCCTAACATATTATTGCATCATGTGATTTGACATAATCTTTAAGAAAACCTTTATTAAGGTTGTATTTAACTAAATTAACTTTTTAATGATAAATTAAAATTCTAAATTAACCACTGATATCTTATATAATTAATACTAAGAAATAGCATACGTAAAATTAATAAAACTCTTTCAATTTGTTAAAATATTGAGAAAGTTTGTGAATAGAATATATAGAAACTATATTTTATATTTTTGGTAGGTAAATATTAACGTGTATATTGTATCCATATCCTACTAGGAAACTCTCTAATTGTACAACTGTATATATTGGGATTCCATCGATGAATAGAGGCAACCTTTTTTTACATTATTTTATCATGGTATCAGAACAAAACGATCCCTAAGGTACACGCCTCTGTTCTTGTTTCACATCTATGTTCTTGGTTCAGCGGCAAAGAATAGCCCTTGGAATTATTATTTTTTTCTCTTTTCTCCATTCCTGCAATCTTTTTTGTTCCTTGCTGGAATAATTGCTCTTTGGTATTAGTTGTGTTTCTGCTATATTTTTTATAATTTGCGGATTGATATATCATTGTTCTATTGTCATGACGAAAGAAGGTGAACGCTCATCGTCCAAGCCCTTGCTTCAACACGATCCATCATCAATCTATTATTTGAGTTCTGCAGATGGTCCGGGAATGTCAATCACTAAATATACTTTGACTAGTGAAAATTACGACGTTTGGGTAAAAGTTGTCATCAACGGTCTTGAAGCAAAAGAAAACTGGGATTCGTCAATGGAGATTATGCTCAACCAAACTCTGAAACTGGAGCCGAATATCAAGCATGATGAGTTAATAATTCAGCTATATGCTCAAGCTGCCATCAACGGTCTTGAAGCAAAAGGAAATTGGAATTCATCAATGAAGATTATGCTCACCAAACTTTGACACTGGAGTCGAATATCAAGCATAGCGAGTTAATAATTCAGATGTATGCTCCTGGTTGTTTAATTCAGTTGACGATATTATTAAACCTAGCATTACTGGATATAAAGTTGCTAGGCAGATGTAGAATGAACTTAAGGGACGCTACTCAATTTTCAATGATCCTCGAATTAATCAATTAAAATATGACCTCAAGTCCCTCAAACAACAAGGAGCCAGTGTTATTTTGTATTATACGAAACTCAAACCTTTGTGGGAAGAATTAATAGGTTATGAAAATGTCACTTGTGGATGTACTTGTGTTGTTGCGCCCAAACTTATAAGTCGGGCTGACACAGAGTTAACCCATCACTTTCTAATAGGTCTAGACGATTTTTTTTTTGGCACTTTGCACTCCCAAATCTTGAGCATGGATCCGCTTTCTACTCTCAACAAAGCTTACTCATTGGTAAGACAGAAAAAAAGGTGTAAAAATATTGTTCTAGGACGCGAAGAAAGGGAGGTGATAAGCTTTGCAGCACAAGCAACTGGTGGTGGAGTAAAAGGAGGACAAGTCCTCTCTAATGCACAACCAACCCAGGTTTCGGAAACTATGGAGCACCTCTTTTGCTCCTATTAGAGAAGAAATAATCAAGACTATGATCACTGCTATCAACGACTCGGTTGGTCGGGGTCATGCTGTGGTTGAGGACGCAGAAAGGGGCGCGGAAGTGGACAGCAAAACAGTAACTTAGGTCGTGGAGGAGGCCGCACATAAACACAAATTAGCAGTAGTCCACATAACAACCAAATGTTATAGCTATGTCAGTACACCCTACAGATAGTCATGGGGAGTCAGCTAGCGATATCTTTGCTCAACTAACACCCAACCAGGTACATAAACTTTTGTCTTTGATTGAAACCTCACCGTCCGAAAATGATAAATTATCTGGTAAGGCATATTTCAGTGTTCTACATGCATGTATCAATACACTTGATACACATATCAATAGGTTGGATCATTGGTTGCTTGATAGTGGTGCATCTCATCACGTTACTGAAAATTTAAATTTGCTATTTGATATCATTGATACTGATCCACTGTCGGTATGTCTTTCTAATGCTATCAAAACACCATTTACTAAGTCAGGACGTGCTAAACTAACCACAAATCTTGTATTACAGGATGTTCTATACGTGCTAAATTTTTCTTGTAATCTTATTTCTGTTGGGCAATTAATTATGGATATCATAAATGCCTTGTGATATTTACTGAAAAATTATGTGTGATATAGGATCTCACTTCGAGGATGTCAATTGGTCTGGGTGAGCGGAGAGATAGGGTGTACTACTTCCGATGTGTGACACACAAGACGCATCAGGTCGCACATTTTGTGGAAACACACAGATTGTGGCATCGACGGATGGGACATCCTTCAAGTCAGCATTTATCTGTGTTGTCTGGCGTAGTTAATATACCTCCAAAAAGGACAAATAGTAGTATTTGTGATGTTTTGCTTTTGGGCTAAACAAACTAGAACTCCTTTTTCATTAAGTGAAAATAAAGCCCTTGTCGTTTTTGATTTAATTCATGTTGATATATGAGGTCCCTATTGTCGTTGTTCATTTACTGGTGCATATTATTTCTTGACTATTGTTGATGACTTTAGTAGAGCTGTGTGGGTGTACTTAATGCTGGATAAAAGTGAAGTTGAAAAATTATTGCGTGAATTTTCTGCTATGGTTCAAATACAATTTGCTAAAACTATCAAAACAGTTCGTAGCGATAATGACTTTGCATTTACAAAAGAAGTAATGCCAGACTTTTATAAAAAGCACGAAATAACTCTACAAATCAGTTGTGTTGGAACTCCTCAACAAAATGGACGCATCGAAAGAAAACACAGACACATTCTGAAAGTAGCTAGAGCATTGCAATTTCAAGTAAATCTACCTATTGAGTTTTGGGGGGAATATGTTTTAACTACGATTTTCGTAATTAATCGCACTTCCACCACTCTACTATATGGAAAGACGCCCTATGAACTTTTGTTTAATAAACCTCCCTCGTTTGCTTACATTCGAGTTTTTGGTCGTCTTTGCTATGCACATTCTAAGCCTAGGACCAAAGATAAATTTGATACAAGGAGTCAAATATGTATTTTCCTTGGTTATCCTCACGGGCAAAAAGGATGGCGTGTCTATGACTTAGAAAGTAAAGAAATATTTGTGTCTCGTGATATAATCTTTTATGAACATATATTTTCGTTTGGCGATGAGATATCCTCGGCTACTACGCCTGCCTCAATTGAGGATGACCCTTTACCATTTTATGACGCTTCCCTGGAGAATCTAATGGTCCAACAAGAAGTGGTTAGGGACACCGTGAATGGGAGCTCTCAAGCTAATATTACATACAGGGAGAGTACATCTCAATCCACATAGATTCCTCCTCCAGAAAATGAGGCTTTAGGCCGTGGTCACAGGGAAAAATGCTCTTCTTCACACTTACAAGATTATATTTGCAACTCAATTCAATCAACACACCTCATCTCGCATCAATCTCGCCAAACAGCTTTCTCAGGTACTCATTATCCTCTCTCTAATTTTGTCACTTGTGCTAATTTTTCTACTACCCATAGATGTTTTTTGGCTGCTATCACCTCGGGGAATGAGCCCCACTCTTTTCAGGAAGCAATCAAAGATCCTCGTTGGCGAGAAGCTATGCGAAAAGAGATAGATGCATTCGAAGAAAATGGGATATGCTCACTTGTGCCTCTTCCTAATGGCAAAAAGATTATTCGTTGTAAGTGGATCTACAAGATTAAATATCATTCAATGGGACAATAGAACGCTACAAGGCTTGCTTAGTAATTCAAGTCAATGAACAAGAAGTGGGCATCAATTTCACAGAAACTTTTATCCTGGTAGCTAAAATAGTGTTTGTTCGCACCTTTCTTGTCATGGTTGTCTCAAAGAACTGGGAGATACATCAACTTGACATAAATAATGCCTTTTTACATGGTGATTTACATGAAGACGTCTATATGAAGCTTCCTTCGGATTTTGTTTCTTCTCAGCCAACTATGGTTTGCAAGTTCCACAAACCCTTATATGGACTTTGGCAGTCTTCTCGCAATTGGTTTACAAAATTAACGGCTTCTCTTTGCAAATATGACTTTGTTCAGTCCCACACAGATCGCACTTTATTCACCTTTAAAAAAGGTGAGACTTTCCTCGGCGTTCTTCTGTATGTCGATGATTTGCTAGTTGCTGGAAATAATTCAGAGGTCTGTTCTACATTTAACGATTATTTGGCACAATATTTTCGTCTCAAAAATCTCGAGCCCTTAAAATATTTTCTTGGCATCGAGTTTGCTCGTAGTTAGAAGGGTCTCTTTATACTTTGGACATTTTATCTGAAGCAGGACTCTTGGGTGCTATACCAGCCCCTACTCCGATAGTTCAAAACCATCGACTTGGCCTTGCTATAAGTGAGTTGTGTAATGATCCTAGCAGTTATCGTCGCTTGATGGGATGCCTTATTTATCTCGCAATCACTAGACCGGAGATTTGTTATTCAGTTCATATCTTGTCGCAATTCCTTCAAACTCTAAGAGTTGAGCGTTATGAGGCTGCCTTACGAGTCCGAAAATATTTGAAGAGTAGCCCGGGCAAGAACTTTTCCTCTCAGCTGATAGTAATTTGCAACTATATGCCTTTTGTGACTCCGATTGGGCCAGTTGTCCCTTGACCCATCGTTCTTTAACAGGATATTTTGTTATCTTGGACAATTCGCCAATTTCTTGGGAAACAAAAAAGCAACCCACTGTCTCACGTTCTTCTGCAGAGGTCAAGTATAGGTTTATGGAAATCACCACAGCTGAGCTAGTTTGTCTCAAGTCTTTCTTGGCGTTGTTGGGAGTTTTTGGTCAGCAATCAATATGGTTGTATTGCTACAATCAGGCTGCTCTACACATTGCAGCTAACCCAGTTTTTTATGAACGCACCAAGCATATTGAAATTGATTGTCACTATGTTCGTAAGCAGCTTACGGTGAAAATATTGCTACAGATTATGTGGGCGCACACGTTCAACTTGCTGACGTATTCACCAAAGCATTAAGACATCCTCAGTTTTCATTTATTCTTAGCAAGTTGGGCATTTATCGTCTACATGCTCTAACTTAAGAGGGAGTATTAGAAAAGTTTGTGAATAGAATATGTAGAAACTATATTTTATATTTTTGGTAGGTAAATATTAACGTGTATATTGTATCCGTATCCTACTAGGAAACTCTCTAGTTGTACATGTGTACATATTGGGATTCGATCAATAAATAGAGACAACCTTTTTTTCGCATTATTTTATAATAAAATAAATAAATAAATAAATAATTTTTAATATAGAAATCAAGTAAATGAAAACAACAGTATTATTATTATTTTTTTCGTTCACAATTTTTTGTTAAGCATAGATTAAAAAAAAAACTTTTTAAAAAATCACCGCTTGTTTGAAAGCTTTATTTTGTCAAATGAACCAAGTTGTGGTTGACAAAAAAAAAAAAAAAAAAGATAACCAAGTTGGGGTTGAAAAAAATGATTGAACCAAGTTGAAGATAAAAGTAAAAAAATAAAAAAGAAAGAATTCAAGTTGAAGGCTCTCTCTTTAATAAACCACCTTTGTCATCCTCTTTAATAAACCGACATTCTTTAAGTAGTTCCAAAGGTCGTAAGCGGATAGATCATAGTCCATAGATGCATGTATGTAACAAACAAATCAACGGTGGGAACATAATCTCTAAGTCGGCCTCTGTAATCTTTTTTTTTTTTAATTTTATTATATAAATATATATTATATGACCAAAATTTTAATTTTTCTTTTACAAAAATGAGTATTTAAGCTTATTTTTTTAGATTGGAAGCAAGTTTGGTGCAGTTCTATAAGCAGAAAAAGTAGTAAGAAGATTCAACTATTCTCTTGTACGGCTGTTCAAAGTTTGAATTAATTATTTTTTTTCCTTAATATATAGCCGTTTTTATTTGCTGATAGAGTCAATTCAGAAAGATACGATTTGGCTTGGCTTGTTCTTCAAAAGTGTTCGACAAAAATTGAATTTTTGTCAGAGGTGAAAAGAGTATTTATAATTCAAAAAAAGAACATCTGAGCTGGTGTTCTTTGTGGTAATTTTTGGGGTATTTTTTTACATGTGCTTGTTAAAGGTGGCGAACCCAAGAAAACCAAGTGAATATGTCAGATTTACAGATACAGAGGATACAGAAACCTCCTCTGTCGTTACAACCACTGCTGCAGAAGGCGGTGGTCAACCTTATGAGCAATCCCAATTTCTCGAAGAAGGTGATTATTCAGCTACACCTATGTTTAGAGGGTACAGTCAGAAGAGAGAGATGTCAGTGATGGTGACAGCGCTGACACATGTGGTATCGGGTCAGAATTATCGACCCGATATCAGTGGTGCTGGTGGTTCTGCTGGTATTTATTCGAATTCGCCATCTTCAGCTTATTCATCTTCTAGTTCAGGGTCTAGAGCTGGACAGAAGAGAAATCGTGAACAAGAAGAAAGTGAACACAGTCATCATGGAGTTTATGGAGGCTTTCCATCTTACTCTTTTAAAGCTGGTTAGTAATAGTTCCATAACTATTCTTTAATTAATTCTTTTTTTCAATCCTAAGTTTGTATATTTTTAATTTCCCTTAGTTTTCAACACTCTGTTCTTAAGAACATAGTTTCCTTTTTTTATTTTTTTATTTCTAAGTTCTTTTTTTTAGTACTTCTTTTCTTGGTTTTTATATAAAGTTCGAGTACTCTCAAGTCTAAGTTGTTTTCCTTCTTCTTTGTAAATACCTCGATTTGCACTTGAGCAGATTTGTTGCACTTGAGTCTAGAGTCTTTCGGAGACAGCTTCTCTACCTTCATGAGGCAGAGATAAGATTTGCATATACTTACTCTTCTAAGACTGCACTCGTCGTGAGATTATGTCATTATAGTAGTTCAGATTTCATTCTTTTGTGCTTAAGAACAAATCATTTCCATTTTTTAAAAGTATTTTGAAGTTCTTTTTACTTCTTTTCTTGGGTTGATGTTTGAACTGCTCAAATCCAACTTGTTTCATTTTCATTTCTTTCCCTTTCTAATCCTTTTTGCCCTTCTTTTCTTTATCAAACCTAAAAGAATGGGCAGTTTTTTTGTTTTTTTTTTCTTAGTTTTATTCCATGGTGCATATTATTGCATGTATTTGAAAAATGTGAACAGTTCATTACCATAACTAGGAGTATTTAATTAATTATATTTCAATATGGAAGTCCCAAAGATAGTTTTTGTTATCTCCCTTCATTTCTTTTGCTTTTATCCTCAATCTAAGTAGTATGACATTATGTTCAACCAGAAGAAGATACAAGTATGGCAGCACCATCAAACACCAGAAACACCACAATTTCCACCGTAACAACAGTTCCCGCTTTCACAACCACCACCACGACCACAACCACATCAACCTCCATGACACCAGCAGCGGGTGGTTCGAGCGAAGAAACCGGAGAGAGGAGGAGAAGATATAGAGGAGTAAGACAAAGACCATGGGGAAAATGGGCAGCAGAAATAAGAGATCCACATAAAGCAGCAAGAGTTTGGTTAGGCACATTTGATACAGCAGAAGCAGCAGCAAGAGCATATGATGAAGCTGCCTTAAGATTCAGAGGCAATAGAGCAAAACTAAACTTCCCCGAAAACGTCAGATTGTTACCCCAAACTCAAGCTTCTCAACCTACAACAACAAGATTAGCAGTATCCAGTTCCTCATCAACTGCAAATCCGCAATTGACACAATTTATGGCTCCGATATCTCAACCAACATTATCTTTTTATCAGCATCAACAACAGTATCAACAATCACCTATGCAGAGTTCAGATATGACAAGAGACTACTGGGAATACTCACAGTTACTACAAAATCCCGGCGATTTTTCTGATCAACAACCATCAAGTTTATTAGAGCAAATGTTTGTTGCTTCATCAATAGCCATGTTGCATTCAAACACATTGCCTTCATCTTCGTCGTCATCGTTAGCTACTTCTGCAGCTTCTTCTACTTCATACCCCCTGCAATTTTCTAGTTATTACACGCCACAATTTAATCAAATTCAAGGAACAACTAGCACCAGCACAAGCAACAACAGCTCCAATTTATCTGCCCCATTTTGGACTAGCTCTAGCCAATGTCCACCATCTTCTAGCTAAATTCTCAGTTTGTTTGTTTTTTGAAAAAAAAAAAAAAATCTTTATGATTTTGATCTTTATATGTATTTGAGAGAGAGATAGTTATAGTCAGTATATTTTTTTCATTATTTTGTTTTTTGGAAAATAAGTTTAAACTTTTATTGTACT